>JANAVB010042420.1:34020305-34047805 GCA_029216955.1 Iris pallida
CTAGACAACACTAGGAACGACGCTTAGAACACCTAGAGGATTATTAGGATTACAACATGGGAAACGCATCACATCATATGCTCGTTATTACAAATTAGATTTTTTGGTTGCTTATGATTGTTTACTTAAAAGAGTCCTTATAAGTTATTTTATTTATTAGATGGTGCTCACCCGCTCATCCCAGTATGCCACACCTGAAAATGGCACACTTCCTACCCAGTCGGTTGATCAGTTGACCGATGCACCTCCACCTCCGCCTACTATACTCCTCCACTCCACAAATCCACCAACCCAGATGCCTCCACCACCTTTCACATCACAGTCTCAACAGGAACCGATACTCCCACCACCACCTATTACTATACCTGCCCAGGCTTCCGTCACTCTCGACGGGAACCAACTGCTCACTCTGATCCAGGGGTTCCTAACGACCCATCAGGAGCAGACCACCCTACTCCGCCAGAGCATGGAGCATTCTGAGGAGCGTACCGTGGTCCCACCACCGGTAGAGCCACGGCAGAGAGCGGGGAACATCAAGGACTTCATGGGTTTGAACCCCAAGGAGTTCTTGGGGACCGAGGGTATCATAATAGCAGATGACTGGCTAGACTCGGTAGAGAGGAAGCTCCTTGGAGCTAGGTTACCGGGTGACCTCCAGATCGAGGCAACGAGATTTCTACTGACAAACTTGGCAGGAGTTTGGTTCATGAATGAGCCGCTATTCGCGAGAGGGAAGGCCACTTGGGATCAGTTTAAGATCCAGTTCAAGAGGAAATTCTTCTCGACCACCGCTATGGTATCCATGGGGCTACGATTCCAGAACATCCAGTAGGGGAACCGTTCTGTTAGCGAGTATGCAGCAGAGTTTAGTCGATTGAGTCGTTTCGCTCCTAGTCTAGTTGCAGACCCAGAGGAGATGACGCGTAGGTTTTGCCATGGTCTAGTTCCAGACATTGGAATTCTTATAGTGGCAAGCGGGACGACTGACTACTATCAGAGCCTAGAGTTGGTCCGGAGCATAGAGGAGCATCTTCTGTCTTGCAAGAGGCTGGCTTCTGTACACCTCGAGGGACCCTCCAAGCGTCAGGCTTTCCATCCAAGAGCACCTGTACCGCACCAGCAAACTTACCGTCCTCCTACACCACATCACCCAACCCCGCCAGTTAGAGCCCTGGGACTCCGGCAGCAGAAGGGAGGGGTGTGTTCATTCTGTAAAAGGCCTGGCCATGACACTTTCGTCTGTAGGAAGAGGTTGGGGCTGTATTTAGCTTGTGGGTCTACCACCCATCAGCTTCGGGACTGCCCAGTAGCCAGGGTACCAGGTGCCGGACCCCTATCTAGAGGACCGCCGCTTCCGACTCAGCAGCAGAGGTTTGGGCAACATCTACAGCAACAGAAGGGAACCCAGGAAAAGGCTTATAGTCTGGCTCTTGAGGCGAAACCGGAGCCGGTTTCGGAACTAGATTATTTCGCTGACGTCATCACAGGTCATGTTTATTTGTATACTTTTCTAGCTCTATGCTTGTTTGATTTCGGTGCATCGTATAGCTTTCTGTCATTAGAGTTTCTGCATAAACACCACTTAGTAGCTACACCTACCGAGGAGATGAGTAGAGTAATGACGGAAGACGGACCAGTGCCCATTAGAGCTATCTATAGATGCTCTATTACTATAGCTGGGAGAGAGTTTAGGGGACGATTCTTTGTGATGCCACTCCCCGGGTATGATATCATATTGGGGATGGACTGGCTTAGCTATGCTCACGCAGCTATAAACTGTCATGAGGGTAGCATTATGTTCAGTCCCCCAGGCACAGCACCATTCAGTGTTAGGAGGACAGGGCCGAAGATCAGCCTAGAGCCGAACTGTTGTGCAATAGTTGGGGAGTTAGCACCGCCACACCCTATCATTAGGGAGTTTATGGATGTATTCCCAGAGGATCTTCCAGGACTTCCGCCTGACAGAGATGTGGAGTTCACTATAGATTTAGTACCGGGTTCATCACCAGTATCCCGGGTTTGCTATAGAGTGAACCCCAAGGAGGCCGTAGAGATGAATGAGCAGATTGATGACCTGTTGAAAAAGGGTTTCATTCGATCTAGTGCTTCTCCATGGGGAGTGTCAGTACTCTTTGTACCAAAGAAGGATGGTACAGTTCGGTTGTGTATTGACTACCGGGCATTGAATACCATCACCATTAAGAACAAATATCCTCTGCCCAGGATAGATGATTTGTTCGACCAGTTGAGTGGGGGCAAAGGTATTTTTCAGGATAGATTTGAGATCCGGTTACCCCCAGGTGAAAGTCAGGGCTGCAGACATCCAGAAGACGGCGTTCAACACGAAGTACGGGCAGTACGAGTTTTTGGTGATGCTATTTGGTCTCACAAATACGCCAGCTGTCTTTATGAACTTGATGAATAAGATATTTTACCAGTATCTGGATAAGTTCGTCGTAGTATTTATCGACGACATCCTGATATACTCGAAGATGCCGGAGGAGCACGTAGAGCACTTGCGGATAGTTTTAGAGATTCTGAGGCAGGAGAGGTTGTATGCCAAATTGTCGAAGTGCGAGTTCTTTTTGGACCGAGTGGAGTTTCTCGGTCATGTAGTTACTGGAGAGGGGATCTCAGTGGATCCCAGGAAGATTGCTGTCGTTGTGACATGGAAGGCTCCGACGTCAGTTTCAGAGATCAGGAGCTTCTTGGGATTAGCAGGCTATTATAGGAAGTTCGTCCAGGACTTTGCTAGGATAGCTGAACCCATGACAAAACTGACGCAGAAGGACGTAGAGTACATCTGGTCAGAGGATTGCCTGTTTGAGGAGCTGAAGAGGAGGCTGATGACCGCTCCAGTTCTGACATTACCTTCAGGGTCTGGAGGTTTCACCATTTACAGTGATGCTTCGGGAAAGGGGCTAGGATGTGTCCTACAGCAGCATGGAAAAGTGATTGCTTATGCATCTAGGCAATTACGGACTCATGAGCAGAACTATCCTAGCCACGACCTATTGTTAGCTGCGTTGATCTTTGCACTCAAGTTGTGGAAACACTACTTATACGGAGAGCGAGTGGAAATCTTTACTGAACACAAGAGCTTGAAGTATGTGTTCACGCAGAAGGAGCTGAACATGAGGCAAAGACGATGGTTGGAGTTGATGAAGGATTTCAACATCGATTTACAGTATCATCCCGGAAAGGCAAATGTGGTATGGATGCGCTGAGCAGGCATCCGATGGCATGGTATCTGATGATAGATCGACATTTGCGGGAAGATCTGGATAAGCTCGGTATAGAGATAGTTCGGCCAGGATCAGTGATACAGATGATGGCGCTAGACATTCAGTCAGGTTTGATGGAGCAGATCAAGTAGGCACAGTCTACAGATGAGTGCCTCCGCAGACTTCGAGCCCAGGCTTTAGCTGGATTGCTGGATGACTTCACCGTAGCAGAGGATGGATCCTTGAGGCATGGGAGCCGGTTGTGCGTGCCGAAGGGAGAGCTGATAGAGGCAGTCTTGCAGGAGGCACATTGATCGCGATATTCTATTCACCCTGGTGCCAACAAGATGTACCGTGACTTGCGGGAACATCTTTGGTGGCACGGGATGAAGAGGGATGTATCACGTTTCATTTCGAAATGCCTAGTTTGCCAGTAGGTCAAGGTGGAGCGTCAGAGGCCAGCTGGTCTGTCACGACCCGTACCCTTATAAGGGGCACGAGTGTTTTCCATAAAGAAATTCTCTTTATTTGTTGTGTTTCTAGGAAAATTACAACTGTAGGAATCCGATCTAGAAGACGATCGCTTTATCCCTTGGACTATGCGAAGAAGAAAAGCTCTCAAAATTTTGACAGTAGATATCAATGTATCTGTCCAATGAATGAGAAAAACAACTCTATTTATAGAGTCAAAAATAATAACTGAAAAGATAACTGTCTTTACAGCCTGTGCTTAGTTAAAAATCATGCAAGATTTAACATACGCAAGGCTGTGAGCAGTTACTGGACGTGACCTGTAACTGTTGGACACATGGCAATCAAGCATGAGTCGTATGCAAGTTACAGGACACGCAGGCGAGAGATCAGTGGCATGGCTGCCACGTACTCCAATTTGATGAAATCCACGCAGACTTGTTGAAGATAAAATCAACGCGAACTCGGTGTAGAAAGCTTCAAAATCCACACAAACTTGGGGCAGGAAGCTTCAGGATCCACGCAGACTTCAAGGCAAAAGAACTCAAAAATCCACACAAACTTGAGGAAGAAAACTTCAGAATCCACGCAAACTTGAGATGAAGATCACAAATACACGCAGACTTGAGATAGAACTGCCAGCTGTCTTGATTTGGCGTGTCTCGACTGACACAAAATCTCTGACAGTGATTGCTTTGTCAGTCGCATTAAATGACAAGAAACCCTTTTGGTACGCCAACTCGACGAAGGCTGAGTCTTGCTGAAGAAGATTTCGAAAATCACGCAATAGACGGCGATGATCTCTCGAAGTCTGTGCATACGTGGCATACGAAGAGACATTCTTCGACTGTTGTGCTGTCAGTCATAATTACTCTCTGACAAATGATGAGCTGTCTCCCCAGCGTGATTTGTTTATATTGTCTGGATCAACTGAGCGTGACTTTTGACTCCGTCTTGATCAACTCAGCGTGACTTTCATTTTTGAGGCCTACAAAACCCCCTTCAAAGTTTTCGAAAAATTGAAAAGACTTCAAAATTTTTAAAATACTTTGAAAATAAGATGATAAAATGAAATTAGTCACGCTGAAATGACTCCAAACTTTTTTTTTGGAAGTCGAAAAGACTTCGAAGTTCTTTGAAAACATCCAAATGAACTTATTAAATGTCATAATGACTCTTCGTTCTCCGAGACTGATTATATCCAATTTATGGTGGAATATGAACCGCCGGCGAACTCTGTTATATAAACAGGGAGACGATTCATTTTTTTTAATCTTCATCTTACGTCAATATGACACCAAAGGAGAAAGCTGAGGAAGAAGCACGCAAGTTGGGCTTTTATTCCCATGGTGACCCCACTTTTGGGGGTGAAGAACCAGAGCCCCTTGTCTTCGAGCTCAAAGATGATCCCTTGCGACTAGCCAAGAATTTCTTGAGCTATTTTGGCTTGGATGGCTCGTCCTCTTCTGATGGGCGCAGCCTCATAGAGCAGCGTGAAATGTTTAAAACTCTGTTGTACTGTCTGGGAGTTAGGAGCGTAGAAGAACTAGGCACCAAGCTCAGTCGCTCTGGAAAATAGAGCGTGACTTTTATGCTTTTGTTGCACTCTTTTTGTCTTGTCTTTTGTAAGGCCATCAGTGCCTGTCTTAAGAAATGAAGTACAACTTTTGTGTTTGATCTGCGTGCCTTAATAAAGAATGTTAATTAGCAGTCTTTGATTGTTTCCAATGTTGCTTTGTCTTCCAAAGCACACGTGACACTCATTCCACAGTTTACGAGCGCTATTTATGCGGATCTTTTCCAAGAATAGACTTGTACTTTGCCCTTTAAATAGATGGAAGAGTTTCGAAGATACTCATCTCCCATTCCTTTTCTTCTTCTCTGAGAATGAAATTTTTGGGAGATTTCACTCTCAAACAGGAAAGCAATGCCTTCTAATGTTCGACTTCTGCGCACTGTATCAAACATGAGTTTGTCAATCCTTAGCACCAAACTTGAAGGTAAATCAGTGTAATATGTGTACTTATTTTTGCTGTTGAAGATAGGCTTTCTGTTTCTTGTTTCTGATTTGAACAATACACGCCTGTCACTGTTTGATAAATGCACACTGAATGATTTCTGTTGATCTTTCTGCAGAAACTTGGCTGAAAATTTTCCTCAGAACTGGCATTGGGGATGTGGATGCTGTGGAGAATATCCTGCTGACATCTACATCAGGGAGCTCATACGCTTTTGATGCGTAAATCAAACAACTCAGAACTCTTCGTGGGATAGAAGGGTCTTCCTTAGATGGTAGGAAGAGCCTTTATACACGAGAGTTGGATGGTGGAGTCAACTCTACCCCGAGAAATCGGGTAGTAGAGTTCCTTTCATGGGAGAACTAGGAATTGTATCCCAAGGTTTGGATACATTCCTGTCTTCCTTGAGAGGTTACCCCCAATCCACCAATTGTATTGGCAGCACCACGACTTCGGGCTGCCATACTCTGTGGTTCTCCTCTCGTCTGAGAGAGAAGACCAGAGTTTGATTCCTGCTGATCTGGTCGTGATTGGGACCCAGACAGTCAGGAATTACCACCAACAACGAACCTGACGGAGAAGGTCCGACGAAGAAGATCCAAAGAAGAAGATAGATCTCTATTAGGTTATTATTGTGGTGTAGAATGAAAATCCAAGATTTGTAATAGATTTCCATTATGATTTGTAAGAAAGTCTAAGAAAATGTAATAGACTTTTTTGTGGTGAAATGAGAATGGAAATGATAATTCTTCTATGCTTAATGATTTGTATTTATGGATGAATTGTGGACATGATAGATAATAAAATCATCTTTTCTGTTTTAGAGTATATGATATTATCAGAGGTATTATGGACGTGATAATATATAGGAACTCAAAAGAAAATAGATTGATTTCTATGCAGAGGTCAAAACATGACAAATGAGTAAGCAGATTCGGAATTGATTCAAAGGTTATGAAAATATGATAAATAACGAATCTCCATTTAATAAATTAATAGAAGATTATGAACGGATAAACCGTTAGGAAATAATGAACAGATGAACTGTCGAGTGGATGCAATAAATGAACGGATGAACCGTCAAGTATTAATGAAGATGTGAAACGTCGGATGAATGTGAGAAATGAATGGATGAATGAATATGCGAAACGTCGGATGAATGAGGAACTTCTGCCTATAAATATAGCAGAAATCTGGCGAGAACGAATACTTCTACTCCTCAACATAAAGATGTCATCTGGAGAAGCATCCAAGAAGACTGAGATAGCCTCAAAGGTTCAGAAAGGCACTGAAGAACGCCCTGCTAGTCCAGTCAAAACGAAGAAGACGGAAGCAGGCGAAGGTTCGTCTGCACCCAAGCCACCAAGGGACATTCTGGATTTTCTGCTCGAACCAGGAAGGACTGAAGAAGAGGAAGCCATGAGGATGGCCGCTTGTAAATTCCTCGTGGGTTCTAACAAGGAGGTTCTCGGCTCTTTTGCTGATCACGTCTTTGAGAAGGACGGTAGTGGCCCACGTCCAAAAGTAGAGAAAAATAATAGTGATCTTCCTTAATGTCATGTATCATCATTCATGAAAATAAAATAAAAATTTTATTTTTTTAAACATGAATTTGTCTGATGATTACAGGCATTTACATTTATACATAATACTTTTTAAGGAATTTGCCATTAATAGGCATCAAAACTTTTCGACCATCCAATTCTGAGAGTTGATAAGCTCCATTTGAGAAAACTTTGCTCACAATATAGGGACCTTCCCACTTTGCGTCAAATTTGCCCTTACTCATATGAGTCATAGTCATAGGACGTCTGACTGTTAGAACAAGTTCTCCTTTTTGATATGATCGAACTCTGACTTTTTTATTAAAAGCTCTTGAAATTCTAGCTTGATAGAATTCAATATTCTGTTGAGCAGATAATCGCTTTTCATCCAGAGCTTCTAATTCCTGAAGTCGAAGACGATCGTTATTTTCAGCAGTGAGTTCATTAGCGATTGCTATCCTTAAAGAAAGAATTTGAATCTCTAATGGAAGAACAGCTTCGCAACCATACACCAGAGAGAAAGGTGTACATTTGGTAGCATTACGAACTGTAGTGCGATAAGCCCACAAACATTCCCCGAGCTTGTCACTCCAATTACGTTTGTTAGTGGAGACAAACTTCTTTAGGAGTTTGATGATAGTCTTGTTGAAAGCTTCTGCTAATCCGTTAGCTGCTGGATTATATGCGGTAGAAGCCACATTGTTGATCCGGTGATCGTCACAGAATCGAGTAAATTTTTGGCTGACGAACTGTGGTCCGTTATCATAAATAATGCGTCGAGGAACACCAAATCTGTAGATGACGTGGTGCTTAATAAAGCTGATGACATTAGACGTCTTAACTTCAGATAAAGGAATGGCTTCGGCCCATTTGGAGAAGTAATCGGTTATTGCGAGAATGAACCGATGACCTTTAGATGACGGTAGATTGATTGGGCCGACAATGTCCATGCCCCAAGCTTCGAAGGGCCATGATGCTGCCGTCGGGTGTAGAAATTCCGAGGGTTGATGAATAAAATCCGTATGGATTTGATAAGCTTTACACTTCTTTGCATATTCGATGGCATCAGATACCATGGTGGGCCAATAATAACCCATACGTCGGATACGGTCTTGAAGTTTTGGTCCTGGCTGATGTGCTCCACAAATTCCATCATGTGCTTCGCGAATGATTTGTTGAGCTTCGTCACCGGCAACACATCGAAGGAGTAAACCATCATAAGCTCGACGATATAAGGTCTTTGTTGTATGATTATAGTAGAATCTGAGTGATCGTCGTCTGATAGATGCTGTCTCACTCGGATCATCCGGAAGAATATCATATAATACGAGATCTAAGAAAGGAAGTCTCCAATCTTTATCCGTATTTTGATTCTCAGTCGAGTTACTGAAGATGAATTCCATGCTGGAATCGGATGAAGATGACATCGATTTACAACTGAATCCAAATCCTCTTGTTGTGTTGACGTCATGAGATGTTGATTCTTCAATGTCAACTGGAAGTCCTAGAGTCAAATTATTTTCAAGATGAAATAATTCTCGATTACGAACAACAATCATTTGTTGCCGTCTGATTGGAATAGCCAGCACCGCTGTAAGATTAGCAAGGGCATCAGCTTCTGTGTTACATGCTCGCCTAACATGTTCAATGAAGAATTCTTCAAACGAAGAAGCCATAGATATAGCTGTTTTATGATAAGGAACCAGATCTTGATGGCGAACTTCATAAGTACCCCTGATATGATTGACAATGAGTTTAGAGTCTCCATACGCCTCCAAATGTTGAATATTCAGATGTTTAGCGAGTTGAAGACCAATAAGTAATGCGTTGTACTCAGCTACATTGTTTGAACACGGTTGATCGAGAGAATAAGCTCTTTGGATAGCAAGACCTTCTGGCGATACAAGAACAATTCCAACTCCAGCGACAATATCGCCATTAGGACCAATTCTTGATGCTCCATCAAAGAATAGACGCCAAGTAGGATTTTCTTCAGCAATTTGATTTGAATCTAGGACTTCATCTGGGATTTCATCATAGAGTTTTGAATTTTCTGGAATTGAGTGAGCAGCCAGAAAATCAGCTAAAGCTTGTCCTTTGACTGATTTCTGAGAAATATAGTGCATGTCATACTGAGCAAGTAGGATTCCCCAGTTAGCCAATCGAGAATTCAAAACACTGGGTTTCTTCATCATGATCCGTATAGGATTGATCCTGGAGATGACATGAATAGTCTGGCCAATGATATAATGACGTGTCTTTTGGACAGCAAACATCAAGGCTAGACATTCTTTTTCAACCGGTGAATATCGAGGTTCAGCTCCGGTCATAGTGCGGCTGAGGTAATAAATGGCTTGTTCATGGCCATTTTGATTCTTTTGAGCGAGTAATGCACCTAATGAATGACTCATTGCTCGAGTATAGAGGAGGAACGGTATTCCTGAGACGGGAGGTACCAATACTGGAGGGCTCATCAGATATTATTTTATATCATCGAATGCTTTCTGACATTCATCATTCCAGACAAAAGAGACATCTTTCTTCATAAGTTTGTTGAATGGTCTGCAGCGTCCTGATAAATTAGAGATGAATCTCCTGATATAAGCGATTCTTCCTTGAAATCCTCGTAGCTCTTTTAAGGTGCGTGGAGGACGCATCTCTTGGATGGCTTTGATCTTCTCGGGATCCATGTGTATACCTTTAGAGGTAATGATGAAGCCGAGAAATTTACCACTAGAGACGCCTAAGAAGGACTTAGTAGGGTTCATCTTTAATTGATGCTTACGCATTAGATCAAATATAGTCTTCAAATCTTGGATATGATCCTCCTTTTGTCGACTTTTGACTGCAATATCATCAACATAGCATTCGACTATTTTCCGCAAATTTTCACGAAATATAGTGCTCATAGCTCGTTGATAAGTTGCTCCTACATTCTTGAGACCGAATGGCATAACTGTATAACAGTATGTACCAATCGGCGTTCTGAAAGAAGTGTGCTTCTCGTCTTCTGGAAATATTTTGATTTGATTGTACCCAGAATACCCGTCCATGAATGACATTCGTTCAAATCCACAGGTATTATCAACCATGACATCAGTGATTGGTAGAGGGAATTCGTCTTTAGGACATGTCGCATTGAGATCGTGGAAGTCTATGCATACTCTGATCTTGCCAGTCTTTTTAAGAACAGGAACAATATTAGCCACCCAATTGGGATGTTGTTCCTCTCTAATTAACCCAGAGGTAATGAGTTTATTGACTTCAGCTTCAATTGCATCCATGATGTCTGGACGAAATCGTCGCTGTTGTTATTTGACCGGTTTAGCATTCGGCAAGATATTGAGTTTGTGAGTTGCAATTTGAGGATCAAGCCCTGGCATATCTTCATAACTCCAAGCAAAGACATCGATATAATCACGAATGAGTTTGATCATATCTTTCTTATCAGTTTCTGAAAGACTTTCACTGATGAATATTGGTTTAGGAGATCCCTCTTCACCAACATCTATTTGAACAAGTTTATCTTCAGTCGGAGGTTCTTTTTGCTCGAAACGGAACTCCCATTGATTATCTAATCTTTGGGCCCACTGTTCTGATTCAGGTGAGATTTCAAACTCTTCTTCGTCTTCATCACTTTCTTCAGAATGGTCAATGGAAACCATATTGGAAGACAAAATGTTGCAGTAGAAGTCCCCGATACTTGTATCGGAATCCCAAGAAGTGGTACTAGAAGAATCAGATCTCTTATCTTCATCAGACTCGGGATCTTCATGGATAATATTGATGAAAGGAGTAGGAGCAGTATAACCCAATCCGTATTTCGTCCTTCCATATTTCAGAGGAGGAATCCGGACAGGCATTTTTCTTCCTTTTCCATCATTGAGGCCAGTCTTGAAGTCACAGCCCATATTTTTGATGATGTCTCTAGATTGCTGACTATAACGACGTAGTTGTAATCTTCCAGTGTCATCATTTTTGTCATCATCTTCAAGATCAGAAGGATTTTGAGGCCCTTTGTAGAAGAATATTGGAATGTCTCCTGGCTTTCTGCTTGAAACTAGAAAGTATGAAGATTGTACAGGTTCTAGAGATACATCTGTATGAACAGTCTGTACAACTCCTATGGTTATTGTGTTCAAGTCATCTAACAGATGTAAATAACTATGAACATAATTACACACATCAACGTACTGCAAAGGTGGAGACTTTTCAAAAAGCAGCAATATTTACATTGGAAGAAGGCTGAGCCTTAGAGATTTTAGCCAAGTCAATGACTAAAGGGGGAGAAGAAGAAGAAGCTTTGTTTCGATTAAGATCGATAACAAATGGCTCAGAAGAGGTGAGCTCCCTTGAAGCTTGAGATGGAAGAATAATCCGCCCTCCAACTGGAATTAGCAGAGTATCTTGTGAAGATGACTGAGATAGTGGAGAGATCCGTCCACTCACTGGAATGATTAAAGAACCTTCTCCAGAGAGTTTGGGAGATTGTTGTTGAGTAGTTCGACCTTTAACAGGAATTATTAAGGTCTCACTTTGTGAATCCTCTTTCTCCATGGCTTGTATGATCCTTGTATACTCTTCTTTGTACATCCGGGAATCATTAAAATAAGCTTCAACCCCATGGAAGGGATTTATATCAGCAACTTCTTTTTGTACTCTTCCATTGCTATCAATGTATTTAAAACACTGATGAAGAGTAGAAGGCACCACATTATTTTCATGAAGAAAGGGCCTCCCCAGAAGAAGATTATAGGATCCCGCGATCTCGATCACAAAGAAAGTGACTTTAGATCTGAAATCGCCTATCTGAAACTTCAGATGAATCTTTTCCAAAGGCTCGCTTCGGCTTTGATTGAATCCCAAGATAGTAGTAACCGTCTTGGAGAGCTTGTGAAGAGGGATTTTTAGTTCATCCAACAAACTCTTTGGCATTATGCTTATAGCAGACCCTGGGTCAATGAGGATACGATCTATCTTCATCGTATCAATATAACCAGTGTAGTAGAGAGGTCGGTCATGTCGATTATCCTCCAGTAGCATGTCATCTTGTGTAAAGGTGATATTTAGGATAATCTCTAGTACACTGTTGCAATGTAAGCAAGTGGCAGGTTCCGCATCTGGCTTTTTCAATTGTGCAAGACAAGAGTCAGCTTGTAGAAGTGCTTCACTTAACGTCTCCCGAGTCTCTTTGGAAAGACGTAGAAGTTCAAAGAGGGACATTCTAGCTGGAGTATTAGCAAGTTGAGCCAAAATGTCAAAATTATAAGGCTTCTGAAGTCCAAGAGGAGAGGACTTCTTGATTGGCTTATCAAATCGCGCCTGTTGTTTGCCTTTCTCCAGAGTTGTAGGCTTGGAAAGAACAGGTTCAGTGGATGATTCTTCTTCAGGAAGAACATTAGAAGCATTTTTATCAGCTGGAGGGATATCAAGAGGATCCTCAGGACTTTTAGAATAATCCTTTAGGTAAGGTTTCCCTGTTCGAGTAGCACTAACAAGTGCTTCTTCTTTGTCTTTTGGCTCTGTGTCAGAGGTAGACCCAAGAGAAGTCATATGACATGACTTGATCTTTCCAGCCTTCTTGGACTTTCGAGAAGAAATCTTTTGAGGAGAAGGAGATTCAAAATCTGCCACTAGATCAGGATGGATCCACATGATTTCTCCAGTCTCTAAAGTGATTGGTGTTAATCCTTCAGACTGTAGAGGAGGAATATTTACTATTTCAAGAGTCGCCTTGGGGATAGGAACAATCCCGCCTTCAAGGAGTTGAGGAGAGAAATCTCCGAATTGCATAGAGACGACATTAGAAGTGACAGTCTTCTCTTTTGGAGTAAGAGAGATAGCTCCAGATTTAATCATTTCTTGGATCTTTCCTTTCAGTACATAACATGTACGAATTGTATGACCCAGCATTCTGTGATATGGGCAGTATTTGGGATGATCTGTCTTACCAGCTTCATCAGGTTTCTTGATCTCAGGTAATTGTATCTTATTACCTTTCAGCAGACATTCAAAGATACCAAGGACATCGTCGTCGTCGAAAGAATATTCTTCTTTGGGGTGAGTTGTTCTTGATTGTTGAGTTGTAGAGGCAGGAGTTTGAACATTTGATGCATCTTTGCTCTGAAGATTAACTTCAAGAGTTTCTTTTCCCTTGCGAGCATTGTTTTTATTGTTAGCACCTTGTCCTGTTTCTTTAGGAATCATCTGCACTCCTAAACCTTTGAAGGTTTCAGCACTGATTTCTGCAGCTTTGGCACTGACTATGAAGGAAGGCCAATCTTGAAATTGAGTGGACCCTGTCCACATACTGATGATTGGCAACAAGTTTGATTTGCACGTGTCAATGGTGACAGCATCAGGGGTTCCAAGAGGCATCTTCAGAGCTTCTCTTCGAAACCGTTCAATGTATTCCTCTGTGGATTAATTATTTTTCTGCTTGATTCTAATAAGAGCAGACATAGTCATGTCATTCAGCCCTTCATAGAACCTTTCAAGAAACATCTGTTTGAAACCAGCAAATGAGGTAATGCTCCCATCTGGGAGACTCCTATACCATTCATAAGCCGTTCCCTTGAGACATCCAATAAATACCCGAGTAAGGAGGGCATCACTTGGTTGCAGTTGATCAGTCATCACTTCAAAGTAATTAATAAACTGACTTGGAGAAGTGGTTCCATCGTAGAATGAGATAGTAGGAGGCTTGTATTTAGGAGGATATGATACTTGCTTCCATTCTATCGGATAAGGCTGCTTGATGCCTAACCTTTGTAAACCATCCTTCTGTTTGAATGCCTCGAATTGAGTTTTGAGATTCTTCAATTCTTCAGAGACAACTCCCGAAGATTGTGGAGTTGTGGCTTGTAGAGAATAGTTGGAAGGAGGAACAGCATTGTAAGCACTACCCCCAGCTCCAGAGAGACTAGGATTTGGTTGAGCTGGTCCAGGAGTATTGGATTGTACTGCTGGAGAAACTTGTACTGGACTTATATCAGTATCAACTGGTATGGCATCTGGTACAGTCTGTCGATTTTGCAACTGAGCTGTCATGAGTTCATACATCGACTTTATTGTATCAGTCATAGACTTTATTTGCTATTCCAAAGAAGCAATTCTTTGATCTTGAGGAGTCAAGGAAGAAGAAGGTTCATCAGCATTCCCATCAACCATGTAAGTCATGACTGTATGAGGGATTATTGATGAACTAGTGGATGTTGTATGCTCTGAATCATTGCTTCGTGCATCAAAGTCAACTATAGGAGAATTACCCCCAGTAGGAAGAGGTGGGAAGTTAGATTCTCCAAGGAATTCAGAATCATCTTTAGGGATCAAATTTCTTTGACTAGAAGCCAGGACTCTTGCTCTGGTGTTTCTATATACTCCATCTGGACTATCAACCCTACCCCCTGTGTCCCGAGAAGTCATGTTGACAGAGGCAAACAAAGGCTCATCTTCATCAGGCATAGGTTCATACTGAATCCTATTGAAGACAGACTGTCGTTTAGTTTGACATCTGCATTGCATTATGATTCTTGGCTGGAAGTCACATTCATGATCATCATGGTCTTGAATCGTTGATTGACATCTGCACTGAATTATGACTCTTGGATAGAAGTCATATTCAGTATGTTCCTTTGACATAGAATTACTCCTTCTCTTCTGTTGAAGATATTCCCGTAAGTCTGTTTGTGAAGATTGAGGAGTATACTTCCTGTTCTTGGGTCTTAATGGCTCTTGATTATACAAAGAGTGATTAATATGAGCCACATAATTTCTTGCATACTCTGCATCTGGATCTTTTATCTTCATATCCAATTGGTATGGTTCCTTAACACCAGAAGTACTGAGTTTTGTTCTTAAATCAGTGGAAGGTAACACATTAATTTTTGAAACATGGAGTTTTCCTTCCATTGATCTGGATATTTGCAGAGAAGGAAGAGTTGAACCACTCCTTTGATTAGGAGTTGGTAACAGACCCTCTTTAATGGACAGATTCTGTGCCCAATTTGAAGAAGTCATAGGAGAAGATATTAAGGAATATTTCTTCTTAGACTCATTCAGATTTTGAGACATAGAATGTCCAGAAGGAAGAGTAGTCAAAAGACCATCTCCTTTCCTTTGACTAACAAAAGTATCAGTCAAAGCTGTTCCTGAAGAAAAAACTACAGGAGCAGAAGAAACAACTAAAGAGTTATTCCTTTTCGAAAGAACTTTATGTGGAAGACCACCCCCAGTTCTAGTAGAACTCGGTAAAGAAGAAGAGATAACTAAGGAGTTATTCTTCTCTGATGAAATACACGCTGAAACATATTTGGCTAAAGAACCAGTGCTGTTGGCGTGACTTTTGATTTTTGAATTACACGCTGGAACAGATTTGGCTAAGGAGCCAGTACTGTCAGCGTGACTGTTGAATGTGGGATTGTACACTGGAATAGATTTGGCTAAGGAGCCAGTACTATCAGCGTGACTTTTAGAGTTGAATTTGTACGCTGGAACAGATTTGGCTAAGGAGCCAGTACTGTCAGCATGACTTCTAGGATTAAATTTGCACGCTGGAACAGATTTGGCTAAGGAGCCAGTACTGTCAGCATAACTTTTAGGGTTGAATTTGCATGCTGGAACAGATTTGGCTAAGGAGCCAGTACTGTCAGCGTGACTTTCAACTTTGGAGATACACACTGGAACAGATTTGGCTAAGGAGCCAGTACTGTTAGCGTGATCTTTGATTGCTGTCATTTTCGAGCGCACAAGTGTGTGCGTGCTTGCAGTAGAGCTCTTGCCAGTGTTAGGAGCAGACACTGTGGCAGAGACTTCACCATTGACTGCCAACTGATTCTTAGGGACATAGACAGAGTGTCCCTTCGACTTGGCAGTGATGATGGAGGCTGGAGTGGGCTTGCCACCTTTAGCCCGCTGCATTTCTTCATAGGCGAGTTGATCGAATTTGATCGTCATCACCTTCTTCGTTGAGCCGATTGACGAAGTGTCGCATTGAGTTGTTGCCATCTCAGAAGAGGAGATGGTTTTCTCCAGCAGAGTCACCAATTTATTTTCCATAAAGAAATTCTCTTTATTTGTTGTGTTTCTGGAAAAATTACAACTGTAGGAATCCGATCTAGAAGATGATCGCTTTATCCCTTGGACTATGCGAAGAAGAAAAGCTCTCAAAATTTTGACAGTAGATATCAATGTATCTGTCCAATAAATGAGAAAAAGAACTCTATTTATATAGTCAAAAATAATAACTGAAAAGATAACTGTCTTCACAGCCTGTGCTTAGTTGAAAATCACGCAGGATTTAACATACGCAAGGCTGTGAACAGTTACTGGACGTGACCTGTAACTGTTGGACACATGGCAATCATGCATGAGTCGTATGCAAGTTACAGGACACGCAGGTGAGAGATCAGTGGCATGGCTGCCACGTACTCCAATTTGATGAAATCCACGCAGACTTGTTGAAGACAAAATCCACGCGAACTCGGTGTAGAAAGCTTCAAAATCCACACAAACTTGGGGCAGGAAGCTTCTGGATCCACGCAGACTTCAAGGCAAAAGAACTCAAAAATCCACGCAAATTTGAGGAAGAAAACTTCAGAATCCACGCAAACTTGAGATGAAGATCACAAATACACGCAGACTTGAGATAGAACTGCCAGCTGTCTTGATTTGGCGTGTCTCGACTGACATAAAATCTCTGACAGTGATTGCTTTGTCAGTCGCATTAAATGACAAGAAACCCTTTTGGTATGCCAACTCGACGAAGGCTGAGTCTTGCTGAAGAAGATTTCGGAAATCACGCAATAGACGGCGATGATCTCTCGAAGTCTGTGCATACGTGGCATACGAAGAGACATTCTTCGAATGTTGTGCTGTCAGTCATAATTACTCTCTGACAAATGATGAGCTGTCTCCCCAGCGTGATTTGTTTATATTGTCTGGATCAACTGAGCGTGACTTTTGACTCCGTCTTGATCAACTCAGCGTGACTTTCATTTTTGAGGCCTACAACGAGCACGTGGGTACGTCCAGTCTACGCCGTAGTATCGGCGGTAGAACGCTATATATAACGCCTGTAAATACTACGACTAACAGTATAAAGGTACCTGTACAGTATATACTCTCCGAATGGAGGTGAGATATCAATACAGTCTCAATCACAGAATAAAACTAAGGTAGATAGCTCAGAAAGAGAACATGTGATAGATGAAAGAGTAAATAAGTCCAGAGTCCAATACAAGCCCAGATATATACAACATCATAGGGTCTCAAAATATAATGCAGAAGCTACAGTCTGATAAAGCTAGCTGGATCGCAGTCCAGTCAAACCTAGCTAATCTACACTACTCTGGAAGTACAAAATCTAGTGGCTCTACTATAAGGCCACGATCCAAGGCTACTCCATCTGACTCGAGTCCATAATAGGTCGAGCAGTCCGACTCAGAATCATCTGTAATATATCATAACGGTATCCTGTCAGGAAAATGAGCAAGTACAAGCATTAACAGCAGTTCCATGTGAATTGAAAAATTCTATAAGAGACAGTATAATGAACTACGAGACAAAGATATATGAAAACTTGGGAACCGTTCGGAAGCCGAGTTACAACCCTTAAACCAAACAAGGACTGGGGTTGTAATTCTTCTCCCGAGCAGAACTTAGTCTCCAATCAAGGTACAATGTAAAGGCATGTAGAGCATGTGAGTAACTGTATATCATGCATGGTGAGAGAGTACTGAATGTAGAGCAGATCAGGATATATGATAAGATAAGTAAATATAAAATGTGCCTCGAATATTATAGCCTAATGTGATCGGTATGGGTCAAGAATCAGGCTTCCAGCCGACCGGCTACAAGTACGTAGACTCGGTCCGGCCGGGATGGTAAGCTATGGAGCAAGTAGTAGCACAGGTCAGGCTATACCTATCGTGAGGTGAGGGTATAGCTATGATACAAGTAGTAACTCAAGGTGGGCATTGATCACACTATCTATAAAATTCTCTATTCCCCGAATAGTATACGGATCCGGACATAGCACGTCATGACGCGGGATCACTACTAAAATATCATCAAATAGCGACGTAATATAGCGATGGCAAAAAATTACGTCGCCAGTAGCGACATCTTTATAAACACGTCGCAAAACGTCGTTGACTAGCGACGTTCTGCGACAGGAGTATCCTACGTCGCTGAATAGCGACGTTCAGCGAAATATTATAAGTATATGTCGCCATGGTTCCGACGTTTAGCGACGTCAATACGTGACGTCGCTAAGTTATTTTACTTAGGGCACGCCGCTGCCTTCTTTCCCCCTCACTCTCACTCGAAAACCCAAAAATTTTAATTTCCCCCCACCCCCCCGACGACTCCCTCCCCCTCCGGCGAGCTCCTCCTCCTCGAGATCCTCCTCCTCGAGGTCCTCCTCCCCCAATCCGAGCTCCTCCTCCTCTTCCTCAGGTAAACCCTAACCTAACTCCTCTCCTTCCTCCTCCTCCTCTCCCACGGACACACACACACACACGGACACACACGGACACGGACACACACACACACACACACACACACAGACACAGACACACACACGGACACTGACACACACACACACACAGACACATACACAGACATACACACATACACACACAGACACACACGGACATGGACACACACACACAAACACAGACACAGACACATACACACACACACAGACACAGATTTATTCCTAGTTTAAATGGTTTAAATTGTGATTTAAATGCAAGATTTGATTCCTAGACATGTTGTTAATCTATGTTAGTTGATATTTACATTGAGAATGGGTCGTTGCTGTGATATGGGATTCAAACATATGTGGGTTGACTTTACATGACTGATACATGATACGTTTCAAGTTTTTCCTATGTCAATCCTGTTAATCTGATTCTAACTAATGTTTTAAGTACCAATATTAATCCTACATGTGTATTAGCCTATGATAGATTGATCTTTACTTATTAAATTAAGTTTTATGATATGGGAATGGAATTTGGACTCGAGTTGGTCTCAATGGGTTGACTGATACTCATGAATCAGTTTTGATTGTCCCCTGAACTTCAATTCCAAATTTTTTTGATTTCTAATTATTGTTCAGTTATCATTGGTTGTAACACATGTATTAGTACCTGTTAATTCCTTTTTTTTAATTTCTGATTAGGCTTGTGATTTGAGAATAGGATATTGGACATGGGGTTCGATTTAAATTGGTTTGATGAAAACTCAGGAATTTGGTTTGCTAAACACAAACTTGAACTGAATTGAACTGATTCCTTTTGATGAGTTATAATGATCCCCACATGTTCTAGTTTGTGTTTACTGCAGGATTGCTTAATTAGAATAGGCTATATGTTTGAGTATGAGAAATTGGACTGTGTGTTGGTTCTCGAAGACATGCAGGACTAGGAACTGATTTCCCTAACTATTTTCCTGAGATGTATTCTCAGTTTCCTTGTTCACTGATTTCATGTTAGCTCACTGTTTCCCATTCCAGTTATTAGCTCACTGAATTTTCTTTCCTTTGCAACTGTTAATATAATTCCAGATTTCTTAATGTTAGTTAGCTCACTGTTTGCATTGACACTTGAACACAAATGTCTGCCACTGTTTCCTTTAACATTCAGTAATATTCTTGACACATATATCACTTCACTGTGTTAAACCTGAGACTCTGATTTCCCTTTTTGTATACACTGTTTTCAAAAGAAATGTATATTTCATTTTTCGTAAACTGTAAATAGGACTGAGATTGGTTTTCCTATTCCTGAGATAAATCCACTGAATGTGTCAACTGATTCCCTTGAATAACTGAAATTGAATTGACTGTTAACCAAGTGAATGGTTTAATTCCTATACCTGAGTTTTGTTCTTCCTAATGAGTTGAATGAATGTTTTAACATTGGGTTCCTGTAAACTGTAAATTAGTAAGGATATATTAGATTTGACCTTGTTTGACCAAGGTTGACTATTTATTAGTTAGGATATGACTGAGAGGGTGACATGGTTGTCACCTTGTCAAAGACCCTTAATGTACCAACCATGTTACCGCGGTATTGGTATTGGGATACCAATAACGATAAGGTAAAGGATACCAATAGCGATAAGGTAAAGGGTACCAACTTAAGGTATTGGTATTGGTATACCAATAGCGATAAGTTAAACGGCACCTTGGTAGGTAATGACTAGAAATAGGATATTTGACTTAGATTGGACTAAGAGTTGACAAAGTCAACTATAGGTCAACCCTTGACTTACTTTGACCTTGTTTGACTTTATTTGACTTAGGTTGACCTTGTTTGACTTTGTTTGACTTAGTACAACCTAGTTTGACCTAGATTGTATATCATTGTTATTAGTAACTGTCCGCTACTAATGTGTGTCCCTAATAAGACATAATATACGAATTTGTGCCTGTTGGATAATGTGTGTCCATCTTTACAGAATTATTTCCAAATGGATATGAATTACTACTTGCGGAATCGTTCATGGATGTACAATCGTCGTCCTGATGATATGTATGGTGTACGGGATGAATACATAGCGGGAGTAGAGCAGTTCCTGCAGTTTGCTAAGGCATTCCCTCAGTACATGGACGGCACCAAAATTAAGTGTCCGTGTGTAAAATGTCATAACGTGAAATATTATCCAGAAGTGGAAGTGACATATCATTTGTACTCGAGGGGTTTCATGCCTAATTACTATCAGTGGACCGTACACGGAGAACTTGTGTCTTTAGCATCAGAGCCGGAGCTTTATGTTGAGCCATATATGCATGCGGGACCTAATTTTGTTTCAGATAATCATGCATACGATGACGGGTGCGTGAACATGGTTTTCGACGCTGCGGGGCCTAGTTTCGTTCATGATGCACCTGAGGAGGCACCGAACGCCGATGCTGCACAGTTCATGGAGTTGTTGGAGAATGCAAGAACTCCATTATATCCTGGTTGTGAGGATCATTCACCGTTGGAGGTGGTTACAAGACTGTTGAGCATTAAGTCAGATTTTAACATGTCGCAAGAATGCTACAACCGAGTGTTGGAGTTGATTATAGAGATCTTGCCGGCGGGTGCTAAGTTGCCTAAAGACTTCTACCGGTCTAAGAGGATGGTGAGATCGCTCTGGATGGGATACGAGAAAATCGATTCCTGTCGCAATGGGTGCATGCTGTACTACAAAGACGACAAGGACGTAGATGTGTGCAGATTTTGTGGTGCTGATCGCTATAAGACAACTAGTACAGGAAGGTCTACCGGTACAAGAAGACCGACCGATTCAATGTACTACTTGCCTTTAACGCCGCGGTTGCAAAGATTATTTATGGTGAAAGAGACGGCCAAAAATATGAGTTGGCACATGCGAGAACAGATTGAAGGGGTGTTGGATCACCCATTCGATGGAGAAGTGTGGAAGCACTTTGATCGAGCGTATCCTGATTTTGCTTCAGATCCGCGTAATGTCAGGTTGGGACTATCTTCTGACAGTTTTACTCCTTTTGGTCTTTCGGGATCCCAGTATTCGTGCTGGCCTGTGATTGTCACTCCGTATAACCTACCGTTTTGGATGTGCATGAAGACTCAGTACATGTTTCTAACCGTTATAATTCCTGGTCCGAACAATCCCAAGAGGAACATTGACGTGTACTTATAGTCTTTGATAGATGAGTTGAATCAGTTATGGGAAGTAGGTGCTAACACGTACGATGTTTCCAGGAAGCAGAATTTTCAGATGAAGACAACCCTTATGTGGACATCAACGACTTTCCGGCCTATAGAATGTTATCTGGATGGAGCACTCATGGCCGTCTCTCATGTCCGTATTGCATGGACCGTAGTAAGACTTTTCGCTTGAAATACGGAGGAAAACCGTGCTTCTTTGATTGTCATTGGCAATTTCTGCCAAAAGATCATCCGTTCAGAAGGAACAGGAATGTATTCCGTGCCGGCGTTGTAGAGAAGGATGATCCACCGCCAAGGTGGTGCGGAGCCACGATATGGGAGGAGGTTAAAGATTTTCCAAGTGCTATCGAAGATCCTACAACTGGGTACAAGTGCGATGGATTTGGTAGAGATCATAACTGGACAAAGAGGAGCATATTCTGGGATCTGCCATACTGGAGTACCAATCTGATCAGACATAATCTTGATGTCATGCATATTGAGAAAAATGTGTTTGATAACATAATTAATACTGTGATGGACGTAAAGGAAAAAACGAAAGACAATCCCAAGGCCAGGTTGGACTTAGAAGAAATATGCAAATGTCCTGTGTTGCATTTGATACAGCAGAATGAAAAACAGTTCCTGCCGAAGTCAATTTTCTCGCTGGATTCTTCGACTCTATGGAGCATTTGCCGATTCATCTATCCTATAAGGCACGTGTTGGTGGACCCGTCGAATATCGATGGATGTACCCGTTCGAGCGATATTTGAATCACCTAAAAAGAAAGGTAAAAAATAAGGCACGGGTCGAGGGTTCTATTTGTGAAGCCTATATTCTCGAGGAGATTACAATCTTTTGTTCGATGTATTTCAAGCCTCATGTTGCAACTAATAGAACGAGAGCTTCCAGAAACGACGAAGGAGATCATGAAAGTAATGATACAATACTGAAGATATTCAATGCTCCAGGAAAGCCATCGGGTAAGATGAAGAAGAGATATCTGAACGATGATGAGCTAAGGGCTGCTCAGGTGTATGTATTACTCAACTGCGACGAGGAGGAAGTAGAGAAACTGGAGGGGTAAGTAAATAATACGTCTACATTATTTTAATAGTATTGAGAATGATACTATTACATTAATTGCACGATATTGTTTTTAGCATATTTAATGATGATGTGAGGTCAGCTAGGCCACACATAATAGAAGAAGAACTAGAACAAGAAATGAGGCGTTATTTTCCATCATGGTTGAGTGCATATGTAAGACTTGAGAACTCTGTAATTACCTTTCTGTATATGCACTTGATTGAGAATGAGCTTAATTGCTTCTTTCGTGGTATTTAGGTCGATCGTCCATACGCAAGACTTGAGAATGAGTCTATTAGAATGCTAGCCAAGGGACCAATTTATGCTGCAAAAATATGGCCAAGCTACTGTGTTAATGGGTTTAGGTTCAAGTCAACAACTTGCCCGATCAGAGACAACTTTGTGGATCTCGACTCCACCAAAACCAGCTGTTTGTGTATCAGATCTTCGAACTACAAAGATGTTGATGCGGACAACGATTTCTATGACATTCTACGGGAGATCGTGGAGCTGACATATAGTTACGGAATAGAGTCTGCTAAGATTGTGTTATTCAGGTGTGATTGGTTCGATCCGATTGAAGGTCAAGGTTGGAAAGTAGACAAGCACGGTCTTGTTGATATAAACTATCGGCGTCGATATCAAGCCTATGAACCATTTGTCCTATCAAATCAGGCTCAGCTCGTGTACTTCACAAGTTATCCTAAACGGGGAACAACAAGGTCGGACTGGTGGGTAGTATGCAAGACCAAAGCTAGAAATACCTTTGAGATTGACGATATAGCTTATCAACAGGATGAACTACCTCTTGTAACAAATATTATAGAAATGGACACAACGAAAGTTCCTCATTACACATCTAATTGTGTAGAAGAAGTAGAATTATCTGAAGAGGAAGATGCAGATGAAAGTGAAGATGTAGAGGAGGAAGAAGAAGAAGAAGATGAACTAAACGAACTAGATAAATTTTCAGAAGAGGATTAAAATCTGTGATGTCTATCATATAAATATGTATTTTTGTAATAATAAATCTGTGACACTTTAGTGACACCTTTATCTGTGACCATAATATTTTTCAAAAATCTGTGATGTCTATCATATAAATATGTATTTTTGTTTTATTGTCATATGTTATTATCAGGTATGACTAGACCAGGAGGACGACGCGGAGGATTTTATATTAGCCAGTCCCGTCAGCCTCGGGCTGGGGATGGAGAGGGCAGTTTCGTACCCTCATCCTCATCTCCGAGTACGCCATTGTACCATTCTGTTCCCGGTCCATTACCGGGACAGGGCAGTTATAGCAGGTTGCCGACTCTTTCCTCGTCGTCCAACCTTCCTGATCCCTCGTCCAGCATCCCTGATCCCCCGTCCAGCATCCCTGATCCCCCGTCCAGCATTCCTCCTGTCGACGGCTCTATGGGGGGAGCCGACGCCGAGCATATGGAGGACGACGATCAGACTGATCCTGCCCAGGCAGAAGATGAGAGCGACCCTCCATGCGCTCCTCCGGGCGAGACGCGTATGGAGATTTGGACGGACGGGCCTATGAAGTAAGTTAATTAATTAATATATATTTCTCAAATGATTATATGTACATATATATTCATGAAAAATTATTATTGTGTGGATATCGGCCTTCTGCAGTACAGAGACAGCTGGGGACATTTCTGAGGCAGAACTATGGTGGGCCTTGGATTAACTACTCAGATGCTCCCACAGATAGGAAGGCCTTTTGGTTCGCCCAATTCAAGGTAAAAAAATTGTTTATTTTTAAATTTTAATAATTATTTGTGTATATTATACAACTTTTGTATTTTACTTCTTGGAGAGGACCTATTTCTATTCACCACACCGTGCGGCGAGGATCGAGGGCCAATTTTCTGCCGTCGCAGCCAAGCTCATCCGTGATGCGATCGACGACCAGAAGCGTCGTGATCGCTCCGGACAGCCGATCCAGGGTTGGATTACGCCAGAGCAGTGGACTGTGATGAAGGCTAGATTCAGCGAGCGCAGGTACCAGGAGCGGTCTGAGAAGGCCAAGGTGGCGCGGTCGAGCGCCGGTAAGTGGTGTGGTGGCTCCATTCCGATGACGGAGTATTTTCGTCGTCTGGTACATTTCCTATGACGGACATTAATTTATATATAGTTCGATAGAATATTTAATACTAATAATAGATAATATATTTTAACATGTAAAAAAGGGTGAGGATCCAAACATGGTGACCGTCTTCCTGGTCACCCATCGGAGGGCTGGGGAGTTCATTGACGAGAGGGCGACGCAGGCATATGTACGTTCTATTCTTTATATTAATTTACTATAATTTAGAAAACAGGAAAATAGATATCAATATAGACTTTAGCAAACACTTACACGTTAGCAAACATGTTCTAGGCCGAATTTGTTCGACTACAGGAGGAGGCGGCTGCTGCTGCTGCTACTGCTAGTGCGCAAGCAGAGGGAGGGGCTGGTACTTCCTTCCAGCCGCCTACAGCTCCATCGTCGGACGAGCTCTGGATGACCGCCGTTGGCGGTCTTCAGAAGGGTACGTACAACGGTACGGGATCCTACGACGCATATTTGGCTTCGGAGTCATCCCGGGCCCCCTCTGTCAGTGCGCAGTCTCCGGCTACGCAGGCGTCGTCACGAGCTGAGGATGTTCGTCGTCAGATCTAGGAGCTGTGTCGCGAGTTACAGTAGCAGATTTCTGATGCGGTCGAGCGACGATCCGACCCTCCGATCGTCACCGGACGATTTGATGCGGTCGAGCGCAGGATACAGGAGCTGATGAGTTTGCATCAGGCTACAGCTGCCAGCTTGCAGACGCTCACCGAGTCTACGCAGCGCACAGAGCATAGACAGGTCGAGCTGGAGGGATCGCAGAGGAGCATGTCTGCCTCACTCGCTTAGTATACTGAGAGGGTGGTGAGTACCCTTGCTGCGCATGGTGAGCGACTGCGAGAGCTGGAGCAGATACGTCCTCCCGGTCCATCGACGGCGCCGACTCCAGACATTCCACTGCCTCCTACTGCCCCTACGGTGCAGCTCACCCAGGAGCAGTATGACTACATTCTATCCTAGTTGTCCCAGTTGTGCGACAGTGGTCCGCAGTGATTTTATTGGTTTTTTATGACTTGTATGTATTGGCCCTATGGGCAAATTGTTTATTGGTACACTGTTGTTTATACACTTGGTGGAAGACTTTTTATCATCTTCCATTTTTATTTGACTCTATTGGATGTTTATGAGGATGTGTGTCTGTGATATTTACTTTGCACTGCCTTCTATTTTTATTGTGATATCTGCGACGGGGATGACAAATATACCTACGCTGGGTTATAAGCGATGATCTTATATACAAAGGAGGTGCTGCCGAAATTTTAAACAAATATATTGTGTATTTTTGTTATGATGTGTGTCTGTGTTTACAGTGATTGCGAAATGCAGTGTTCGGAACCATCGACAGTTTCGATTACTATTGTATGTATTATCTTGGATAGAAATAGCAACAGTTCAGGGTGCACTTCTGAGAGCTTCATTATCACGTCCTTCACTTTCTCGGGACATCGTAAAGGTTCCCGAGAAGGTGAAGGATGTGAAGAGGAAGCTCTGAGAAGTGCACCCTAAACTGTTGCTCTTTCTATCCAAGATAAAACATAGAACAGTAAGCGAAACTGTCGATGGTTCGAATACTGCACTTTACACACACTGTAAACACAGACACACAGCATAACAAAAATATCAATTATATTTTTTTAAATTTTTTTATAATATTTGCGACGTATAGCGACGTTCTGCGACGTACTGCGACGGAAAGTAGACGTCGCTATACGTCGCTAAATAGCGACGTAACGTCGCTAGACGTCACTAATATGCTGACGTGGGCTGAGGGTATACGTCGCTAAATATGTCGGTAGGCATCGCTAAGTTGCCCACGTGGCTGCCATGCCATGTCATCATATATAAAGTTTACAGCGTCGCAAGTGGTCGCTTTACGTCGCAATTTTGGCATCGTAGTGATACGTCGCTATCTGTCGTTAATTTTGCGATGTATAGCGACAATGAACTCCGCATCGCAAATAGCGACGTTCGGCGACTAAAGTGCCATCTGCGACTTGCCTATAAGCGACGTCCAGTTTTCGTCGCTAAATACGTCGCAAATTGGTTTCAGCGACGTATTTTCCTTATTTAGCGACGTCTCCTGACGTCGCTAAAATGGGTTATTTTAGTAGTGGATTCCCTAAGAGGGGAGCAAGTCCTCTTCAGGAATCGACGTCAATATAAGTACAAGAATCAAGACCAAGCAAGTACCAGTATCCCAAGAAATCCAGGAATGACATCTCATGACAGGAATCCGACAATACTAGTCCGTGAACTATCGTGACTGAGAATCAAGTAAGACACTACGACTGAATCAGATATAGCAGATATCAAGACAATGAAAACTATCAGTAATGTACTCGCCTGC
>JANAVB010042420.1:34052805-34354714 GCA_029216955.1 Iris pallida
GAACATCGCTAAGGTGGGTGGCTCCGATGAACCCGTCTTTGCTTAACCTAGACACATAACAATACGGACACTATGGCTAGAGTCGCTAGGCGATAACACCGCGTATGCTAATAAATGACTCAACGCACCTAGCTAAGGGAATGATACCATCTTGTAGGCTTATATAGAATATGGAAAAGAACATAGAAAAATGTGAGAACTCTCGTACCACACTCTACGCTCGTGCTAAGGCACAAGCTTACATTCAAGTTTCCTATGTGATCAACAATGAAACAATAAATGGTTTACCACAAAGAAACGGAAGACTATCGACATAGTCGTTCCGAGTAGAGTATAGCAACATTGGAAGACTTCGGGACCGATGGGTCGCCAAGGCGACTCCCGCACGGGGAGTTGCATAATAAATGAATGAATGAACGAATAAGTGAATGAATGAACGAATAAGTGAATGAATGAATCAACAAATGAATGAATGAATACGTGAAGAATGAATGAATGCACGAACAAGTGAAAGAAAGAAATAAAAGAGTGAATAAAAGATAAGAAAGGAAAGAATGGTCAGCGACAGGTATGACGGGCACGTGCAACGGGGCTCGCTACCTGTGCTACACGGACGCCAACCTGGTCGATAACACATTATGGCTCAGAGATAGCCTATGGCTCAAAGACAACCGTTAAGTTAAATGACAAGTCAATACGAAATGATCGTGGACAACCGGCACGGGCGATGGGGGGAATACCGTGGCCGTGAAGAAGAAGGATTCCCCGACACGATCGATGGGGGGGTATATCGTGGCCGGCCTAGGCGGAATCAAACATGGGGCTTACGGGCTGCTTTGAGTGGGGGCTTGGCCACTCAAGGAGACGTAAGGCCAGGCATTTCAAGTGACTATCAAGGTGTACCAGCCATCACGCTTCGATATGTGAGAATGCCCAAGAGAATATGTCGAAAATGGCTTGTGATGCCAGCGACCCGTGCATGTAGATTAAGTGGGCTATGCTGGTGGCAATCCACGTGCAAGTCCTTGCATTGAAACAAGTAGTCTAAGTTAACTAAATGAAGTGCCTTCTGAACATGTTTGAAATGTGACACACCAAAGATAAAAAGTACTTTATGCAAATGAGTTAGAGAACGTGCCTACAACGTGCTAGGCCTGATGCAGGGACACGCCCTTGACATTGAATGCTTACGTAAATCACGATAAGTTATTACATATGAATTATTGACTAACTTGGTTTACTTTGGACAGGGAAGGCCGAACGGTAAGTATGGGTAAGTCGTGCCTATATTTCCATGCGACACTTGAATTCGACAACACGAGATAGGTTATGACATGTGCCATGAAATTGACCCTAAAGCAAGATTAGCAAGACAATGAATAATAGACGGTGCACAAAAGTAAATAGAACGTGTTTGGTAATGATAGCATTGTGGGCGAGCTAGCCTCCCCACCAGTACATAACAATGTACTGATAACCCCACAGATTGCTTGCAGGAAGCAGGAGACGTCGTTGGGTGCGGAGATTTCCTAGAACGTGCTAAGGCGCGGAGCCATCTCTGGAGCCTTGGAGCATTGCAAGGAGCTGAAGCACCATATACATGACATAATGTATTAGAATATCGCCATGAATCATTCCATATTGTAAGCTACTTGGCACGCCTTTTATGTTTCAGAGAGAGAGAGCTTGAGAGACTTGTAAACACGGTCTAGCGCCACTTGTAAACTTCTTGAATATCAATAAAGAGTTTGAATTCGCTTCAATTTGTGTTCATTTACTATTCGCTGCAAATGGGGACACTCTGTGCGACTCTGTGGCCTAGCTCGAATCGGCCGTTTTTGGACATAGCTTTGCTCGGGCGCAACCTAGGCCCGTGCGGCATCACGCCTTAGCGAGGACGATCGCTCCTACGGGAGCGGGGCGTGACAGATTGGTATCACAGCACGGCTTTACGTCCTTGGACTTCATTTCGATTTTTTCAGTTTTGAAAGTTCGGTTTTGAAACAAAAGAAGTGTACGCTCTCTCTCGTTGTGCCTTGGGATGTTCCATACAATAAGTCTAATATTTTCAAAAGCTCGTACAAGTACTCGGTTGAACGGGATCGATAGGCGAAGGCCTTTGTGCCAAGCCATGACGGACTTAAGTCAAAAGAAAACTAAAAATGCTAGAAGTTAGCAAACGCAAGGCGTGCTTGAATAACCTTACGCTGACAATGGCGAACGAGTACACAAGACCAAAGTATAGTTCAAACGGGATGGTTATGCACGCAGCCTTTTGGCTAAGTTATTGTGCGGAGTATCGCGCACCTAGACATTCTGGTGCAAACGAGTTGCGAACGAGATCGATTATCGCTCGAACGAGAATAAGTGAGCGTGCAAACTCGAATATAGTCCGCACGGGATAGCTATAAACACGGCCTTTTGGCTAAGTTGTGTCGTGTATCGTGCACCTCGACTCTTTGGTGCAATCGAGTTGCGAGCGATATCAAGTACCGTTCGGTCGAAAACGAAGCTACACTTAGAGTATATATCGATAGCAACGCTATCAAATTAACGCTTAGGCGTGCACGGAAGATTGATTTGGATTTTGAGGAATAGTACAAACGACTTAGTGCGTCGATACGACGTGAGCGATTACGCTAGAGATTCGTCGAACGAATCTAAAATATGTCTTAGCAAATGATGCGAATGTGATTGTGGATTAAATAGGATGGCTCAAATCCGAGTGGTGTATGAATTTTCTTGGAAATCATTCGAGCAAAATTAAGGATTACGAGTAACGGCGAGTATGTCGACGAGGCGAGGCGATGCGATCGCGCAAAGCCTTAGAACGCGTCATACTTAGTTGGTTGTGACTTCGAATGTCCCAAACGAGATATCGTTCGAACAACTTGTCAATGGGCAACGCAAGTTAGAAAATGACTCGGAATAATGAATAATGATGTATGTCTTGATCGAGGAAGCTAGAGAATAGCACTTGTGATTTTGGATTGGGTCAAATGAAATATGATTTGAGTTTTGGAGAACGATATTGAAACTAGCTTGAGGAATAGCGATCGAACTTGATCTTGGAGTGAATAGAATGGAATTATGGTATATCCAGTTCGGACAATAGCATCAGTCGCACGATTCGAAATTGGTTGCAAAGAAAGATCGTCAGGTTACGCATATCGTCGATGGTATTAAGGCGTATCAAGGATCGATATACGATAACTCGAGGGTACTCTGACTCAGCAAATGACGATCGTGCAAATGTCATTGTTCCAATGGATGCTATACTCGGGATATTGAAACGTGTCGAGGAAAATATAGACGTGGCTCGAGGATTTTCTAGTTGAACGAATGACGGTCGGACTATCGAATAGAGATCTTGGCTTGGAGGAAAATGAAATGTTTGGATTTGCTTCGTCGATAACCACAATATTGACGTTCTTGTCTTATGCGAGCGCAACTCTAGCCTCGCACATACGTCACGCCGATTAGGGCGATCACTCCGCGTGAGCGCTGGTATGGTGATTCATACAGCGGGCATGATCAAACTTGCATGGCATGGCAAATTTGATACATCGACTTGTGGTTTAATACAAATATGGACTCGAGAATGACTTAGCATGCATGACGGTTGAATTTGAGGATTTCGTAGGTCCAATCCGCGTATCGAGAATGAATTAGTCTAGACGCAAGCATGAGTTACGCCCCGATGAGAATGATTATTTCGCGGGAGCGTTGCATGGTGATTCATGAACCACCGTGGATAATCGGACTCGCGTGAGATTGGGGGCAACATATTGTCAAAGCTAGATGAACTCGTGATCGAATACATGAATTGGTTAGAATGGATATGTGAAGTATGTCGATTTGGTGATTTGAACGGATTCGAATTCGTTGCGCTGCACGATGAATGCCTTGATTCGAATTAGGCGATCATGCTCGATGTTTAGAAATCTGTGTGACGCGAGCTCGGGTAAAAAACCCCGCACTACCGACTTTGGTTTGACCCTAGGATTGGGTTCAGTGTTGGCATTATTGTTGGAAAACTATGATTCCAATCCTGACATTGACTTAGCCTTGAGAAATGGCCTAGCGGTTAGGCGTGACGCACCTGTTTCAATAGTTAGCAATCGAAAGATTGATATTGAGGATTGGCATGGATGGATAGTATGAATCACGAATATAGGAATACCCCTCACGAGATTCGGCTGACATGTATATATTTCAGGGACGCCGGAGTATGTGCACGATGCGACTCGAGTGAGAATGATGAATTCTCTATCACGCGGTTTGGTGAATGCATGTATTTTGGGGACGCCTGGAATGCGTGCACGATCCAACCAAATGACATGTTGAATTCCAAACGAGACTTGAGGAATGGAAAGTATTGGGGATTGAGATCGTGTTAAAAGAAAGGAATGATACTAGTACGAGCGTGGCTCGGAATCTGTAACGCCCCAGTCCCAAAATACGTAGGACCAAGTATGTAGACATGCCAGCTGTATACATACGAAATACATGAACCTCGTATGTATACATAAGCTGTAAATGTAGTAATCCAAGACAACTAAATCTCATCCACAAAGATAAATAATGATATAACGCAACTTTGAGTTTGTCATGTACACAATAGTTGGGCGGAGACAAAGTCCACTACCAACTAAATTAAATATGAAGAAATATACAAGGAAAGAATTTAGCAAGCGAGAGCAAATGATGAATCCAAGAGTAATCATCACGACGGAATAGAGCGCAAGTCATGGCCTTAGCTAGAGCACATGCAAGAAATCACGAAAACACACACCTGGAGAAAAACCAGGTCCTCAGAGGGACGTAACAAGACACATAATATCATGCCATAAACTGAATAGTAAGAGCTCAATAGAAAACATACATGCGTAAAGGTTCCTAACCATTCTATGTGATATATACTTTGAGAAGACAACGTTCTACGCAGGAGCTTATAGTGTTCAGCATAGATGGAGAGAGAGTAGTAGTAGGTAGCGCTCATAAGAGGCACTATCAACTATGGGCAGAAAGTAGTTCTCATATGAGAACTATCGGCCCCGGGGCAGTAAGTAGCGCTCATCCGAGACACTATCGGCCCAAATCTATATGTGTACTGAACAGGTAGCCCCTACGCTAATAACTGTCTTTCCCCCTCCCAATGATACTATACATGTGTCGCCTCCACGACACTGTTTAATCCTTAATAACTGCCAAGTCTTCTACCAAAAATCTATTAGCAGTTACATCCTAACGTACGGCCTTTACGCACCGATGTACGGTCGACACGCAAGTCCGAAGCTATATGCGACTCATAACTCACACACAATCCGTGGTACATCGTGACAGTTTATGAGACATACTAAACATGCGGTGGTCCCTTAAATCTAAGTCAATTGCACAAAATATAGTAATTTGTATCTACATATAATTTAAAAGAAACAACTAAAGAAAAGCATGCATGATATTGAGCAAGAAATTAAACAGCAAAGGCAAGGTGTCTTGCCTGGAGTGTCGCCTGGCGTGGTACGAAGATCGAGCAAGTCATGTTCTAACCAATGGCCATGTCATGGTGCAGAGGTCCAAGGTCGCGAGGAAATAGAAAAGATGATCAGTCGCAATCAAAGATATTTGTGGAAATTTGTGTAATAAATATAACTTATTTTAGAAAATCATTTATAATTTGGAAACTATAATTTTATTAGTTACAATAATAAATACTTGAAAATCTAGGAATCATTTGTAAATATATTATTTAGGTAAAAATTAATATTAAGTTTAGATATAAAATTATACATAAAGATTTTTAAAATTCTACATCGTAATATAATACAGCTAGAGCCCAAGCTTAATATAACTTTATTGCAAAAATATATTTCAATCTCAAAATATATCTATATTGGTAAATATTATAGATATATTTTATTAAATAGTAGTGATAATACTAATGTTTTAAGAAAAACAATAATAATTTTAATGATAATATTTACAATACTTAATAATGATAATAATAATAATAATGGTAATAAAAATATAACTATGATATTAGTGGTAATAATAAAAACTAATAATAATAATATCAGTAATAAATAATAATAATAATAACCAAAGTTAAATAAAAATTTTAATACTAATAATAATAATAATAATAATAATAATAATTCTCAAAAATAAAAGGAGTACAGATATTATTCCCCCTCCCCCAAATGTACTCACGAGAGGGGAGAGAGAGAGATGCAAAGAAATCGGAAGGGGGAGCGCTCACCTGAGGAGCTCCGGCCGGTGACCGGCGATCAGGGCGCGGCCTTGGCGCGGTGGTCGGCGGAGATCCTCGTGGAGGGAGGCCGGGGCTGTTTTCGAGGCGGCGGAGCACGGATCGTCGCCGGGTCTGAGGGCGCGGCCGGAAATCGGAGGCGGATGGGCAGGCACGGTGGAGCGCGGCGTCTGATGCGCGGAAGTCCGCGGAGTGGGGAACGAAGGGCTCTCCACCGGCGGTCACTCCGGTGCCGATGGTCGACGCACGGTTGGCCAGTGACGCGGCGCGGCGGTCTTCGGCGTATGTGGGGCGGCGCCGGTCTCACGGCCTGGGGTTTCGTCTGGATCCCGTCGGTGGTGGTCGACATGACCGGAGGTGGGCGGTCAATCGGGACGGCGGTCGCACAACATCCCTGGTCGGACGACGGATTCGACGGTGCTGGATCAGATCCAGTCGTTCGAAGACTGGGCGCTGGTCGGTGGACTCCAATGGGGACCCGAGGAGGAGGTCGTGGTCGCGGCTTCGACTAGGACAGGTGAGTGATGGGGGTGTTTTCTTCTTCCTTTTTTGTTTCTGTTGCGATGGTGTTGGTGATGTGGGTGGGGTTGGTAGCTAGGCATGGTGGTGCGGGTGGTGGTTCCGCTGGAGATGGCCGAGTGGGCTACGGTGGTAATGGATGATGATGATGAAGATGAAGGTAGTGGTGGCGACAGCGGGGTCAGGAGTGCGGGGGAGTTGGCGGGAGAGCGGGGTGATGGTGTTGACGGGTTTAGAATAGGTTTAGGGATAGAGGGCTGAATGTTTGCCGTGTCGGGGTTGTCGACACGGAGGAGAGGATGCGATGTATTTGTAATGGTAAAGTAAAATAGTGGAAGGATATGGAACCACGGACACGATGCACGACACAACGTTTGGGTGGAGAAATATTTGGATTGTGAAATTTTTCGAAGACGAGCAAGGAGCCTCTCCTTATATAGGAGGTGGTGCTCCTAATGAGATAAGGGTTTGGATTCGGTTGAACTCCAATAAGATAATCATGTATTCATTCAAATTAGTTTAAATAAAATCTAAATCTAGATCACGCCATCGTTTAAGCTACTTAAAATAATATAAATCAAATCTTTTCTAAATTATTTATCGTAATCTATTAGGCAATAAATCAAACTAATATTTAAATATTTTTTTTCGAATTACTAAAATAACAATAGGATTTAATTTCGAAAATTCAATAACATGTATTAATTTAAATTGCATGCTAATACTTAATTATAGTTTTCTAATTTAGTATCTATATTTGAACAAGAATTAAAGTAAAAATAAGGTTTTGTCAAATCTCGCAGTACTTAAAAAGAAAATAAATCTTTTAATAAAATATTTTGGTATAAAATATATACCATCTCGCAAATTTACATGCGACGTAAAAATACGAAGAATGCGAACTCGCGACGTACGATACGAAGTACAATTTAATTACAACAAATACCAATTTATTTTAAAAAAAACTTGTAGTAGAAATTTAGGGGGTTTACATCCTACCCAACTTAAAAGAATTTCGTCCTCGAAATTTAGGAATAGATGGGGTAGGTAGAGTCGAGAGGGTAGAAAGAATATTATTCAAACGAGAGTACGAAATCTTCTTTAGACGAGAACGCAACAAAATATTCGACGGGATGGTGAGCGACATTTCAATGGCAAACTGTCATTTGATCGACTAGAACAATAATTTGAATGTTTTATACGACAATCAATCAATGGTTAAGCTCAATCAATCTTAACATTAGCCAAAAAGACAACCTCATAAGTAGGCAATAATCTCTTTAATCCTTTGATATCGTCAATATTTGTATATTATCTCTTATCATAAATTGTTCTTTCCAAAAGTTTACTTTCGTACCACGTTTCCTTAAAATTTTAACAAAACAATTTCGATCATAATTGTACTCTAAGTTCCTCTATCTCGTCAAAGAATTTCAGTAGTCTCAAATTTTGAATCCATAATTTTCCCAAGTTATAATTCCTCTAAAATTAATATTCCAAACCTTCAACCATTTTGGCCCAAGTGGAAGTTAAAATCTTCTTACTACAAATTTGTATTTATTGGTCAAAGTACAATACATTCATAGGTACCCAAAATAAAAGTCCATCTGCAAGGTTCGATAAATCTTAAATACTAACGATATATCTTCATAACTCAATCTTCTATCCTCATACTTGAAAATTTCATAAAGTATTAGTCTCCATTGAAAATTTTTGAACTCAGCAACCTCAGTTTCTTGATGGTAGAAATTGAAACTCTTCCCAACTTTTTATTCATAATCATTTTAAAACTTCAGAAATATAAAGGGTTCCTTTTTCAACAATTATCCTTGAAAACTAATATTAGCATAACACTATATGTTATCGAAGGCAACGTCAAAAATCTGCATCCATAATTTAATGTATAATTTGGATCTTAACCACCCAAGCTTTTTAGAAATTTGTCCACTCAATATGTAGTTACCTCAAAACAAATTTGGAATTCGCGAAGTCTATTTATCCTTGAGTGTTTCGTCAAAACATAATATATCCTTCCTTACTTCATTGATTCGGGTTTATTGCACATTTTCATTTATGTCCCTCCTATAGCTCATAATCTCGTAATTATCTTAACCACTTTATTATTCATCCATGCTGTGGGGTTCTCCAATCTAACCTCTACTAACCCAAGATTGTCATGATCAAATTTCATTTCGCATAAGGGAATCATATAAAGAACAAGGTGGCGTAAACAATGGGGAAATCTTAGTGAAGTATGAGGAAGCAATTTAATTGGGGAAGAAGGAGGGTAAGGGTTGCAACGAGCGAAAGAAAAATGTTATGTGTCTAAGTGAATAGAGAGAAACATAAAAAAAAATAAACGACAAGGGTTAAGCAGTCAAGATAAAACACAAGGTTAAGCATTTAAGGGATTTAGCAGATCGCAATCGGGCCGAAGATTCGAGTCGAGGTTGAGTCCATATATATAGTCAAAAGTATATCGGTACCATGATATAGGTTATAGTTAGTCTTTATGGCCCGAAAGTCGTACCGTAAAAATAGAGTACAAGGGGACATATTTTAGTGGGACATGATATACCTATATGAAGGTGATCTTGTCTTGGTCTTGTATGTGAAATTTGTTGAAAGGAAAAGTCTAGTGTTGTGCTCCAAATATCAAAGTCACGATAGGGGACGCCAAATGATCAAAATAGAAAGTGGGTTTTCATGTGGTACTAATTAATGCACCAAAAATAAAAGGTTAAAGCATGGATAAATATAATTAGGAAATCTCGTAGGTCAAGGCTAAATAAGTTAGAGAGACAATTTCTAGAAAAAGTTCATAGATAAGGGTATGGTCAAGGGAATGACTCTAATCATTTCTAAGTTCCAAACAATTAGATGGCCACAAATAATGATCTAGATTTGAGGGAAGGTCGAGTAAGTCAAAGATATGTTCATCGGCTTGGTCGATGACTAACTATACTTGTGTATATACAATATCATAGTCATAGGTGGCATAGCAATCTAATGTGGAATACTTCTATCTCACTAGGGAACCTTGCTTGTTTCTTGGTCCTTCACCACTATATGATCTAATCCAAAACTTCAAGTTCCTTGAAATTTCTCAATAAAATTTTCAAGATACTTTGCCAATATTTCAATTACTTAGACTGTCAACTAAAATTTTTAAATCTCTAGTCAATCTAGAACAATCCTCGTAATTCACAAATTGAATAAATAAATTCATCATCATTTTTTTTCCAAACCTTAAACTCGTCATTTAATAAGTTTATCAACCGAATTTCATACTACAAAATGGAACATTTAATTAACTCTCGAATTTAATCATATATCCTTCAAATGTGTATATCTAGCTTTCAATAAGTCACAACTACTCTTCAAAATATATATATATATTTTTTTTCACCAAAATTTAAATATCCATAATCAAGGCTTTTTAAAATCGAATCTAAATAACTTTATTTATCATAGATCATATGAGTAAATTTTAAATATATTTTTTTTTCTCCTTCAAGTCAATTTCATATCTTCCAAAAATATTTCAAACAATTTTTTACCATTATCTCTTCAAGAATTTAATACCTATAATTCATAAATAGTAGAATCAATTTAAATCCTCAAGCCCTCTAATAACCTGTAAATCATAAACCTTACGTGCTCTCTAGTCGTTACAAAATCATAACTTATAATTTAAAACACTTTAATAAATTCAAGATAAACTTTAACATATTCAATCCAAACTTTAACTAAATCGTAATCATGGGTCACAATTTAAAAAAGTTTACTCAATTCGGTTTCGTATCCCAAATAAAGCATAAACTGTTTCGCTATTTCCAAAAATCATAATTCATAAAAATTATTTTCTGTCCTCTTGTGTATACCACCTTGTAATGGCAAAATAAAATTCCAACTATTCATTGAAGGCGGTAATATACTACTACCAAACTTGAAATCGACTAATCCTAAAAATCATACTTTCTAGAAAAATCAAACTCCTCTACAATTCAAATAAAATCTCCATGCATATTAGTTGTCAATGCAATCCATCTAGCCATGTGTTTAACCTATGGGCATATGCTAGTTTAGTCATCTTACTAAACACGAACTAAGAATTTACGGTAGAAGGAGTCAAGCAAGATGCAAATCAAGGAGGTCGAACGAGAGTTCGGAATTTGAAGTCAAGGAAGGAAGTCAAGTAGGTGGATGAGATTCTAAACTCTAATCCTATATTGCAGGTCCGTTTGGTTCAATCATGTAACCGAAACGGCAAACTTGACCTGCATGGGCCACCACAAAAATATGTAACGCCCCAGTCCCAAAATACGTAGGACCAAGTATGTAGACATGCCAACTGTATACATACGAAATACATGAACCTCGTATGTATACATAAGCTGTAAATGTAGTAATCCAAGACAACTAAATCTCATCCACAAAGATAAATAATGATATAACGCAACTTTGAGTTTGTCATGTACACAATAGTTGGGCGGAGACAAAGTCCACTACCAACTAAATTAAATATGAAGAAATATACAAGGAAAGAATTTAGCAAGCGAGAGCAAATGATGAATCCAAGAGTAATCATCACGACGGAATAGAGCGCAAGTCATGGCCTTAGCTAGAGCACCTGCAAGAAATCACGAAAACACACACCTGGAGAAAAACCAGGTCCTCAGAGGGACGTAACAAGACACATAATATCATGCCATAAACTGAATAGTAAGAGCTCAATAGAAAACATACATGCGTAAAGGTTCCTAACCATTCTATGTGATATATACTTTGAGAAGACAACGTTCTACGCAGGAGCTTATAGTGTTCAGCATAGATGGAGAGAGAGTAGTAGTAGGTAGCGCTCATAAGAGGCACTATCAACTATGGGCAGAAAGTAGTTCTCATATGAGAACTATCGGCCCCGGGGCAGTAAGTAGCGCTCATCCGAGACACTATCGGCCCAAATCTATATGTGTACTGAACAGGTAGCCCCTACGCTAATAACTGTCTTCCCCCCTCCCAATGATACTATACATGTGTCGCCTCCACGACACTGTTTAATCCTTAATAACTGCCAAGTCTTCTACCAAAAATCTATTAGCAGATACATCCTAACGTACGGCCTTTACGCACCGATGTACGGTCGACACGCAAGTCCGAAGCTATATGCGACTCATAACTCACACACAATCCGTGGTACATCGTGACAGTTTATGAGACATACTAAACATGCGGTGGTCCCTTAAATCTAAGTCAATTGCACAAAATATAGTAATTTGTATCTACATATAATTTAAAAGAAACAACTAAAGAAAAGCATGCATGATATTGAGCAAGAAATTAAACAGCAAAGGCAAGGTGTCTTGCCTGGAGTGTCGCCTGGCGTGGTACGAAGATCGAGCAAGTCATGTTCTGACCAATGGCCATGTCATGGTGCAGAGGTCCAAGGTCGCGAGGAAATAGAAAAGATGATCAGTCGCAATCAAAGATATTTGTGGAAATTTGTGTAATAAATATAACTTATTTTAGAAAATTATTTATAATTTGGAAACTATAATTTTATTAGTTACAATAATGAATACTTGAAAATCTAGGAATCATTTGTAAATATATTATTTAGGTAAAAATTAATATTAAGTTTAGATATAAAATTATACATAAAGATTTTTAAAATTCCACATCGTAATATAATACAGCTAGAGCCCAAGCTTAATATAACTTTATTGCAAAAATATATTTCAATCTCAAAATATATCTATATTGGTAAATATTATAGATATATTTTATTAAATAGTAGTGATAATACTAATGTTTTAAGAAAAACAATAATAATTTTAATGATAATATTTACAATACTTAATAATGATAATAATAATAATAATGGTAATAAAAATATAACTATGATATTAGTGGTAATAATAAAAACTAATAATAATAATATCAGTAATAAATAATAATAATAATAACCAAAGTTAAATAAAAATTTTAATACTAATAATAATAATAATAATAATAATAATAATAATAATAATTCTTCTCAAAAATAAAAGGAGTACAGATATTATTCCCCCTCCCCCAAATGTACTCACGAGAGGGGAGAGAGAGAGATGCAAAGAAATCGGAAGGGGGAGCGCTCACCTGAGGAGCTCCGGCCGGTGACCGACGATCAGGGCGCGGCCTTGGCGCGGTGGTCGGCGGAGATCCTCGTGGAGGGAGGCCGGGGCTGTTTTCGAGGCGGCGGAGCACGGATCGTCGTCGGGTCTGAGGGCGCGGCCGGAAATCGGAGGCGGATGGGCAGGCACGGTGGAGCGCGGCGTCTGATGCGCGGAAGTCCGCGGAGTGGGGAACGAAGGGCTCTCCACCGGCGGTCACTCCGGTGCCGGTGGTCGACGCACGGTTGGCCAGTGACGCGGCGCGGCGGTCTTCGGCGCATGTGGGGCGGCGCCGGTCTCACGGCCTGGGGTTTCGTCTGGATCCCGTCGGTGGTGGTCGACATGACCGGAGGTGGGCGGTCAATCGGGACGGCGGTCGCACAACATCCCTGGTCGGACGACGGATTCGACGGCGCTGGATCAGATCCAGTCGTTCGAAGACTGGGCGCTGGTCGGTGGACTCCAATGGGGACCCGAGGAGGAGGTCGTGGTCGCGGCTTCGACTAGGACAGGTGAGTGATGGGGGTGTTTTCTTCTTCCTCTTTTGTTTCTGTTGCGATGGTGTTGGTGATGTGGGTGGGGTTGGTGGCTAGGCATGGTGGTGCGGGTGGTGGTTCCGCTGGAGATGGCCGAGTGGGCTACGGTGGTAATGGATGATGATGATGATGAAGATGAAGGTAGTGGTGGCGACAGCGGGGTCAGGAGTGCGGGGGAGTTGGCGGAAGAGCGGGGGTGATGGTGTTGACGGGTTTAGAATAGGTTTAGGGATAGAGGGCTGAATGTTTGCCGTGTCGGGGTTGTCGACACAGAGGAGAGGATGCGATGTATTTGTAATGGTAAAGTAAAATAGTGGAAGGATATAGAACCACGGACACGATGCACGACACAACGTTTGGGTGGAGAAATATTTGGATTGTGAAATTTTTCGAAGACGAGCAAGGAGCCTCTCCTTATATAGGAGGTGGTGCTCCTAATGAGATAAGGGTTTGGATTCGGTTGAACTCCAATAAGATAATCATGTATTCATTCAAATTAGTTTAAATAAAATCTAAATCTAGATCACGCCATCGTTTAAGCTACTTAAAATAATATAAATCAAATCTTTTCTAAATTATTTATCGTAATCTATTAGGCAATAAATCAAACTAATATTTAAATATTTTTTTTCGAATTACTAAAATAACAATAGGATTTAATTTCGAAAATTCAATAACATGTATTAATTTAAATTGCATGATAATACTTAATTATAGTTTTCTAATTTAGTATCTATATTTGAACAAGAATTAAAGTAAAAATAAGGTTTTGTCAAATCTCGCAGTACTTAAAAAGAAAATAAATCTTTTAATAAAATATTTTGGTATAAAATATATACCATCTCGCAAATTTACATGCGACGTAAAAATACGAAGAATGCGAACTCGCGACGTACGATACGAAGTACAATTTAATTACAACAAATACCAATTTATTTTAAAAAAAACTTGTAGTAGAAATTTAGGGGGTTTACATCCTACCCAACTTAAAAGAATTTCGTCCTCGAAATTTAGGAATAGATGGGGTAGGTAGAGTCGAGAGGGTAGAAAGAATATTATTCAAACGAGAGTACAAAATCTTCTTTAGACGAGAACGCAACAAAATATTCGATGGGATGGTGAGCGACATTTCAATGGCAAACTGTCATTTGATCGACTAGAACAATAATTTGAATGTTTTATACGACAATCAATCAATGGTTAAGCTCAATCAATCTTAACATTAGCCAAAAAGACAACCTCATAAGTAGGCAATAATCTCTTTAATCCTTTGATATCGTCAATATTTGTATATTATCTCTTATCATAAATTGTTCTTTCCAAAAGTTTACTTTCGTACCACGTTTCCTTAAAATTTTAACAAAACAATTTCGATCATAATTGTACTCTAAGTTCCTCTATTTCGTACCTGCACTCAGGAAGTCTCGAGGACGAGACTTATTTTGAGTGGTGTATTATGTAATGACCTGCTCCGCCCTAGCGGAACGCCGATTCAAACGGCAAGTACAACGACTCAAACGAGCCGTCGACCCAAAGAGTTGGCATCGACCTGATGAAGAATCAATGCAAGGCTTACATTGGCCCGTCAAGATGAATCCAGACTTAGACTTTCAAAGGCACGCTCGGAGTATCGCTCGGCCGATACGAACTTCGTAAGGTGGGTGGCTCCGATGAACCCGTCTTTGCTTAGCCTAGACACATAACAATACGGACACTATGGCTAGAGTCGCTAGGCGATTACACCGCGCATGCTAATAAATGACTCAAGCACCTAGCTAAGGGAATAACACCATCTTGTAGGCTTGTATAGAATATGGAAAAGAACATGGAAAAATGTGAGAACTCTCGCACCGCGCTCTATGCTCGTGCTAAGTGTAGGAGCGTAAAAAGTGCTTCAAAGAAAGAGTCATCTCATTCATAAGTGATCTGCTTTACGCCTAGCAGAGTGGGTAATCTCTTTACGCCCAAGACTAGGCTAATCACTTTACGCCTAAGCAGGCTGATCATTTTACGCTCGGGTCTACACCCATGGTTTTACGCCAAGGACAGAGCAGCCACTTTTATGCTGGACAAAGCTGTCAAATCTCGTATTTAATGCAAACTCTGACATGGAGATATTAATGATGGCATACATCACAAAGGGATTTGTTTTTACACAGAGACCAATGTTGTCGTTTAGTGTGTGGATTGAGCTACTTTACGCTCACACTACGGCTTCTTTTACGTACGAAGATTATACGAGCCTTTACGCTCAACAGTCGACGTGTGCGTAAAGTCTATTTGAGCTGCTTTTACGCTCAAGGTTATTTAATAACCACTTTACGCGGGAAGTCTATGTCAGGGCTATTTTACTCCAAATCTACTGCTTTACGCTCAGAGTACATTTGGGCTATTTTTACGCCCTATTCTCCTCCACCAGTTTGGAACGTGGTTTGCTTACGTGGCTTTCATGCCATTCTTCTCGAAGAACGTGTGTACATGCATCCTATTCTTACTGAAGTGATGGGACACATGTCAACATATGCAGCGGATGGCTTCGATCATGGGTGGCAATTGTTAGCGTAAAGATGGAACTTTTGCTGAGTTTTTACGCACAAGAGCCCAAGTTTATAAATAGACTTTTTTTCACAAGACAAAAGAGAAAAAAGGAGAGAGAGAGAGGAGAGAATACAGAGATCAGAACTTAGAGATTTTGATTCTCCAGAGCATTCTTCTTCAACTTTTCTTTCAGAACAGAGTGAAGCAAAGCAGGAAAGCATTCGGCCTCGCCATCAGTACCCAAGTGCGTCGATACCTTTCTGGTGACTTAGTTCTTCCAGTTGTTCTACTTCAAGCTGTGATCTTCATCATCATCATATGGTCCAAGGAACAAAGTGATCATTTACGAATCAGACTTCCATAGCAATACTTCCCCAGAATAAATTTGTACTTCTTGTACATTTTTTCATTTTATTTTCAAAAGCCAATTTCTCCAAGGCATTTTGTTAAGTGAAACAAAAATGGTGACTCTGCTGGGGACGATCTTCTCCTCTGACGAGGAGGCAATTGCTCAATATGATGATGTTTCGGTCGGTTCGACCATGAAGACTCTGGTTGTGCACTTTGACCAGACTGCCTACGAAGAAATGCTCCGAACTGGGGGTGGTTCTTGCTGCTCCAATGTTCAAAAGTCTCGCAAAGCACGAAAAGTTTGGATCCCTAGGTCCAAAGTAGCTGCTGATCTCTCTGTTGCTTCTGATAACAAGGGAATTCTTCCCTCTCCTGTCGTAGGGGCTCCCGTTTATAACGAGGCAGTCCTTACTTCGGCGTCGCTCTCTAAGTGTGACAATTTGTCTCTCGTCTGTGACGGTGTAGATGATCAGGTTCCACACCCACTGTGTAAGAACCAGGTTTTACGCCCACTGGGTAAAAACCAAGTTTTACGCTCAAGGCATAAGAATGAGTCTCCCATTTGTAATGTGGCAGATTCTAATGCTTCTGAGTATAAAAATAAGTCTCCCGTCTGTGACGCGGTAGACACACACAAATTACGCTCCTCGCGTAAAACAAAATCTTCCGTCTGTGATGTGGTAGATAATCAATTTTTACGTTTTACGCGTAAAGGTAAGTCTCCTGTCTGTGACAGTGTAGATAAAATTTACAACGATGTTTGCACATCTAATATGAATGTACCTAAACGCATACAGCGTAAAAATATTGTTGGTAAAACTTCTGTCCTACACCAACAATCTTCTTATACTGCTTTACGCAAAGTACCAAACTTGAAAATCACGCGCCATAAAGATGGAGTCCTTCGTGCTCAAAAATCTCAAGACTTACGCACACAACTCCAAACGCGTAGAAATGTACAATTTGGTTCTGTGAATGCTGCTAGTAATCTTCTTTACACACAGGGTACTAAACGTTTTTCTACCCCTAATGTGATAAAGAAGAATACTTCCTCCACTCCTTCTGACTTACGTGAATTGCTAATGCAAAAGCGTAAGAATTCACAATCTTCGGTGACGCTCCCACAAGAAAAATATCATTGTGAATATCACCAGGTTGTGATCAATTATTGTTGTTCAGCTTCAAAACGGTCAATTTTTGATCGATTGAGTTTTAATTCGCTTCAACATCAAGCTGAAGACCAAGAAGATGAGCTGTCATATGCATCAGTCAACATGGCATCTCATACTAACAGAGGACGACGTCCGAGACGAAACATGTCCCAAACTCCAGGTCAACAACAGTTCAACAGACTTCTTGATTCCTTTGAAGGAGTATATCAGAATACTCGATCAAGAAGACAAAGGCAATTGCAGACTTCTGATTCAGAAGCTGGGGTACTCAATCTTTTGAGTCTGATACCGATAGTGTGGATTCATACTTCTATACAAATCCTTCCGTATCTTCAAGAGAGGTTGAATCCTACGTTGTTGGAGATGAACCAGAGACGTCATCTGCCAATACAGAACAACGTCTCACTGTCGTTGAGCAATCACTGAAAGATATGCTTAACATGGTGCAAAGTATGCATCAGATAATTTTGAATCAGCAAAATGCTCAGCCGACGGTAATAACACTAGTACCAGTAGCAGCACAAACTCAAGATAGTCAAGGGGCTGAAATACCTTTGAATACTCAAGAGCCGGCTGTTAATCAGAATTTTGCATCTCCAGATTCCATCATTCCTGAAGATGTACCACCTCCAGTGGGGGTTACGGTACATCCAACAACCATTCAATCAAATGTGCTTCTCCAAACCAGTGAAGCCATTCAAGCAGTGCGTGAGCTCAAAGCACAGTTTGAAGTTTTGAGGCACAAAGATCAACTCTGGAGGTTAGGGATCAAGCAACCTTATCCTCCTCATTGGAACGATGTACCCTTTCCACCGAAATTCAAGCCACAATCTATGGTTTTGTTCGATGGAAAAGCATCTCCCAGTCCGTATATCAATTACTTTCATATTATGACTGTACACTTGCAGAAAAATGATGCTCTTCTCACTCGAGTATTCATCGGGTGCCTGACAGGTTCAGCTTACGACTGGTATCGTAGTTTACCCGATAATTCTATTTCGTCTTTTGACGAATTCAACGCAATGTTTCTCTCCTGTTTCTATGAAGGAGGTATGGACATGAACGTGTCTTCCTTGATAGAAATCAAACAAAAGGAGAAAGAAGATACTCGGACGTTCATCGAACGTTTTCGACAGGCTACTTTAAAGATGCCTCCTGGGATGCCAGATTAAGCATTGATTGATACATGCAAGATGAATCTGGGACCATCCATCGCTGTTTTCACGGGTTCCCAATTCTCAGATTGGGCTTCGTTTATCATAGCAGCAGTTTCTGCCGAGACCAATGGTAGGTTGGCTCGAGAGCATGGGATGATTTTTGCTTCAGAAGACAAAGGGAAGAAAAGTAATCCTAGTAATAATCCTGGCAATCGTAATGTAAGGGGAAAAGATACTCTTATGGTCAATCTTTCCAAGAACAAAACGACGCCGAACAATCAAGAATCTTCCAGGCCAAAGGAAGAATATTCTTTTGACGAAAGTGATATCCCAGGGATATTTCAATGTCTGGTGAAGAGTGGTAAACTTCAGATTCCGGAGCCAAAGAGGCCTAATGAGGTGAACCTGACTGATAATCCCAAATATTGTATCTATCATAGATACATCAATCATCCTACCAGTGCTTGCTATGTCTTGAAAAAGAAAATCCAAGAGCTGATAAATGGTGGTGCTATTGCTTTAACCAATGATGACCATACGGTTACGACCAATATGGTTTCTCTTCAGTTCGGAGATTTTTCTCCACAGCAAGTCCCAGATGGAATTATCCCAATTTCGAAGGCGACGATGAAGATCGTGAATATCCCGCCTGCCAGAGAAGAAAAGGCAGGATTATTGCCGCTTACACTAAAGAATGGTGAAATCATGCGGGTACATCCTGACTTATTGCCTGAGTTGGAAAATGAAGATAAAACTTCAAAATCCAAGAAGGGCAAGAAAGTCAGAACCTGCAACATGATTTCTCATGTTATTCCAGATCCCGATGACTTGGATCACCTATGGGACGGCCTTCCTTTAGAAGATAGACTGAAAGGACTGAACATCTGTCCTCCAAGTCTAGCTTCTCCTACCAAGCTCAAGTTTACTCATCAGCAGTGGTTAGCCATGAATAGTATTCCTTTATATCGGGCACAACAAGTTTTTGCTGCTTATGAAAAAGCTCCGACAGGAATTTTTCCTCGTATCCCGAATCCTTCTCCTCTCGTAACTACAGAGACATCTATTCTTCATTCTCCTGTGGTTACAGAAAGTCCTGCTTCTTCCTCTTCTGTTGAGACACTTATTAAAAGTCCGATGCCCACTCACTTGTATAGTCAGCAATCTGTTCATCTCATGAAGAACATGGGTTATGACTTTCAAAAGGCAGAAGGTTTGAATTATGATAAAGGAATACGACTTCTTTTACAGATTCAAAGTCAAAATTCCACTGTTGGATTGGGTTCTGAAGCTCCTCGTAACAATCCACACAAGAAGAAGGCTAAGAAAGGGAAGATAAAATCCTGTAATATGGTACTTCCTTCTCTTGAGTCTGAAGAAGAATCTTTTGCTGGTACAAGATCTGGAAAAGAGTACCATAAAGACCATGAGGGATCCTCCAAAAAAGCTGAAGACGTAGTGGAGACACTACCAACTCAATCCTCTTCCGTTCCTGCTAAACCTTCTGTGGTTGAAAAGGGGAAACAGAAAGCAGTACGCTTCGACGTCCCATTGAAGTCTGCTTCCAATCAGGGGGTAGTGATGAAGCCTTACAAATTTGATATTCTAGCTCAGTTAGCCAATACTCCGGCTAGACTATCTATATTTGAGTTACTTCGCCTTTCCAGAGAAAGCAGAGAGACTTTGAGTGAAGCTTTACTTCAAGCAGATTCATGCTTGGCTCAACTCAAGACTCCTGATAATATACCAGTGTCATGTCTACAATGTCATAGTGTGATGGAAGCAATTCCCAACATCACCTTTACACAAGAAGATATGATGTTGAAGCATAACAAGCATGACAGACCTTTGTTCTACACTGGGTATATTGGATCCACTGAAATTGACAGGATTTACATTGATCCCGGGTCCTCAATTAGCATAATTCTTCAGAGTATGCTAAGACCCCTGAGGATCCCTATTAGTGATTTGACTTACACTAGTACTACGATAGTCGGTTTTAACCCTGGCAAGAGCAAGCCATTGGGGAAGATTCGTATGCAGATTCAGATTGGTGACCTTCGAACCATGGTAACTTTCTATGTTATCAACTCAGACGTCTCCTATAATATCCTTTTGGGGAGACCGTAGATTCATGAGCATAATATTGTACCTTCAACTCTCCACCAATGCTTCAAGTACGTGGATTCCTAAGGAGTTGTAAAGACTGAATTTGCTGATATCAATCCCTTCAAGGGTGTCGAAGCCTATTTTTCTGATTCAAGGCTTTATAAACAAGAACATGTGAAAGAGATATCAGACATCGCTGAAGATCAATCATCTACCGAGGCTCAGTCTATTAATAAAGATCTGCCAGAGGAGCAACCATTGAAGATCATAGTCAAGGGACGAATCCAATCCCAATCTGTCAATGATCAACCTCTGATAATCAAGGTTAAAGGAAGAACTCAAACTTCATCTGAGGAATCAACAAATATTCCTGCTAAGAGCCAAGTTCAACCTTTTATGATCAAGGTCAAAGGGCGTACTTCTTGTACGAATGATCAAGAACCACCATTGATTGTCAATCTTGATAAAACTACGCAGAAGACAGATAATGGTCCAATGATGATTAATCCGAAGCATAGCAGTCAAATTATAAATGATGTAAATATTGATCATTCTGTACCTTTGTCACGAAGAATCTTATTTCGTGGTTCCGTCTGATAAGAAAAACAAACGCCAAATTGTGTTTGGCCTGGCTAGAAATATCCCTGTTGCTCAGGCAGATGAGCTGAAGGATAAAGACAAGGGAAGGATCCAAATTGACAAGTATAGTCAACAATCTATCAAGATTATCCAGAACATGGGATATGATTTGAAGACTATACAAGGTCTCAATCAAGGCAAGGGTAGACGACTACCACTATGTGGTGATCCATTTTACCAAAAGACTCGTCATGGGTTGGGATATGATCCGTCCCACATGTTTAAGGACGATATACAAGAAAAATTCTCTTCTAGCTCTTCGCAATCATCAGATTCAGAGGAAATTCAATCTAAAGATGAATCTGGATCACAAATATTTTTAGCTTATATGGTTCAAATTGATGGTGAATCAGAGCCATTTGAGAATGATCCTTGGGCACAACAGATGGATACTCAGTGGGAACTCCGTTTTGAACAGCGACAGCCACCTACAGAAGATGAGGTCATCCAGATTGATGTCGGGGATGGAACTACGTCCAAACCAATATTCATCAGTAAAAATCTTGCTGAAGATGAAAAAGGAAGAGTTGATAAAACTTATCAAAGAATATATTGACATCTTTGTATGGAGTTATGAGGATATGCCAGGGTTAAATCCTAAAGTTGCTACTCATAAACTCAATATTTTGCCTAATGTTAAACCTGTAAAACAACAGCAACGGCATTTTAGACCAGATATGATGGATGCAATTGAAGCAGAAGTCAAAAAGTTGATCACTTGTGGATTTGTTCGTGAAGTGCAACACCCGGATTGGGTTGCCAATATTGTTCCTGTCATGAAGAAGAACGGAAAAGTCCGAGTTTGTATAGATTATCGAGATCTTAATGCAGCTTGTCCAAATGACGAATTTCCACTTCCAATTACTGATGTCATGATAGACAATACATGTGGTTTTGAACGCATGTCTTTCATGGACGGATTCTCAGGATACAATCAGATCAAAATGCATCCAGAAGATGAGAAGCACACCATTTTTAGTGCACCCCTTGGGGTCTACTGCTATACAGTTATGCCGTTTGGTCTTAAAAACGCCGGTACCACGTATCAACGGGCTATGAGCAACATCTTTCAAGAACATCTACGGAAGATAGTTGAATGCTATGTAGATGATATTACTGTTAAAAGTCGATCAAAAGACGATCACATTCAGGACTTGAGGACAGTATTTGAATTGATGCGCCAGCATCAATTGAAAATGAACCCTACTAAGTCTTTCTTAGGGATTTCCAGTGGCAAATTTTTAGGATTTGTCATTACTTCTCAGGGTATCCACGTTGATCCTGATAAGGTTAAGGCAATCCTTGAAATGCGTTCTCCTCATAATCTGAAAGAACTACGTGGCTTTCAGGGTCGTATTGCTTATATCAGAAGATTTATATCTAATCTTTCGGGAAGATGTCAACCTTTCTCCCATCTATTAAAGAAAGGTGTATCTTTTGTTTGGGGTGAAGCGTGTCAGAAAGCCTTCAACGACATTAAGCAATACCTTACAAACCCACCTGTTCTGGTACCCCCGGTGGTAGGAAGGCCATTTTTGCTATATGTTCGAGCCTTGGACCATTCACTTGGCGCTCTTCTTGCACAAAAAAGTAATGTGGGTCATGAGCAAGCAATTTATTATCTGAGCAGAATGATGGTCGGAGCTGAACACAGGTATACTCCTGTGGAAAAGGAATGTCTAGCTTTGGTTTTTGCCGTCCAAAAGACAAGACATTATGTGATAGGGCAGACTATTCATGTCATCTCCAGAATAAATCCCATTCGGGTATTGATGAGAAAACCTAGCATTCTTAACTCCAGGTTGGCTACCTGGGCGATGTTGCTTACTCCTTATGACATGGTTTATGTACCTCAGAAATCAATAAAGGGTCAAGCATTAGTCGATTTCTTAGCTGCTCACCCTATACCTGAAACATCAAAATTATATGAGGACATTCCAGATGAAGTCGTGGATTGTAACCTAACTCAGAAGAATGAAATATGGCAATTATATTTTATGGGGCATCACGAGTAGGACCTAAAGGCAATATTGTCTCTGGGGTAGGAATCGTCTTGGTTTCTCCTGACAAAATGGTCATATACCGTACCTATTCTCTCAATGAGCCATGCTCCAACAATGTAGCAGAATATAATGCTCTATTGATCGGTCTCCAAGTAGCAAAACAACTGGATATTGAGTTCCTAGAAGCTTATGAAGATTCTCAATTGATCGTTAATCAAGTTAGAGGGACTTATGAAGTCTGAAATCCTGATCTTATCCCTTATCATCACATGGTAGTCGAGTTGGTCCTTTCGTTCAAAGGATTCTTCATTGAATTTATACCACGCTCTCAGAATGTGGAAGCTGATGCTCTTGCTAGTTTAGCTGCAGACCTGGCTGTTCCAATCCGAAGACAAAATACAATTACTTTGTTGGATCGAGACTTGTTCTGTGTTAAGAATAATTTGTATATTGAACAAAGTTATACTACAGAGTCAAGTTACCTGCAGAAAGATTGGAGAACTCCATTTATTGATTATGCAGTCCATGGAATTTTGCCTGAAGATCCAAAAGAAGCTGCATCAATCAAAAGACGATCGTTTCGATTTTATTATGATTCGTCTTTACATATGCTATACCGTCGTTCTTATGATGGACTCTTGCTGCGTTGTCTCTCAGAAAGTGAAACTAAACAAACACTGCGAGAAGCTCATGATGGTATTTGCGGTGCTCATCAACCGGGTCCTAAATTACAAGACCGCATTCGAAGAATGGGGTATTATTGGCCTTCTATGATAGCAGATGCCGTAGACTATGCCAGGAGATGTAAAGCATGTCAGATTCATGCAAATTTTATTCATCAACCGTCTGAATTTCTACATCCTACAGCAGCCTCTTGGCCCTTTGAAGCTTGGGGTATGGATGCCATTGGTCCTATTAATCTACCTTCTGTTAAGGGACATCGGTTTATATTAGCTATAACTGATTACTTTTCTAAGTGGGCAGAAGCAATTCCCCTTGTTGAAGTGAAAACATCTAACGTGATCAGCTTCATCAAGCACCATGTCATTTATCGCTTCGGGATCCCTCGACGAATAATTCATGACAATGGTCCACAATTTGCCAGTCAGGCATTATCGATTCTGTGATCAGAATCGAATTCAGAATTTGGCTTCTACGGCTTATAATCCAGCTGCTAATGGTTTAGCCGAAGCTTTCAATAAGACGATCATTAAACTTCTCAAAAGTTTTGTTTCTTCTAATAAACGTGATTGGAATGAGAAACTTGGAGAGTGTTTATGGGCTTATCGAACAACAGTCCGGACTCCTACTGGTTTTACACCATTCTCTTTGGTTTATGGATGTGAAGCTGTCCTCCTATTGGAAATCCAGATCCCATCTCTACGAATAGCCATTGCTAATGAGCTAACTACAGAGAATAATGATCGCTTATGACTCCAAGAACTTGAAGGATTGGATGAGAAGCGTCTTCAAGCACAACAACATATTGAACTATATCAAGCCCGTATATCTCGAACTTTCAATCGTAAAGTGAAAGAGAGGGTATTCAAGGTTGGCAAACTTGTATTAGCTGTTCGAAGACCGATGGTAATGACTCATAAAAGCAAAGGAAAATTCCAAGCAAAATGGGAAGGCCCTTATGTAATTGAGTCTGTATTTTCCAATGGCGCATATCGGTTATCAAAGTCCAATAGAGATTTACTCATGATGCCGATCAATGGCAAATTTCTTAAGAAATACTATGTGTAAAAAAAAAGGAGAGACAGAATGGAAATAAAGTTTCTTTTATTACTTCAAAATAAAAGATTAAGGACGAGGGCCACTTCCTTCCTTATTGAATACATAGTCAGCCAAAGCATAGAAGGCATCATTGCCTGAGGTCATAAAAAACTTGCAGGCAGCCATCCTCAACGCTTCGTCTTCAGGAGTTTTCCCTAGCTCTACTAAGAAAGCAAGGAGGTCTTGGGGTGGCTTGGGCGTAGAAGAGCTTCCACCTATTTCGGTTGGGCCCGATACAGTGGGTTCAACGGGGAGTGCCTCAATGACATCCTCAACCTTTATGGAGACTTCATTCTTTTGCTGTACATCCTCGGAAGATATTTCCAATAGAGGAGTAGAAATAAGAATGAAATGTTACAAGAGAGTTCTCGCCTATTTATAGAAGAGGACTGTTGATGAACCGGTCTTTGAGATTGAGAACAACTTTTCATTCCCGAAAAGACCTGTCCATTCGTTCTATCGGGTTCATTCATTTAATTGCGGAATCGAATCAATGTTTTCTTTTCCCAAAAATTACGATTCATTCATACATTAAGATGGACTTATATGCTTATGACATCTGTCTCCTTAGTCCCCAGCTACCAAGGTTTGGTTAAGCTGATTTCTTGTCTCCTGGGAGAGGGATTTTAAATCTTCTATTTTATCAATTGATTAAAAAAAATGGGATTCGTTATTTATCATGTTTTCATAACCTCTGGATAAATACTAAATCCACCTTCTTTTCTTATCTATCATTTCTATTTTGACCTCTGCATAGATATTAATCTAATTTTCTTTTGAGTTCTTACATACTATTATGTCCATAATACCTCTGATAGTATTGTATACTCTAAAAACAGAAGACAAGATTTTATTATCTATCATGTCCATATTTCATCTAGATAGATACAAATCATTAAATTTAGAAGAATTATCATTTCCATTCTCATATCATAAAAGTCTATTACAATTCTTAGACTTTCTCACAAATCACAATGGAAATCTATTACATCTTGGATTTTCATTCTATACACCAACGATAACCTAATAGAAATCTATTTCTTCTTTGGATCTTCTTTGACGGGTTCGTTGTTGGTGGCAATTCCTGACTGTCTGAGCTCCAGTGGCAACCAGAGCAGTAGGAATCAAACTCTGGTCTTCTCTCTCAGACGAGAGGAGAACCCCAGAGTATGGCAGCCCGAAGGCGTGTGCCAATACAACTGGTGGATTAGGGGCGGCCTTCCAGAGGAGATAGGAATGTATCCAGCATTGGGATACGATTCCTAGTTCTGCCGCGAAAGGAACTCTACTACCCGATTTCTCGAGGTAGAGTTGACTCCACCGTCCAACTCTCCGTGTATAAAGGCTCTTCCAACCAACAGAGGAAGACCCTTCTATCCCACGAAGAGTTCTGAGTTGTCTGATTTGCGCGTCAAAACCGCATGAGCTCCCTGATGTTGATGTCAGAAGAACACTCCTCACAGCGTCAAAATCGCCAATGCCGGTTCTGGAAAAGCTGTTCAGCCAAACTTCTGCAGAAAACAACAAAGAAGAAATGTTTTAAACAGAAGTATTATCAGATGCGTATTAAACGCTAACTAAAAACAGATCACAAGGCTTTTTACGCCAGTGCTTCAGCAAAGCTTTTACGCCAATGATTCAGCAAGGCTTTTACGCCAGTGATTCACCAAGGCTTTTACGCAAGTGATTCAGCAAGGCTTTTACGCCAGTGCTTCAACAAGGCTTTTACGCCAGTGATTCAGCAAGGCTTTTACGTCAGTACTTCAACAAAGCTTTTTACGTCAGTGATTCAGCAAGGTTTTTTACGCTCATCAAGGATTTACGCTCATGAATAGCTGTTTTCAACAAAAAAATTCGAAGACAGATATTTGCTTACGATCGGACTTACCACTTAAGTTGAATGGTTTGGCTCTAATAGTGGTTGAATCCACGTCTAAAGACTGGGCGTACAAAAGAACGTCGTGGGAAAGCTCCGCCATTGTCATTTGTTGGAGAACAATATCGCAGAAAGTTATCTTTAGAGGAAAGAGTACGAGAATATATGAAACATTCTCGGTTATTTATAAAGATTGAAGAAACTGTTGGGATGAGTCTATTTTGGGAGAAGATCCTATTTAAAGGCTCTCGTAACCACAAGACAGATGCTACGTGTTGGTTTGTTTCTTGGGAATTAACAACCATAGAAACAGTCAAAAGAAGTGCATAAACAAGTGCGCATCAATAGATGAGGTTAGCAGCAAAATTTTATTTATAAAGGGAGAAGTGGACCCCTACAAATTAAAGATTCGCAATACATAAAAAATATTATTTCTCTCCTTCGTTGGGCTGACGAAGGGAGACACCTAGTTCGTGCATATTGCGAATCCCGGAGCGGCGCATCAGATTAAGAAACGCTTCGACATCTCCTGCCCCTTCGTACGCAGTTGGGGGACCACCATCAATGCGATTAAAGACGGCAGGAGTTACTCTAAAACACTCTAAAAGGTTGCACACCCGCTCGAAATCAAGCCTGGAGCTCGAAGCCTCTTTGTTGGTAATCTCGTTCTTCGGCACCATGACAAAACGAGGATGAATGTCAAGAATAAAGAATTTATTCTTATTTATACAAATCAAAGCAACTCTTCACATTCCTCGTTGGAAACTGCTCACTCGGGAAGATAAGGAGACATTCGAAAGTTTCGAGAAAGAAATTTATTGTGACGGTTAAGTGTTGACCGACATTATTTTTCTTGAAAATTACGCCGACTGTTGGATATCCCCACCTTTACACAGATGACAGTTGCGTATCCCGAATTTTACGCTAACTCACCAAACTTTAACTTTTACGCTTCTGTTCAAAGTGTTTCAAATTTTAGAGATATTTGAAAACTTTGAAGGGGGTCTTGTAGGAGCATAAAAAGTACTTCAAAGAAAGAGTCATCTCATTCATAAGTGATCTGCTTTACGCCTAGCAGAGCGGGTAATCTCTTTACTCCCAAGACTAGGCTAATCGCTTTACGTCTAAGCAGGCTGATCACTTTACGCTCGGGTCTACACCCATGGTTTTACGCCAAGGACAGAGCAGCCACTTTTACGCTGGACAAAGCTGTCAAATATCGCATTTAATGCAAACTCTGACATGGAGATATTAATGATGGCATACATCACAAAGGGATTTGTTTTTACACATAGACCAATGTTGTCGTTTAGTGTGTGGATTGAGCTACTTTACGCTCACAGTACGGCTTCTTTTACGCACGAAGATTATACGAGCCTTTACGCTCAACAGTCGACGTGTGCGTAAAGTCTATTTGAGCTGCTTTTACGCTCAAGGTTATTTAATAACCACTTTACGCGGGAAGTCTATGTTAGGGCTATTTTATGCCAAATCTACTGCTTTACGCTCAGAGTACATTGGGGCTATTTTTACGCCCTATTCTCCTCCACCAGTTTGGAATGTGGTTTGCTTACGTGGCTTTCATGCCATTCTTCTCGAAGAACGTGTGTACATGCATCTTATTCTTACTGATGTGATGGGACACACGTCAACATCTGCAGCAGATGGCTTCGATCATGGGTGGCAGTTGTTAGCGTAAAGATGGAACTTTTGCTGAGTTTTTATGCACAAGAGCCCAAGTCTATAAAAAGACTTATTTTTTACAAGACAGAAAAAAAAGGGCAGAGAGAGAAAAGAATACAGAGATCAGAACTTAGAGATTTTGATTCTCCAGAGCATTCTTCTTCAACTTTTCTTTCAGAACAGAGTGAAGCAAAGCAGGAAAGCATTCGGCCTCGCCATCAGTGCCCAAGTGCGTCGATACCTTTCTGGTGACTTAGTTCTTCCAGTTGTTCTACTTCAAGCAGTGATCTTCATCATCATCATATGGTCCAAGGAACAAAGTGATCATTTACAAATCAAACTTCCATAGCAATACTTCCCCAGAATCAAATTTGTACTTCTTGTACTTTTTCTCGTTTTATTTTCAAAAGCCAATTTCTCCAAGGCATTTTGTTAAGTGAAACACTAAGGCACAAGCTTACATTCAAGTTTCCTATGTGATCAACAATGAAACAATAAATGGTTTACAACAAAGAAATGGAAGACTATCGACATAGTCATTCCGAGTAGAGTATAGCAACATTAGAAGACTTCGGGACCGATGGGTCACCAAGGCGACTCCCGTATGGGGAGTTGCATAATGAATGAATGAATGAACGAATAAGTGAATGAATGAACGAATAAGTGAATGAATGAATCAACAAATGAATGAATGAATACGTGAAGAATGAATGAATGCACGAACAAGTGAAAGAAAGAAATGAAAGAGTGAATAAAAGATAAAAAAGGAAAGAATGGTTAGTAACAGGTATGACGGGCACGTGCAACGGGGCTCGCAACCCCCGCTGCACGGACGCCAACCTGGTCGATAACGCATTATGGCTCAGAGACAGCCTATGGCTCAAAGACGACCGTTAAGTTAAATGACAAGTCAATACGAAATGGTCGTGGACAACCGGTACGGGCGATGGGGGGGGGAATACCGTGGCCGTGAAGAAGAAGGATTCCGCGACACGATCGATGAGGGGGTATATCGTGGCCGGCCTAGGCGGAATCAAACATGGGGCTTACGGGCTGCTTTGAGTGGGGGCTTGGCCGCTCAAGGAGACGTAAGGCCAGGCATTTCAAGAGACTATCAAGTTGTACCAGCCATCACACTTCGATAGGTGAGAATGCCCAAGAGAATATGTCCAAAATGGCTTATGATGCCAGCGACCCGTGCATGTAGATTAAGTGGGCTATGTTGGTGGCAATCCACGGGCAAGTCCTTGCATTGAAACAAGTAGTCTAAGTTAACTAAATGAAGTACCTTCTGAACATGCTTGAAATGTGACACACCAAAGATAAAAAGTACTTTATACAAATGAGTTAGAGAACGTGCCTACGACGTGCTAGGCCTGATGCAGGGACACGTCATTGACATTGAATGCTTACGTAAATTACGATAAGTTATTACATATGAATTGTTGACTAACTTGGTTTACTTTGGACAGGGAAGGCCGAACGGTAAGTATGGGTAAGTCGTGCCTGTATTTACATGCGACACTTGAATTCGGCAACACGAGATAGGTTATGACATGTGCCATGAAATTGACCCTAAGGCATGATTAGCAAGACAATGAATGATAGACGGTGCACAAAAGTAAATATAACGTGTTTGGTAATGATAGCATTGTGGGCGAGCTAGCCTCCCCACCAGTGCATAACAATGTACTGATAACCCCACAGATTGCTTGCAGGAAGCAGGAGACGTCGTCGGGTGCGGAGCTTTCCTAGAACGTGCTAAGGCACGGAGCCATCTCTGGAGCCTTGGAGCGTTGCAAGGAGCTAAAGCACCATATATAGGACATAATGTATCGGAACATCGCCATGAATCATTCCATGTTGTAAGCCACTTGGCACGCCTTTTATGTTTCAGAGAGAAAGAGCTTGAGAGACTTGTAATCTCGGCCTAGCGTCGCTTGTAAACTTCTTGAATATCAATAAAGAGTTTGAATTTGCTTCAATTTGTGTTCATTTACTTTCCGCTGCAAATGTGGACACTCTGTGCGACTCTGTGGCCCAGCTCAAATCGGCCGTTTTCGGACATAGCCTTGCATGGGCACAACCTAGGCCCGTGCGGCATCACGCCTTAGCAAGGATGATCACTCCTACGGGAGCGGGGCGTGACATGCATGGATATACACCGATGCCGTTAGTACACGTATGTGCATTCCAGAAAAATTGATATGTACCACTGTACATCCTATTTACCTGTTGATCGATCACATACATGCTACGGTTTTAAATTTTAAACAAACATATGTTGCAATTTCTAAAAACCAATTAAAACATGATATGCCATGATTCCAGTTTATTACACTTCTGTTCATTTCATGTTTCGTATAATTAGTTTGTTAGAATCAGTACTTGCTTCTGTCCTGACAGGATAACATTGTAGGTATACTTACCGAGGAGGAGTTACTATACGATTCCTATTGTGGAGTTGCTACCGGGGATCAGGCTTTACTTTACGAGGATGCACCTGCAGAAAAACTCGTCTAGTTTGTGTAGATACTCGGGACTTTGAGAGTAGTCATATTGTTAGACTATGTATTTTGTGACTGGACCTGTATCCAGCTTTACATTTTGGCCATGTACTTGGAACATATTTATATACGAGATGATTTTGTGTTTGGATATATTCTGACTCTTTATTACATATAGAACTGTTAGCACACTTTGGTCTTATCTTATTTGTCTGTAGAACAGCTTACTACGCTTTATCTCAAGCGTAGGCTGGACATGACTCGGCCCGGCCCAACAATTTGGGTAGCGGATCGTGACAGTACGTCCAGCCTACGCCGCAGAATCGGCGATAGAACGCTGTATAGGTCGTCTATAAATAATACAACTAGACAAAATATAAGGGTACATGTCATCTCCGCACGGAGGTATAATATGGCATAACTCAATCACATGAACAAACTAGGATAGATAGCACGAATTGGAAATATCATAGAAGTGAAAACAGGAAATGAGTTCAAGATCCAACACAAGCACAGAGATATAAACACATCACAAAAACTCAAAATATAATATAAAACTACAGTTTGAAAATACTAGCTGGATCGTAGTCCAGGCAAACCTAACTAAGCTATACTAGTCCATGTGTGCAAAGTCTAGTGGCTCAACCGCCAGGTCACAGTCCTGGCCTAAGTTTCCATCTGCCCCGACCCCATTGTAGGTCGAGCAGTTTGCGTCTGAATCATCTGTAATATATCAACGGTATCCTGTCAGAAAAATGAGCAAGTACAAACACTAACAGCAGTTCCATATGAATTAACAAATTCTATAAGAGACAATTATAATAAAATACAAGACAAAATCAACAAGAAATATATAACATGATGTGAGTACTAAATATCATAACATGGTAAGAAAAGTACTGAATGTAGAACTGGGTAGGATATATGATATATAAAAGTAAACATAAAAGATGCCATGAATTATTAGTGCGTTATTTGATCGGCTTAGGTCGAGATCAGGCTGTTCCATCTGACCGGCTATGAACATGTTTACACAAGAGCATGATCAGGCCGGCCACCATGGAAAGCTATGAATAAGTAGGGTCAGGCTTTACCCGTCGTGAGGCGAGGGTGTAGCTATGAACAAGTAACAGGTACAAGTGTGAAGAACAAGTAGGGATTTGATCACACAACCACTAATAACTCCCTATCCCTGAATAGTATAATGGATCCGGACAAGACACATCATGATACGGGACTCAAGAGCAGGAGGCCAGCCCACTCCCAAGTCCATGTCTATACAAGTACAGGTAACAAGTCGAGTAATGTACTAATATACCAAGTAATCCAGGAACAACATCTCATGACAAGATCCGACGTATACTAGTCCGTGAACCATCGTGTCAGGAATCAAGAAAGACACTACAACTGAATCAGATATAGCAGATATCAAGACAATGAAAACTATCAGTGAATGTACTCGCCTGCGGTCCTGAGCTGATACGGTGAACAGACGCTCAGAGTAATCACAGACCTAAAGATGAGATACCATGAGTCAAAACAGGGTTTAATAATGAAAGGGAAACTAATCAAGTCATGATATGCAAGTCTAGGTCAAAACTAGGTCAAACTAGGTCATATCAGGCTAAACTATGTCATACTAGGTCATACTGAGCCAAATTAGGTCACACAGAGTCACACTAGAACAAACAAGGTCACAGGAAGTCAATCCAAGTCAAACTAGGTCAAAGGTTGACTTACAGTTGACTTTTGGTCAACTGGTCAACTTTGGTCAACTCTAGGTCAACCCTAGGTCAAACTAGGCAAATGTTGACTAACAGTTGACTTTCAGTCATCTGGTCAACTCTGATTTGGTTTTGGATCAATTCTAGGTAAAGTGTTGACTCGTAGTTGACTTTGGTCAAAAAGTCAACTCTTGGTCAACGGGGGTCAAAACTAGACAAAACTACCCTTATCTAACCATTACGTACCAAGACAACCTATTTCTAACCCCATCTTAACAATTAAACCCCATCTTAGACTTTACCCCAAAATCCTACTTTTATCCTTCACAAAGTATTTCCAATACCTGGCCCCGATACAAAGGCAACCCTTCCTAACCTTGGTAGACTGACCTAGGCTTCTTAGGGTAGCTAGACACTAACCTATCTAGATATTACCAACCAAGAACTCTAGGTATCTAGCCCATCCAGTCCATCTTTTCCCCATGTTGGTCACTCTCAACATTACCTTAAGGTATCATGAGACACCTTTTGGTATCTTGAGATACCATCCTCCTAACACTATCCGACCATACTAGCTCACCCCTCCACACTCCTAGTGTCTTAGAGTATCACACTCACTAGCTCTATTAGGATACTAACCAACCTCACTCTTTAGCACACTCCACTAGGCCCACAACTCTCACATTCTAACATCTCAAATCCTAACTAATACTAACATATAAGCTAACATCTACTAACAATTCTAATTAACAAATATCTAACAACTTGGTAGCAAACTCTATCTAATAAGGGCTAACTAATAAAGGAAAATAGCTAAATGGAAGGGAGCTAATTTCTAAAGGAAATAGAGGGTTAAATGGGTTAAAACTAATGGTTAAAAGGCTCAAAAAGCTGTCATAAGCTACTGCTGAAAAGCTGCTGCTTACTGCAACTGCTGCTGCTTATGCTTACAGCAAGCTACTGCTGCTGCTTACTGAAAGTTGCTGCTGCTGCTTACTGCAAACTGTTGTTGCTTATGCTGCTGCTGCCGCAAGCTGCTTGCTGCAGCTGCTGCTGCTTATTGCCGCTTATGCTTATTGCTTATCAATCTCATATATATATATATATATATATATATATATATATATATATATATATATATATATATATATATATATATATATATATATATATATACACTCAATAATATATATACTTGAATATATATTATGACACACTACGATACATGAAAGAAAATATAAAGACAAGCAATAATACATCTCTAGCATATAAAAATCTAAGATTAAAACATGTATTAAATTATTCAAACACAAGTGTGTCCAATATTGGGGGTTTCCCACATGGACACAACAACACATCAAGGACACTCCTAATATCTCCAAATGGACACGAAATGGACACAAATGGAGACACAACCATGGGGGTCATTCATATGGTTCATAATGATCCTATATGCATGTAGGATTGAAATAGAGGGTAGATTTTACTTCCGGGAGGTGAAATCCAAGGGAACTCCTTCCGATACGACACCGACACGAAGGGATCTCCAAATGGACACGAACCAATGCCAAAATCTTCCAAACTTGGCTAGCACCCTCTCTTCATGGAGTAGAGAAGAAATGATGAAGTTTTGATGGAGGAAATGATTGATTTGGGAATGAAATCAATGGAGGTTCTTCTCAAATTTGGGGAAGAACAAGAGAGAGAAATTTGGAGGCTAAGAATGAAAAAGAATGACTCATCCCTTATCCCTTAATGGCCGGCCCTATGTGGGTGAATTTTCTCATTTTGGCAAAGTCCAAAATGCCCTCTCTAAGCTCCTATTGGTTCAACTTTAGTTAGGTTAAGGTTTGAGGCTAAATTAGTCTAGTTTGAATCTCTAATTAACCCAACATAGTCATGAATATTTAGTCTAACCACACTAACTTAAATATGGTCATATGTGGGCCATGTCAAACTAATGAATGGGTCCCACTAGAGTCAAAGCTACCCCGGGTCTCCGATACAAGTCGGATTGAGTTGGAATTCGAACCCGACTCAAATAATCCCAAAATAATATCATAAATAATAAAATAAATCCAAAAATATTCTAAAATGAAAAATGACCAAAATATCTCTATTCTTGAAAACTAGGGGTGACAAGAAGAACAAACGATCCTCCTCGCCCATGCTAGATATCGCGAGCATCAAGCATGTAAACTCTGCAATGTACTTCTTGATCGCCCCGGTATGCTTGAGTTGCCGCAAGCTCTGCCTTGCTATAAACTCCACATTCTCTGGATAGAACTAAGACTTGATCTCCTTCTTAAGATCCTCGCAAGTCGCTATCGAGCACAAACCTTTCTCGGCTTCCATGCATCTTCGACGCCACCACATCATTGCATCGTCTGTGAAGTAGAGTGAAGCAATATCGACCTTCTCGGCGTTATCGTTGATGTGCAACGCCTTGAAGTATCGTTCCACATTCCACAAGAAGTTCTCAACTTCTTTGGCATCCCGCATCCCGCTGAAGGATTTCGGCTCGGGGATCTTCCTTCGCCTCGGTGCCTCCCTATTCGAAGGTCCACCGTTCGCAACCGCCTTCTCCAAGATGGAAACTTTGGTCTTGAGTTCTCTGTAACTCTTGACCACGGTCTTTAGCTCCTCGTAGCCTTGGACCTTCCTACGCAAGTCTTTAATCTCCGTACGATGTCCCTTGAGCTCCTCCTCAAGTACATATCGGATCTCTTGAAATTGCTCCCGAAAGATTGTCATGGACAAGGCAACGTCGCTCTCCAACCCATCGAAGTACTTATCTAGCCTCGTGTTGCTTTGCTCCACGGAGCCCATGCGCATCTCTATGTCCATCGAACCTGTCTCTAAGACTCCAACATGCTTGACAATATCGGCAAGACTACGCTTTACCGTAGACTCCTTGCTTTTACCCTTCTTGTGCGTCTTGGCGTGCCCCTCCTTAGGCGACGCGGGTCTCTCCTGGACGTTCTCGGATGTCGACATGGCACCAACCGACGTTAGCTCTCATACCACTTGTCACGGACTTAGTGTTTTAGGCTACACTTCGACCTGTGCGACGCACTATCTTCCTCCTCGAAAAGTCGTACAAGCCTTCCCCCAATGCTTAGCTAGATCGCCAAGGCGATATTGAGAATATTGTAGAGCAAAGAGAGAGAGAGAGAGAGAGAGAGTGTGAGAGAGTGAAAGATTAAAACTTTGCTATACTAGAAAAGACTACAACTTTGGGTGGTGAGGAACAAATGAGGCATCTTCCTTATTTATAATAGCTCATAGAGCTTTATATGAAAACTTCTGAAATGAATATTCCAGGAATTATTCTTCCTACCATACTAGAATAGGCATATTCCATGATTATTCTCTAAGGAAAATAAAAAAAAACTTCTAGCACATCCGGAATGATCATGAAGCATCTAGAAGGGTCTGTAGTCTTCTGGAAGATTCTCGGATCCTCTAGAAGATTCAGGGGCCTTATGAAAAGTTCCACCATCTTCTAGAATATTCTGGAAGCTTCCCTCATAACCTCAGTCCGTGGAGAATTATACAAATTTGTCTCGGTGAGACACAAACTTTTGTGCGTGACAAACTGCTCTCTCTCTCTCTCTCTGGCCATTTGCTCCACTGTTCCTTGCTCTTTGAGGAGGAGGAGAATGGTGAGCCAAGAATGTCAGTGGTGAATGGCATGGTGAATGGTGAGTTTTATGCCAATTGTCATAAAAATCAAAAGATGACAATTGGCATAAATGGTGAATGATGACAATTGGCATAAAAACCTTAAGTTCCACCGTCTAAGAGCCTGGCCATTTGCTCTTCTGAAAAGTTCCACCATCTTCCTGATCATGGTGAATGGTGAGCCCGGCCAATAATTAGATGACAATTGGCATAAAAATCAAAAGCTCACTTAAGGTTTAAGCCAAGAATGTCTGTTTTTTATAATGGTTTTGAAAAGAAATCAAATATATATATTTTATTTTATGCCAAGTATTTTTTTATATTTTTTTAATGTTTTTTAATATATATATATATATATATATATATATATATATATATATATATATATATATATATATATATATATTTTATGTCAAGTGTCATCTAATCATTGGTAGGACTCACCAATCACTATGGCCAGGTGGTGAACCAGGACCAGCTAATAATTTCTCGAAGAGGAGAGGAAGAAACCATCGTTCTAGTAAACCTTCATTTTCTCCTCTCTAACTCTAATACTCTATCAAGTTAATATTCACAAGTTGATTTTTTTTTGCTTGTGGTCAAAATATAGATTTACTGATTACGCGAGTACACAATAGCAATCATTTTGTTATTTGCAAATTTCGGATCTGAGGATTTGAGGTTTCAATTGCATTTGTTGGAGTTGTTGTTGCTCAATTGATGTTTGTTGTAGATATGTGGATTTGAGGTCTTCAACTTAATATTTCTATACTTTTTGAGGGTTGTAATATTTCTTGACAAAAAACATTGGACATTGTTCACATTGATGATGTTCTTGATGTCTAAAATTAATTATTTTTTATTATTTTTGAACTGACGAGAGTCCCTTTTGCTTTTTCCGGGGCCAAAATCTTTTGAAGAGTAGGATACTTATTGATGCATATGCTATTGTTGGGTTGGGGTGGGCAAAATTTATTTTGTATTCAGACCCCTAACTGCAATTTGTTTACAACAAGGTCCTTTTTTATAGCTTTTAATTAATCGTATATAGCCATATTTTCCAGCTGTCAAAAATATGACATGTTGGTCACTCCCATTATTAAGTTAAAAATTATGACACGGTAATATATGGACACAATGAGATATGAATATGACGATACTAACGAAATATTTATTTTGTTAAAAAAGTATATCATATTATAAGTTCAGTCCGGAATAAACTAAAATTCTTGCTCCGTCCTTGGCCACGGTGCATACACCAATTCACCCCTCCTGCTAGGACGGGACTTCACCCCTAAAATCCGAACCAGGAGGTCGATGGGAGGCTGCGACGTGGCGGAAAGGCCAGCGGTGGTCACAAAACTGCGGACAAAATAGCAATGTTCGTAAAGTAATTATCAAATTCTTGAACTACAATTAAGAATACCAACTAAGGCCATCTCCAACTCCAATGGGGGTTTCTATATCCCCTATTTCTATGGTAGAAATTTATTTTGGAAAAAAATTACTTCCAATGGTGGTTTTTATATCAATTTCTAGCATATGTGGCATTGATGTAGGATGGAGAGTTTTTATGAAGGTTTTTACCTACATCTAGAAACTCTCATAGAAATTCTCCGTCTCTCATACCAATTAATATTGAACCCATTAATATTGGATCATATGCCATTAAATTGAACCATTTATTTTGTGACATCTATGAAAACTATTGGAGAGTATTTTAATTTTGTGTATGCAATTTTTATGTAGAAACTTTACCAACTAGAATATAATTTTATAAAGTACAATGACAAGTATGATAGAAACCTCATTTTAGAAATTAATCCCCATTGGAGTAGGCCATCTCGAATGGAGGTTTCTACCTCCCCTGTTTCTATGGTAGAAACCCAATTTAGAATAAACTTCTTCCAATGGTGGTTTCTATCTCAATGTCTATCCTATCAGGATGAAGTAGGATGGAGAGTTTCTATGAGAGTTTGTACACGTAGAAGCTCTCATATAATTTTTTTTTTTATCTCTTATACCAATTAATATTGGATTTCACATAATTAAATTGATCCTTTTATTTGTTGTAAAATATGATAGAAATGAAGAACTATTGGAAAGTATTGTTTGTATATGCAATTTTTATATAAAAATTCTACCAACTATGATAGAATATTTTTAAAATTAAGTACAATATAAACTCAATTTTAGAAATTACTATTAGGAATAGCCCAAGAACAGACTCAGAAATGGGGAAAGAGAACTGTCCGATACTTTTATAAAAATCATTATTCTCACATTCTTCTCATAAGCAAGGTTGTAGAATGTTTCAAGATTTAAGAGCTTCTTCAAAGACCATCTACCCATTCCAGGGAGGGCTACTCTTATAATACATATTATGTAGCATTATTCGGGAGAATGAACCAAATAGAACTCATCGAATCGAACCGAATCGAAAAGATATTCAGTTCGGTTTTACAAATACTAAAATTTATTATTCGATTTTGATTTCGGTTTTAAATTTCGTCCAAAACCGAAAATCAAATAACACTTATACAATGTCTAACTTGTACTTTTCGTAATGTATCATATTACTATTGGAGGAGAACAATATCTTATTACTGTCACGTGATAAGATCGGATTACTGAATAATTTATCCACACACTACTCGTATGACTCTACAAATGACAAAAAGAAATATCAATCGGCTCTATCGAATATTTTTTGCAAGCACTCCTTCCATGAACAAATTATAAATATATTTACAATACGAAGCAAAACCTAGACAATCCATAGAAACCTAAATAACTTCACAAATGGGTTTGGGTACATGATCTTTATATCTTTCACCATAAAATTATCCATTTTAAATTGGTGTGCTTAAATTCAGTATTTTAAAATTCGGACTGGACTGGTCAATCAGCCAGTTCACCCCGTGAACCGGTAGTTTTTTCGGTCCGCTCCAGTATTGACCCATTGTTTTCTTAAAAATCGATTTTAGATGAATATTTTTATAAAATTCAGTTTCCAAAAAGGATATTTAATCTTGGACCAGTTAGACTAACCCAGTAGTTGAAGCACTGGCTGAACCGGTTTGACTAGACCCAGTGAATATTGTTAGGAGCTAACATAAATGTTGGTGTTTTTGCTTCTTATTGTTAGTGTTTTGCTTTAGAAACTAGAAAGATAGTCCCTCATTGGAAAAACCAAATTAATGGTATCTCTATATAAAGTTTTGCTTGTGTTGAGAGAACACATGAAGTGTGGAGAGGCACATGGGTGCCATGTGAGGACATTTTTCTAGTGGAAAGAAGGCTAACCCAACAAAGAAGCATTAATATTTTTCGTCATGCTCATGAGATAATTTTCCTATGGAGCTAAGTCCCGAAGTGACCCGGACTCGGACTCAAGGGCACAAAGTGGAGCTTTGTTGGCACACTTTGCACGTCAGCATCGGCGCATGGTGCCTTGTGCGCAGTTGATGTGCTCGTGCGCTCGTCTTCTGCACGAGTCGCATGTGCAGGGGCCGCACAGGAGCTGCGCAAGAGCCGCGGGACTGCGACGCGCCTGTGCGCTTGCTGTGTTGCGCTGCGCGCCTGCGTACTTATGCTGCTGCGCGGTTGTGCAGCTTCGCAGCTACACGCGGGTTGACGGGCTAAGTAGGCTAAGGGTCACAGGCGGTTCCGGATGTGGCTGATTTGAAGAGTTGAGCAGTTATGGAAAGATTGAGTCAATTAATCATATCCATCTTTTGTGAGATTTGAATTTAATTTATTCAAATATTTCCATTATTCACTCCTATCTTTTCGCAATCAGTTACGGCCATGATTAGGATTAGGGTTTCAGCCCTCCTCTATAAATACTTTCTTTGTGCCTTCATTGACTATTTATGTTAAAATAAAGAGACGAAGAGAATTGTGCCGTCGTTGTCATTGGAGTTCTTTGAGTTCGTGAAAGGAGGTGACAGCGAGCGTTCCAGAAGTTCTTTCGAACTTGCTAGTTCCTGGGAGCATATCGCAATAGGGCAAATTTTGCTTTGAGCAACGGTGATCTTTATCACGCAAGCAAAGTCGTTGCATCAACTTCGGTCGAGAACGGTATTCATCTTCGTTGCATCAACTCCGGTTGAGAACGGTCAGCAAAATTGCGATGATCTATATTTCGCCAGCTAAGTTGCTTTTATCCATCTAAATCTTTCTAAGAGATCGAGATTTTCATCAAACGATCTGTTTCGGAAATAACAATCTCAAAGCAAGATCCAGATCTGATGGAGAACAACCGTGCACAACTTTTCGATAAAAGTTTTAAACTTGAGAAGTTTGACGAGGAGCATTACAACATCTAAAAGAGAAAGGTCAGCCTTAATCTTCAACTTATGAGCGTCGACTATGTTTTGACAGATCATGAGCCTTTGATTCCAGAAGGTAAAAATGCTCGAAGGGTTGCTGAAGCGACGGCTTCAGAGTCGAAGTGGAGGCGGGATAACAACCTCTGCAAGTTGTTGATCCAGAATTCGATGGAGGACAATCTTGCGGAGTCATACAGCAAGACGGTCAATGCAAAGGATGTCTGGGAGTCTGTAGAGAATCTCTACAAGGTAGATGAGGACAGAAACAAGATCCGCGTGACCGAAAAGGTCTGGAGGATGCGATTTGAGGACGACAAAACCATGTTGCCTCAAGTCAAGGAGTTCCTCAAGTTACGTCAGAAGCTGGCGGATGACAGCATGCCCTTGGTTAATGCTTTTGTCGTCGGGGGTATTGTCGCCAAGCTCCCACCTGGATGGAACAACTTTATCGCTAACATGCACCGCAAAAAGATGAAAGTGGATCTAGAATGCTTCTTGTACTGGATACATATTGAAGATGAGTTGAGGGCTCAACTCAAAGTGGACACCTTGTCCAAGCAGATGGCTAAGGCGAACATGGTGTAAGGAAAAAATTCTAAATGGAAGTAGAAGGCTCCTTACCAAAAGAAGAAAGACGCTCACCATCTGAAGGTGAAGTCGGCTCAGTTCAAGCCCAAGTCCAAAGAACATGGGACTTATTTCAACTGTGGCAAGAAAGGCCATTGGAAGAGGGACTGCAAAGAAAAAACCAAAACAAAAAGAGCAAGGTGAGGCTAACTTTGTTTCTATTATTACGCAGTTTGACTCAGCTGGGATTGACATGGACTGGTAGATAGACACTGGGGCCTCATGTCATGTTTGCTAAAAAAAGGAGTAGTTTACTACGTACCAACCTGTTTCTGAGAAGGTTATGGTGGCGAACCAGACACAAGATGAAGTATTCAGAATCAGGATGGTGGTATTGCAATTGACTTCGGAGAAGCCGCTGACGCTTCAGAATATGAAGCACGTACCTGCTATAGCCAAGAACCTGGTCTCTGGAAGCCTGCTCTGCAACGCAGGCTTGAGGATGGACATTAACGCTGGTCAAGTCGTTATGTCCTATAAATGAACATACTTCGGGAAGGCCTTTTGTACCGAAGGGATGTTCAAACTTCAACTTGTAACTCCTATGAAGATAGTGAATGCAGTTTTTTTTTCTGGTTATTCTCTTGAGTTGTGGCATAATAGACTAGAACATGTTCATTGTAAAAGAATAAACAAGATGTCTAGCCTAGGGTTTATCTCCAAATATGGGGGTAATGAGTTGAAGAAGTGTGAAGTCTGTGCGCAGACAAAGATCACAAAAAAAATCGTTCAAGCCGGTAAATCGAAGTACAGATCTTCTAAAGTTGGTGCACTCAATTATCTGTGACTTCAAACAGTTCTCCACAAAGTCCGGAATGAAGTATTTTATTACCTTCATCGACGACTTCTCAAAGTACGCGTTCGTTTATCTGTGCAAGCTAAAAATAAAGCGTTTGAGAAGTTTAAGGACTTCAAGGCTGAAGCCGAGCGTCAAACCGGACAACAACTCAAGTGACTCAAAAGTGATCGAGGTGGAGAGTATAGGTCCAATGAATTCGCATCGTTCTGTAGAGAACATAGAATTATCAACGAGACAACTGCTCCGTACTCTCCTCAATTAAATGGTATTGTAGAAAGGAAGAACATAACGTTAACAGAGGTGATGAACTCAATATTGTTGACTGCGGGTCTTCCAAATTGCTTCTGGGGAGAAGCAGTACTTACGGCTACGTTCATATTGAACAGAGTGTCGCATACAAATTCAGAAGTCACTCCTCATGAACTCTAGTTCAAGGTCAGATCCAACTTGAATATCATTCGAGTATGGGGGTATTTGGCATATATAAAGCTTCCTGTAACGCCCCAGTCCCAAAATACGTAGGACTAGAAACGTAATCATGCCAGCTGTATACGTACGAAGTATACTCCAATATATGGAACCATCGTATGTACACATAAGTTGTAAAGTGTAGAAAGCCACGACACTAATCTCATCCACAAATAAAGAAGAAGAATTTATAATAACTTATTAATTATTGTTCACACAAGTCGTTGGGCGGAGACAAATCCACTACCAACAAAGAGAGAAATACAAAATTAAGAAATTTGTCGAGCGATGCGAAGATGATTCAAGCGCAATCATCCTCGATGGAATAGAGCAAGTCATGGCCTTGGCTAGAGCACCTGCGAAACATCACAAAAGCACACCTGGAGAAATCACCAGGTCCTCAGAGGGACGTAACAAGATACATAATATTATGCCATAAACTGAATATAGTTAGCTCAACAGAAAATTGCATAAGTCTAAACAGATAAAGGTCCTTAACCATTCTATGTAAAAATGTACTTTGAAGACAACGTTCCACACAGGGGCCTTCCAAAACTAGAAACACGGCACGTTAGCGTTTCAACCGAGGCACTAGTGGCATCTAGAGAAAAGTAACAAATAAATGCACGACACACTAGCTCTCGGGTGAGTCACTAATGGCAGCTGGAGGAAAGTAAATGCACGGCCACTAGCACTCGACTGGGTCACTAGGGGCATCTAGAAGAAAGTAAACGTGTGAAAGCTCTTATGCCTAATAGATGTCTTCTCCCTCCCCATGCACTACACGTGCGGTATCCACATCATGATATTCCTAATAACCGTTAAGTCTTCTAGACATCCATAACTATTAGCAGTCATATCCTAACACACGACCTGTACGCACCGATGATCAGTCAACACGTAAGTCCGTATCTATATGCAACTCGCAACTTCGTGGCACACAAGTGTCGAGGCCAATGAATGCGACACACACAAGGGTGGTCCCTTAACTCTAAGTCAAAAATGCATAGGAAAACTAAAGTATAGTAATTTGAATCTACATACGATTTTGAAAGAACAATTTACATTTGCTAAAAATAAATAATAAGTAAAAGCATGCATGATATTGAGCAAGAAAATAAACAGTAAGGCAAGGTTTCTTGTCTGGTAGGACGCCAGGTGTGCAGCGATGATCAAGGTGGCACATCATGCGACTTCAGTGTAACAACTACGCAAGACGAGCTCCAATGATGGCACGAACTGTTCCATCGGGTCCAGAAAGGTCGAATTAGTTAGGGTTGATAGAAGGATAGAATTGGCGAAGGAATAGGAAAAAAAGGAATTAGTCATGGACGAGATTTTAATCAAAGGAAAAAAATGAATAAATAATATATATACGATTTTTAGAAATACTTATAATTCTTGAAAATATACTTACTAGTAAAATAGATTTTGATAAATACTTGAAAGTACATTTTATTAGTCGAAATATGTTTTTAGGTAAATACTTAAAATCGAAATCGTTTTAGGCGAAAACTTCTAAGTGTATCAAATTAGGTTTTCTAAGTAAACTTATATTTTATTAGTTAAAATATTTTTAGAGAACAAAATAAAAATCTAGAAAATTCTTTAAGGGTTTTAAAACTAGATTTTTGTAAATTATAGGGCCAAGCCCTAAACAATGTTTTGTTACTATAATTTTTTTTCTTTTCTTTCGACGGAAGATACATATCTATAAATAGTAACATTACTTATGAGTATCAAAAAGACATAACCATATATTAATACTGTAGATATATTCATATACAACAAGTATAGTAATTCTAAAAAATATGACCTAATAATAATAAACTTATCAGTTAGTAAAATAATAATAATAAAAGTATATACAATAATAATAATAATATTAAAAATAATAGAGTATATAGAAAATCTTACTATATTGCGTTTTTTTTGGACATAGCAAAATAAAATTTTCAAAAAGTTAAAGTAACAAATTAGTAGTGTATGTTGTTGTACTTTTTCGAGGAGACTACTCAGTAGTTACTATTGTAGGCACTTAAAAGAAGGGGAGAGTAAGTGAGAGAGAGAATGTTTTAATTTTCTAAACTTTCAAGAAGAAGAAGGGAAGAAGAAGAGGAGAGGGAGCGGAGAAATCAGGAGAGAAAGGGGGGTTACCAGCCGGAGAACTCGCCGACGGCGCGGCGGAGGAACGGCGTTCGCGGGAGCACCGGGCAGTGCACGAGGGTTGCTGGGAACGGCTGGGAGTGTCGGGTCGGCGCGGGTGCCTCCGGTGGCACCGCGCGTGTGTTCGTTCGGCGGAGAGCGACGTCGGAACTGGAAGCCGGCACGCGGAGAGACTATTATGGGCGGCGAGTGGTGCTCCGCGAAAGCTCGGAGGCGGCTGACTGATCCTGAACGCGGTGGCGACGTTCGAGCGTAGGCGGAGGACAGGAGGAGGAGAAGTGAGGGAAATCTGACGGCTTGCTCCGGGTCAGCTGGTGTTGGCCGCTGCGGAGGGGCGCCGCGGAGGCGCGGACCGGTGGCTGGGCGTCCGTTGCTCGAGCGTGCGGGCAGAAGAGGCTCGGTGCCGTCTCGACAGAGGGGTTCGATCGGCGGAAGAGAGGTTGAGGCGGAGGGGCTCTCGATGGACACGGGGCTTCGACAAAAGAAGGCCGTCGGGGTGTTGACGTCGGAAGGAACCGGATGGGTTGAGCATTACTCGACACTACCCCCATGGCGACGGCGGACCAGGCAGATGGCGACGCGGAGGTTCTCATTCCGCGGGGAGGCACGGAGAAGTCGGCGGCGGTCGCAGCGCTGTGGCAGGTGAGTCTGGTCTTTCGTTTATGGGGGTGGTGATGTTTTGGTGAGGGTTTAGGGGAGCAGCGCAGATCTCGTATGCGGGCGCATGGACGAGGTCGTCGGCGCGGCGGAGGTGAGTGCGGCGGTGATGGTGGTTTAAATTTCTCTTTTCTTTTCTGGTGCGGTTGTGATGGTTTTGTATGGTGATGGTGATGGAGATGTTGGTGGCGTTGGCTGTGAGGGGTGACGAGGGGTGTGGCATGGAATGGATGGTGGTTGTGGCAATTTTTGGATGGTGGTCTGTTGGAGATTGAGTGGCCAGAGGCTGGTGGTGGTCTGTTGGATGGCCGAGGTATGTCGGGATGGCAAGGTCGAGTAGGGATGCGATAATGTGAGTGGCCGTGGCTAGACAGAGGACTTGGGCGGTGGCTGGTGTGTCGGAGCGGAGTCGATGGTGAAGGGTGTGGTCGTAGTTCTAGGATTTGATGGTGTCGGTGGTGTGTCTGACACGAGGAAAGTGTGTCACCCTCATTTTTCCGTATTTCCCGTATTTCGTATTTATTCTCGTATCTGGATTTTGGCATGTATTTTTATTTTTTCTCGACTTGTGGAATTTTGGTATTTCTCGTATTCTTGGGTTTTTGGCATGGCTCGGTTTTAATTGGGGTGGTTTGTTTTGGTTCGGTTTATGCATGGAGCACCTTAACCTATGCTACCCCTCATCCCCACCACAACTCCCCCTCTTTATATCCCCACCTACCACTCTCTCTCTTTATTACCACCACCATTTATTTTCTTCTTCTTCTCCTTCCTCCACAACTCTCCCCCCATAGGCAAGTGCATCTTGCCACTACATGAGAACCCTCTTTTCCTTGTCCATTAGCTAGATTAGGACATGGTGATCAACATTAGTTCTTAGCTTTTTGTGATTTGGTGTCTCCATTATTCTAGATCTAAGTTTTCCTATTTTTGGATTTTGCATGGTTTGATCTATTTTAGTTGGATATTTATGGGTTTTGATGTTTCCATGTGGACGAGCTTTCAGTTTCACCCAAGTTGGAACTTTAAAAATCCGGATTTGGAGTTCGGATGGCCAAGTTATGAACTTGTGAAGTTTTGGGTTCTGCCATGGTGTTCTTGCTGTTTGGAGAAGACAGTGAGCAGTGTGCAGAGCTGTTTAGCTTACGCACACTGAGCTACGCGCGCTCTTTAGCGCTGCGTACGCAGGCTTGAGTACGCTTCCTGTTGGAAGCGTGTCTCCTTGAGCGTGCGTGACTTTCACACATTGCTCCCTGTAGCGTGCGTGACTTTCACGCAGCTGTTCCCTTGAGCGTGCGTGACTTTTCACGCAGCTGCTCCCTTGAGCGTGCGTGACTTTTCACGCACACTGTTCCCTTGAGCGTGCGTGACTTTTCACGCAGCTGCTCCCTTGAGCGTGCGTGACTTTTTACGCACACTGTTCCCTTGAGCGTGCGTGACTTTTCACGCAGCTGCTCCCTTGAGCGTGCGTGACTTTTCACGCACCCTGCTCCTTGAGCGTGCGTGACTTTTCACGCACATTGCTCTGTAGCGCGCGTGACTTTCACGAACGCGGCTCTTTCAGCGTGCGTGACTTTTGTACGCTGCTGTCCTGACCCCTTGTTTAACCCTTGACCCTTGGAGTTTTGGTTTTATTTCCTTAAGCTTGGCTTTTCTATGACCCTGTATATTGATATTTTATTAGATATTTTATGCCCATTTTATATCCTTACGCCTTTTGTCCTGAACTTGATAATCACGAATTTACTTGATATGTTTGGAATTGATAATTGAGCATGACCTGATAAGTGGCCCGTCGTGGCGCACTCCTGACTAGTACACTTGATATGATAACCTGACCTGATATATCTTGAATAGCTGTTGCGACGGCTACCTGACATGACATGATCTGTATAATTAATCCTGACACCGTGGACGATTGTGCTTGTACAAATAATCCAGTCATGTCTTACATCATGTCTAGGAGGGGACTCCTGAGTACCACGGTCAGGAGTACCTACTGAATTGGACTAAGGTTAATAATTAGTATAATTCACTAGTCATGAAGAGATGTTCTCCAGTTACAGGCGATCCCGTTATCCCGGCCGCAAATGATTGGACTTGTAGCCTGCCGACGAGTAGGGCACATTTCCAGCCCACTGTTATGTGGGGCACCCTCCATTGTCACTTAAATGATTGAACTCGATTTGTCACTATAATGCATTGTACTCTCTAAATTGTCACTATAATGATTGCCTGGATAACCTGGATAGCTGCAGGGCCTGTGACTACTTGGAGCATCTCATTACATCTTGCTAGTAACTAGGACTGTGATAACCCTAGTTAGTTAATGTAGAAAGCCGTAGGCAATGATTGGCCGTGGTTGCTTGGATGGAGTCTAGTCCAGTATAGTATTGTCTAGAATTGATTGATTGTAAGATTGTACCAGAATAATTGAATGATTGTCACTCCAGATTGTCACTATAATGATTGTCACTCCAGATTGTTACTTAACCTGATTTCTTATATTTATCTTGCCGATAAATGGTGAGAGAAACCAAGTTCCGTTCAGACGAAGGGTTACAACCCCGGTCCTTGTTTGGTTTACGGGTTGTAACCTAGCTATCTGAATAGTCCCATGGTTATCTCCTCGTATATCATCCTGTCATGCTTTTCCATATATCCTGTCTTTTAGTAATTCTATGCAAGATTGTCTTTTATAGTTACCCATCATACTTTTTCTTAAATTACTGTCTCTTATTATGTAATTATATTATTGTGCTAATTGCTGGCTTTGGTTCTTATTTTGTGGCCTCCTTTGTGGCACTTGCTCTTCCTGGGGTCTGACCCAGCTGGTTTTGTATGGCCAGATACCGGAGCAGCAACAAAGGATCTACCTGTCTTCCAGCCCGATGGTGGTCACCAGGCGTAACCAGGGCATCGAGTGGGTTTCTTTTGTTCTCCCACTGTAATATTGTAAATTATTCTTTTGAGGCGTTTAGCCGACGAGCAAGTGTTAGCTCGATTATACTTATTTACTGTCTGCCTACGGGCTGTAACATGATTGACAAGCCCCGGGGGTTGATCATGTATGACTGAACTCTTGCTAGTCCTCACATTTTGTAACGACTAGCTTCATGATCATCTGGATATGTAATGTTTGGGACGCCTTACAATTGTATATTTGGTGATCTGATATCTTGTGATTATTATTAGTTGGTTGAGATTGAGACAATAGGCTATTTTATGACCTTAAGAGACTGATGGATTGTAGTGAAACCCTCACATATCTAGACAGCCGTGACCGTATAGCGGTGTGGATTCTATTCCGTTATATGTAGCTGGCTATGTCTGTCCCCGCTCTCCAGTATTCTGGTTCTGGGGCGTGACAAAGTGTATATGTAAGAGATGGAATAAGATTTTGGATGAGAAAACATGGACACGATGCACATGGGTGGGGAATTATTTGTGGAGAAAATTTTGGTTATGGAAAAAAAGAACATGGAGCCTCTCCTTATATTGGAGGTGGTGCTCTATATGGATAAGAATTTTGGATGATTTAAATTCTCCCAATAGATAAATTTTTTATTTAATTTAAAACACTTTTTAAATCTTTCCAATATATAAAGTAGATAATCTTATATCTAATTTCAAAAACTATTTAAAAATTACCATTTAAAATCAAATTTTGATTTAAATCACAATAGACATATTTAGAATACATTTTCATAAAATTTAAAATAATAATAAAAATAAATTTCGAAAATTCAATTATATATACATAAATAAACTTTATACAAATATTTACATAATAATATCTTTCTAAATCGCTACTACATTTGAGCAGCAAATAAATTAGCATCTTTAGATTAAATAATAACGTTTGCCAATTCTCGGCAGCAAATAAAATATTTATCGTATATTATTTTTGAAAACTATTACCATCTCGTAAAATAAATTCTATAAATAAAATGTTTTCTGAAAATATGTACATCGCACATATTTGCACTCGTCGAGAAAATACGAAACGCAATCCTGCACGCGACGTACAATATGACATATGCCAACTTGTATACGACGTAAAAATCCAATTTACAAAATTAATACTAAATTATTTATTTTAAAAAAAATTGTAGTAGAAATTTAGGGGTTTTACACTTCCGGATTTGAAGTTTCAGAAGATGGGCACATGGGCTACGAAGACTATATTTCGGGGTTATGTTGATAAGAGTGGTGCTCGGAGGTTCCTTAATATTGAGTCAAATCATATCATTGAACCTCGCAATGCAGAATTCTTTGAAGATAAACTTGTAAGGCACAAGAATATTGTTTTTGCGAACATTTTGGAGAACAATGTGTACACAGGAGGCTCAAGTTCCTGACAAAGAGGTAGTACAAGAAGATATTGTTGCTGCAGAAACAACTATTAAACCAGAACTCGTAGAACCATGTATCTAAGCGATTGAGGAGACAGAATGACTTCGGAGAGGATTTTGTCACCTATCACGTAAAAGCAGACCCGTTTACCTATGATGAGGCGATGAAGACCAGAGTGTTGGCACAGTTTATTTTGATGACATTAACAACATCTTTGTAGTCCAGTTTTGCTCTGTATTTCATATTGATATTCTTTCAAAAGCTTTACTACACAAAGTCTGTCAAGATAAGTCATCAAAGCCTTGAAGACTGAAGAAAAGACCAGCGATCCTTAAAGACGGCTCTCAACACTTCAAGATATCGAGTCTGTTCAAGGTCTAGGTCTTTCTGTAAACACCTAAGGTTGGATGACAAAACGAAAAGCTATTCTATTTTTCAGTCAAAAATTAATGTCTAAAAGAACGGCATACCGACGGTATACTACGGCATACCGACGGTATACCATTTTGTTGACTAGAAAACGTTCTGTGAAAAACATCGGCATACCGACGGTATGCTACGACATACCGACGGTATACCATTTTGTTAGCCAAAAAACGTTCTATAAAAATATCGGAATACCGACGGTACACTACGGCATACCGACGGTATACCGTTTTGTAAGCCATAAAATATTTTGTGACAAAACATCGGCATACCACCGGTATACTATGGCATACCGATGGTATACCGTTTTGTTAGCCACAAAATGTTCTGTGACGAACATCGGTATACCGACGACATACCGCGGCATACCGACGGTATACCGGTTCATCTAATTTGATTTTTGAATGGACAATAGCTGCAATAATTGCTAGCATTAAATGCTCCCCAACGGATATGTTTATGACCGTTACTGTTCAGAACGGCATACCGACGGCATGCCGGTCCATACCGACGGTATGCCATCTGGGCTGTATCCTGAAGCATTAAATGCTACCTACTCTTGGTTTCTTTATAAAAGGATGCCTTCTCTCTCTTGAAGGCTCATCCAGTTTTGCCATAAATTTTCTAACAACCAAGAGCTCCACCATTACTCTCTACTCAAGCTTTTAATTGTCATCCATTTCCAAAGTGCTAGAGTATTCAAGAGTTGTACTTTTCGATCTTCAAGTGTTAGAAGATCAACAAGTTCTCTTCCTTTCCTTTTGAAGTTGGCGAGCCTTCGTAAGAAAACTCGTGTGTAAGAAGTTGGCGAGTTCTTCGGATCCAAACTCATGTTGAAGTTGGTGAGTTCTTCGAATCCAAACTCGTGTGTACTATTTTAATAAATAGTATATTTAAGCCGGAGAGAGTTCCGGAACTGGATTGCCTCTAGGGAGGATACCAGAATACATCGAGTGTTTGATTTTCTTACTCTCTCTTTTTAATCAAAGAATATAGCTTCTTGTGTTTAAATTATTTTATTTTTCTATTCACCCCCTCTACGGTTCTACAATTGGTATCAGAGCTTTATTCTCTTGATTTGGATTTACACCCTTAGAGTGATCCATGGCCACTAACCCTAGTATCAACACATTACACAATGAGGGACACTCCACAAATAGGCCTCCTCTATTTGATGGAACCAACTATAACTATTAGAAGATTAGGATAAGCATTTATCTGAAGTCCATAGATTTTGATTTATAGGATTGTATGATAAATGGTCTCCCTACTCCTTCCGGAGTTATTAAGGATGTTGTATCTGACACCCTTAGGGACAAACTCACTGAGAATGTCAAGAAAACTTGCTAGTCGAGATGCCAAGGCTATGAATGCTCTTTACTGTGCTCTCGATAGCAGTGAATTCAATAGAATCTCTACTTGCAAGACTTCTAATGAGATTTGGAAGTTGCGTGAAGTCATACACGAGGGTACATCACAAGTAAAAGAATCAAATATTAGTAGACTCACACAAGAATGTGAGTCTTTTAAGATAAAACAAGATGAGTCTATTACTTGCATGTTTACTCGTTTTGGTGATATCATTAATCCTCTTTCTTCTCTTGGTAAAGAATATCCTGCTCATGAAAAGATCAGAAAAATTCTAAGAGGATTGACCAAAGGATGGAGTCCTAAAGCTACCGCCATCATTGAAGGGAATGACCTGACAGTCATGAACCTTGAGACCCTTGTAACGCCCCAGTCCCAAAATACTTGGGACTAGATACGTATCATGCCAGCTGTATACATACGAGTAAATATACGGCTCGTATGTATACATAAGCTGTAAATGTAGAAAGCCAAGACACTAAATCTCATCCACAAAGACAAATAATGATATAAAAGCAACTTTGAGTTTGTCATGTATACAATAGTTGGGAGGAGACAAATCTACTACCAACTAAATTAAATATGGAAAAATATACAAGGAAAGAATTGAGCAAGCGAGAGCAAGTGACGAGTCCAAGAGCAATCATCACGAAGGAAGAAAGACATGGCCTTAGCTAGAGCACCTGCAAAAATCATGAAACACACACCTGGAGAGATCACCAGGTCCTCAGAGGGATGTAACAAGACACATAATATCATGCCAAAAACTGAATAGTAAGAGCTCAATAGAAAATATACATGAGTAAAGGTTCATAACCATTCTATGTAGAATGCACTTTAGAATACAACGTTCTACGCAGGAGCTTAGGTGTTCAGCATAGATGGAGAGAGAGTGGTAGTAGGTAGCGCTCATAAGAGACACTATCGACATGGACAGAAAGTAGCTCTCATACGAGAACTATCGGTCCCGGGGCAGTAAGTAGCGCTCATACGACACACTATCGGCCCAAATCTATGTGTGTACTGAACATGTAGCCCCTACGCTAATAACTGTCTTCTTCCTCACCATGATACTATACATTGTTTGCCATTAAAATTGTTTGATTGAAAACTTTAATACAAACAGAACAGTGTTACAATGTAGGACTTAGATGTAGTCCTAGAAGTACACTTTTGTTTAAGCTGGGTCCTTAGTGCCAATGGAGCGAGTGGTAATGCGTTGACTCCGTTGACGGGCTGACGACGGTTATCGGTTCTCTGAAGGTGTGGATTGCTCTGGGTGCTGGAGCTTGCTGAGAGGAGGAAGACGTTGAGTGTCTGTATCTGCCTCTCTGATGATTCCTTGTATGTTCGTTGTAGATTCTGTGTGTGTGTGTGAAGGAGGAGATCCTTCTATTTATAGTTTTGCAGGCTGGCTGCTCATGTACGCATGTAGGATGCGCCGGTGTGTGGGGACGCCACGTGGAAGTTGCTGATGGGGGCGCGTAGATGATGCGCCCTGATTGAGGGGGAGAACTCTTCATACTGCTGTTGTGAGCCGGCACGTAGCAGAGGAGAAGATCTTTCTGTTGCTGAAATCTTGGACGAGTTGAGTTAAAGGACACGTGTCATCGACCCATGGCTCGAAGATCTCGGATTTGGTAGGGGGGTAATCTGGTGAGCTGCGCCTTGATTGGGCGCAGGAGGAGGCTGCGACTCATAACCTTTAGGGGTTACAAACTGTTTAGAGCGCATGGCTTTTAAGGCGCATGCAGGCGACTTTCCTTCTGTCTTTCGGGATCAAAAGTCAGTCTGGGGCGTATGGCTTTTGAGGCGCATACAAAGCTTCAACTGGAGACTCTTCTTCTGTCTTTAGGGATCAGTGAAGGGTCTGAGGCGCATGGCTTTTGAGGCGCATGCTGGTTTGGACGCATGGCCGTAGAGGCGCATGCGGATGGCCACGTGGCAGTAGCCGTCGGAATAGAGTCATGATGATGCTGACGTTGCCGACGCTTCGTTCTCTGAAAAAGCTGAATTGTTCAAACTTTGGGAAGCGTGCTGCCAACTCTGGTGTCAGTTCAGCATTTAATGTTTGTGACGTTCGATAGACAGCTGAGTGGGCACATTGGTTGGTGTTCCACTCGGTATGGAGATGTGAGGGGGGGCGCATCCTCTGTGATGCGCCGGGTACTGTAGGGCGCGTCTGTGTGATGCGCCTGATGCTGGAGGGCACGTCCATGTGATGCGTTGTTTGGCTGGTGCATCCGACATGTCCATTAATGACGCGGCTGTCTCGCTCCTTGAGTGCTATAAATAGCCGTTTGGCTGAATTCGAGGCGTCCCGTTCATCTATTTAATGCAAATTCATTGCACAAAATTCGGAGGGTCATCCACTTGGCGCGTGGGTTTGATTTGCCCGGCCTATAAATAGTGGCATGGAGAGATGGTTTGCTCCTCATTCCCTCACGTACTTCCAACATGAACTTGGATATGTGGGTGCATTTTGTTGACGAAGTGCTCCCGAGGGTGAAGATGAGACATCGTGTTGTCTTCGATGCACTTGAAGGTGACTGTTACATCCAAAAGACGGAGTCGAGGGCTTCTGAGGCAGGCGGAAGGTGCCTGTTGCATCCAAAGATAGGGATGTTCGGGCCTCGTCTCCGTTGTTCCGGAAGTGCCGTAGATCGGAATGGTGGTGCTAGGCTCTCTCTTCCTTCAAAGTGGGTGCCGCCCACTTTGATTGTGTTGAAAGCTCCTTGTGCCATGATTTCGATCACGGTCTTCCTTGGTCTTTGGAAGCTCTTTCGAAGCCTCCCCTGGCCACAGCTTTGCCGTGCTCTTCTCTTCCTTGGTTCCAGCCAGAGGGTTAAATGCTTTGTGTAATCGAAGCACTTATCAGGTGAGCCTGGCTGGAAGAGCGGCACGTAACTGGGCTCTGCTCAGCCAGGTGAGCCTGGTTGGAAGAGCGGCACGTAACTGGGCTCTGCTCGGCCAGGTGAGCCTGGTTGGAAGAGTTGCTCATAACTGAGCTGTTGAAGGGATGCACATAACTGAGCTGCTGAAGAGATGGTAGGATGTGCCTGGCTGGAGGCGCATGACATCTGCTGCGCCTAACTGACAGCGCATGATGACTGTTGCGCCTATCGAAAGGCGCATGGTGGTTGCTGCGCCTATCTGGAAGGCGCATGGTGACTGCTGCGCCTATCGGAAGGCGCATGGTGGCTGCTGCGCCTATCGGAAGGCGCATGGTGGTTGCTGGCTGTAGATCTAGGATCTTTTTTTTGTAGAAATTCTCCTTTGTACAACCTTTTCTAACCATATAATAGACTTTTATATATAAATAAAAAGTCCTTCTTCGAATGGCTTATTTGATTTTGCTGTCTGAGTTCTGGCGCATATAGTGCCTGGCGCATGGGCTTTCTGGCTGTAAAATTCCATGCTTCTACAAGACCCCCTTCAAAGTTTTCAAAACTTTTGAATAAGTTTTAGAATACTTTGAATAAGAAACATGGAGGTCAGGGCGCATGATTGTTGGGCGCATGCTTGTTCGGGCGCATGCTCCTTCCAGTTGATGATGATGACGCCTTGGTAATCCAAAAGATTAACGATGATCTTTTGGTTGTATTTGTTGTTATCTCCTCACAGAACCCGAAGCGACGGCTGAGATTACACGTCATCGGTTCACGCGTGCGACCAAGCCCTATAAATAGGTAAGGGTTGGAGAGAGAGAGAGAGTTCATCTGCTCTGTGCCTTTGCTTTCTTTAGAGTTTTTCTTCAAAACCCTAACTTTTTCTTCTCTGAGAGAATGGCTCCCAAGACTCCTCGCGGTGGTGCCGGCAAGGGAAAGGAGAAAGCGAAGGAGTTCGTTGATGAGGATGCACCTATCACCCCTGCAACTCCGGCCGACGTTCGTCCTGAGGTGACGGGTGGGTTTCATCTCCTTTACATAAGCTTTTGGGCCAGACTGTGCCCTAACTCAGATTTGCTGACGCGTATGGACTTTTGTCCTGATGATACGCCGAGGTTCTACCCCGCCGACGTGCATAGGTTTACACCTTTATCATGCATCGAGGTTTAATGGCTGACGCGCATGAGCTCACGCTCTGATGATGCGTCGAAGCTCCAATGCTGACGCGCATGGGCTTACGCCCTGATGATGCGCCGAAGCTCCAATGCTGACGCGCATGGGCTTACGCCCTGATGATGCGCCGAAGCAAGTTGACGCGCATGGGCTTACGCCCTGATGATGCGCCGAAGCTCTGATGCTGGCGCGCATGGGCTTACGCCCTGATGATGCGCCGAAGCTATTTGACATTTTTGCCTGACTCCCACTTTTGTTGTATCAGTGTTGATGACGATCCCTTTGTTGAATGAGGTCCTTCTGGATGCTTCTCTTTGTCAGATGGAAGTTGATTTTGACGAGGCGGTGATTAATCCTGCGAAGGATGCTATCTTACAGGACCAACCTCGTGAGAGAATGCTACAAATCCAGACCCAGTTGCCTCTTTTCCTCCAGAATATGATGGAGAGTGGTAAACTGAAGTCTGCCGAATCCGAAAGTGTAACTTTCTTAAAACCTGCCTTTCTGTTTGGAGACCGACTAGTCTCTTCCGAAGCGAAGATACTGAGGATTAGAGAAGACTGGTTCTTTTCTGCCAAAGGCATGGTTTTGTACATGCGGCAGGTTGACCGCCAGTTGCCGCTGACGGCTTTTTATCGTCTAGCTTCGAAGAGAAGGATGGGTTGGGAACTTACTCCTTCTCAAGGAGGGGCCTCGGGAGGCACCCTCTCAATTGACGCCTCCTCGAACCAGCGAGATACTTTGACTGCTTCACGAGCCGGTTCTTCTTTCAGTTACCGAGCCTTGCGTCCTGGGAGCATCTACAGTGAGGTCCCAAATGACACGTTTCCCTTCAGTGCCCCGCTCTTTGCAAATCGGATACTGACATCAAAGGTGATGTATCCAACAGGTAGCTTCAGAGTCGAAGGCTGGTGTCACTACATCCCGAAGTGGGACGAGTTGACCACTTGGGTGCTTTCAAGGTTCGAGGTTGAACTTAAAGAGATCGGGCTGACAGCCGCCATTCGGGCCACGCAGGCAGGCGTGGACCTCAATAAGCCTATGTTTCTTACGCTCTTGGAGCTTTTCAATGCCCAGACTGGTAGCTTCTTTACTCCGATGGGGGAGTTGGGATTGGCCCTTCATGAGATGTACGAAGTATCCAAGCTTCCTTGGGGCTCGGAACCGTACGAGGAATATTTTCTATCAAATGAAGAGATCCAAGTTCTGGAGGATAAGGATCCGGAGATGATGGCTGTTTTCAAAGAGGTGACAAGCCATCATTATCTGATGCACCGGAGGGACAAGGGCAAGACCCAGCCTCATGTGACTGCTTGGAGGGACTACATCTTCAGGCAGGATTTGACGGATCCTTCGAGTATTCGGTTTATGACTCCGCAGGGATTGAAGCCCGCGAAAGTGAGTTCTGAAATAAGCCGACTGGACGAAAGGACCCCACATTCTAATGAGGGCGGCAAGGCTACGTACAGCTGTTTCTGGCACTGCGGGCACCGGATGTCATCCAAGGCAGTGTTGACGTCCTACTTGATGATATGGCTCCGGGATTGTGTATTTGCAGGTGGATCCGGTGCCGTCGAGAGGGTACATCGAAATCTCATTTTGCCTGCGGTGAAGTTGGCCTGTGGACGGCCATTGGCTCTTCTCCCCGCGATAGTGTGCAACATGTTGCGCGGTTTGAGGTCCTTTGTCGATGATGTGATCCACGAGAGAGGTAATAATGATAATTTTCCCCGGGTCGAGCTGCCTTTCCATTATCTTATGGGGTGGCTGATCTTGCATCATCCGAACGTAATGAGTCCCGGTCCGGAGGAGGACCATGTCGAAGGAGATGCCTTCATTCGCCGCTTCTACAAGAGGAAGTGGTCTTACACTGGCGTCCCCGTTTGCAGGAGAGTCTTGTCCTACCTTCAGGGGTGGGAGATTGTCAAGGTTGGCCCGATCTTCAAAGATTTTGAGGCCGACCAAGATTTAGTTGACTCTGGCGAAGATACGGTCACTCTGCCGAAATGGAGTTTTCATTGGTTGTAGAGTATCCGGCCTTCTCACCTGGTCTACCGCAACCAGAATAGGTGTTATCTGGAGCCTTATCTGCCAAGCCGATTTGCTCGTCAATTTGGCTATACCCAGTTAATGTTGCGGAATCCCAGTAGTAGTTTAGGCTTCATCGGGAGTTTGCTGGATGGAGCCCGGGGCTGGCAATATTATAACGCTAGATGCACTAGCGTTAAGTTCACCATGCCAGTTCGTAATCCTCGGTCGCCGATCCTATATCCGACCGCCAAGCTGTATTGCACGATGACTGCTATGTCTCCTGGTTATGACAGGGAGACTAGTTTCATTATTGGAACCCAGCTGGAGGCGACAGCGAATATGTTGATGGCAGCCCGATCATATCGTCCACCAGAGTTGGCGGGGTATCGGGCTGCTGCTGCAGTACCAGTGGGGGACCCGTCTGTCGGAAAAAGGCGTGCTGACACAGAAGCTGGTTCTTCTGTACCAAAAAGGTCGAGAAAGGCGCCGACCCCGAAGGTTACGGAAGTGCCACTTATAATGCCAGCAGGATCAATCCCTGCTGATGTAAGGAATATTTCAATTCCAATTCTTTTCGTCATTGTGGCGACTTATGCTCTTCTTCTTGTAGGGATTGAAGAAGAAGTCCCGTGTTTCAAAATCGGGCGCTAGTAAACCGAAGGAGGTGGCAGGCTCTTCTGATGAGCGCATTCCACCGATGCTAATGACTCCCGTGGAGGAAGGTCCCGAAGACGTTCCTGCGGAGGTTTTAATGTCTCCCGACTTCGAGGTCGCAACAACTTCTGGGAGAGCACCGTCTGCCGTGGAGGCCTTGGATGCTGAGGGTCCTGCGGACTCGAGGCATCCTGATGATGAAGTGGACTGGAGTTCGTCGCCTTCCGATGACGTTCCTCCGGTCTTGCAAGAATCTGCTGTGGGGACAGCAGATATGGTTGAGACAGAGGAGAGGGTTGAATCCCCTCTTCATCATGATGAGGGGAGGTCGGCTGCATCATTGTCGAGTCCTACCCCGGCTTCAACCGTGGAAGTTGAGGCGGCTATCACTCAGGAGGTAGCGACAGATTCTGTCCCCGTTGAGGGACTCGATGATGAGACTCGTCTGTCAGTCAAGACCGCTACGACGGGTCAAGAGACAAGTGATAATCTCCCTATTCTGCCAAGGGAGGTACCAACTGTTGATAGGACGTCGGGGGTAGAAGAGGTGGCTGTTGACGTCGGGGGTTCCTCCGGGCTTGAGAAGAGTAAGGGTGTAGAACCCTCTGTAGCTCCTTCTACTTGGGGGACCATCTCGACGCCTGTGCCGGCTCCTTCTGTTGCTTCGGCTCCTCGGGCTAGAAGTCCAGCCCCTGTTGATGAAGAGCCCATTGATGCCGAGGTTCAAGCCTCGCTGTTTGAGGTTGGCAGATCTTCTTCCGGTCCGCAAACTGCAGTAGCTCCTCTAACTCCTGCCATGACACCGCAGGTCCTGGCGGATGCAGATGAGTATGTGAAATTCCTCGTCGAAGGGGTGTACAAAATATTGCAGAAGGGTGTATCTGCTGTGATGGATGCCAATAGGAGTTTTGCGACGGCAAAAGCTCTGGCAATGCCCTGCATCGAGCTGATTCGTATTCACCAAGGCCACGACCATATGGCCGAAATTCTGGAGGCTTCGGTGATTGAGCTGGATGAGCGGCTCGCGGAACTTCAACGCATCCAGCGAAACGACCTCTCTGTCCTGATAGATACGGAGAAGGGGAAGCTGATTGCCGAGATCGAGTCTTCATACCAGGCCACCGTGGGCGTTTGGAAGCGCGAGGTGGCTGAGACTGAGGCTACGGTAGAGCAGTTGTCTCAGTCCATGAAGACAACGGTGGAAACTCGAGCTGCATTGGAAGCTAATATCGCGAATATCGACACCCAGATGCGCCGCCTTGAAGACCAACGGGCCCGACTCCAGTTAGAGGTCGAGCGTGTCCGGGCTGAACATGCAGCATTCAAGAAGGATGAAGCGACTTTCACTCAGCGGACTCTTGCCTTGGCGCAGCAACGACAACAGCTTGATGAGAAGCATGCAAGTGATACTTTCGCTGGGGCCGTTGAATTGATGCGCCAGAAAGCAGAGCGACGAGTCCTGGCGACGGTGGAGGCCCGCGCAGTCGACTTAAAGCTTCGAGTCAGGGAGCTCTCAGCCCATCCTGGGGAGATTTAGGGACCATAGCTTTTTTCCCTTTTTCTTTTGTGTTCTTTTGCAACCCTTGCCGGGGGATGATGTAGCTTCTTGTACTCCCTTTTTTGAAGAATAAAGAAGTCTACAACTTTTTTGTGATGTGTTCATCTTTTGTTGTCATGAACTTGATGATTTGTGTGGACCTATTATCTTTTGCGCACCTTGGTTTTCAGGTACAGATAATAAGTTTGAAGGAACCATTATGTTTGCTCAGAGGTAATGTGGACATGGCAATCATTGGGTTCGAAATGATAGAATCTCCCTACTCAGAGGTATTATGGACGTGGTAGGAATGATCTTGGGGGATACGCTGAACAACTCAGAGGTTATATGGACGTGGAAGTTCTGCGATAAATGTACAATAACGCAGGGGTTGTTTGTACAAGATGTTTACTCAGAGGTAATGTGGACGTAGTAAACATGAAGGGTAGCGTAGGCTTACGAAGTGTAAGATTCCGCTCTGTAGGGTGTAGAGAGACAACTCAGAGGTAATATGGACGTGGTTATCTTTCTACTGGAAGATGCCACGGAACAGCTGGGTTCCGGAAGCGTATGAGGGGAAGTATATGTCTGGAGGATGTCAAGAATAGTACTTCTTTAGGAACTTGCCGTTGATGGGCATCATGAACAAGTCCCCATTGGGTTTGGCGAGGCGGTAAGCACCGTTTGAGTATACCGTCTCTATGATGAAAGGTCCTTCCCACTTGGGCTCGAACTTTCCTGGTATCTTGTGGGTCAACACCATAGGTCTTCTGACTGCTAAAACCAGGTCGCCAACTTGGAAAGTCCTCTGTTTGACCTTCTTGTTGAAAGCCTGTGATATACGGGCTTGGTAGAGCTCGATGCGTTGTTGAGCTAGGAGACGCTTTTCGTCAAGTGCCTCCAGTTTCCGCAGACGACGACGTTGATTGTCCTCTTCTGTGAGTTTGTTTGCGATTGCTACGCGGAGTGAAGGTATCTGTATCTCGAGAGGCAGTACTGCTTCGCTCCCGTAGACCAGGAAGAATGGAGTGTTGCCAGTTGGGGTCCGTACCATTGTACGGTAAGCCCAAAGGCATTCGCCAAGCTTTTCGTTCCAGTCGCGTTTGTTGGATGACACGACCTTTTTTAGCAGCCTAACGATAGTTTTGTTGAATGTCTCAGCCAATCCGTTTGCTGCCGGTTTGTAGGCGGTTGAGGCCACGTTCTGAATGCGATTCTTGTCACAGAACCTGCTGAAAATGTGGCTGATAAACTGGGGACCATTGTCATGGATGATCCGCCGGGGTACTCCGAAACGGTAAATAACATGGTGTTTGATAAAGCTGACCACCCTGGAGCTTTTTACTTCTGCTAGTGGAACTTCTTTCGTCCATTTGGAGAAGTAGTCGGTGATGGCCAGGATGAAACGTTGTCCTCTCGATGAAGGAGGGGTGATTGGCCCTACAATGTCTATGCCCCAGGCTTCGAAGGGCCAGGAGGCGACTGTAGGATGTAGCGGCTCCGATGGTGTATGTATGAAGTCTGCATGAAGTTGGCACGCGTGGCACTTCTTAGCATATTCGACAGCGTCGGCAGCCATGGTTGGCCAGTAGTAGCCCATACGTCGCAGTCGATCTTGCAACTTAGGACCGGGTTGATGAGCTCCACAAGTTCCGTCATGAGCTTCTTGAAGAGCTTCGGCTGCTTCTTCGTTGGACAGGCATCGAAGGAGGAGCCCATCGAAGGAGCGTCGGTACAGCGTTTTGGTAGCTGTATCGTAGTAGAATCGAAGAGAGCGTCTCCTTACTGAGACGGCTTCCTTCGGGTCCTCTGGAAGGATTCCGTAGACAGCGAAGTCGATGAACGGGAACCTCCAGTCTCGGACATTAACACCAGTGTTTGTCGGTATGGCGTGAGCCACCCGCAAGCATAGGTTGTTTCTGGGACAAATCAGATCTCGTCCTGTTACCGTGATATAGTGTTGAGTCCCAAAGGGCGCTGCTAATGAGGCTGCGAGGCCGGCCAGAGCATCGGCCTCCAAGTTTTGTAAACGGGGGACATATTCAATGAAGAACTCGGTGAAGGTTGAAATGATGTTCAACACGACTTCATGATAAGGGATTAAATCTTCATGGCGAACTTCGTATTGTCCCCGAACCTGGTTTACGACGAGTTTTGAGTCGCCGTAAGCTTCCAGATGGTCGACCCCTAGCTGTTGTACGAGCTGGAGTCCCATGACGAGTGCGTTGTACTCGGCAACGTTGTTGGAGCACGGCTTCGAAAGAGAGTACGTACGCTGGATGACCAGCTGATCGGGGGAGACTAAGACTACCTCCACTCCTGCGATGATTTGGCCTTTGGGGTCTGTTCTCGAAGCGCCGTCGAAGAACATCCGCCAAACGGAGCTTCCTTCGGTGACGTTGGATTCTTGGACCTCATCCGGGATGTCTTCATAGAGTTTTGAGGATTCTGGGATGGGGTGTGCAGCTAAAAAGTCAGCCAGAGCTTGACCCTTAACAGCTTTTTGCGGCACAAACACCATGTTGTATGGTGTTAGCAAGATCGCCCATGTAGCCAGCCGGGAGTTCAATGATCCTGGCTTCGTCATGAGGACTCTGAGCGGATTGACTCGGGAAATAACATGAATTGTCTGACCCGAGACATAATGACGAGTCTTCTGGATGGCAAACACCAAAGCCAAGCACTCCTTTTCGACGGGGTTGTGCCGGTGTTCGGCCCCGATGAGTGTTCGACTGAGGTAGTAGATTGCTTGCTCGTAGCCTGTATCGCTGTTTTGAGCCAGCAGAGCGCCAAGAGAATGATCCATGGCACGGACGTAGAGGAGGAATGGTTTGCCCGTGGCAAGTGCCACCAGGACTGGTGGGCTCATCAAGTAGGCTTTGATGTCGTCGAAAGCCTTCTGGCACTCCTCGATCCAGACGTAGGAGACTCCCTTCTTCATGAGCTGAGTAAAGGGTTGACATCTACCGGAGAGGTTCGCTATGAACCTCCGGATATATGCCAGACGTCCCTGTAAGCCCCGAAGTTCTCGAAGGTTCTTCGGAGGGTCCATGTTGAGGATGGCTTTGGTCTTCTCAGGATCAACATGAATGCCTTTCGCTGTGATGACAAAGCCCAAGAATTTGCCGCTAGAAACCCCCAGAAAGGATTTAGCGGGGTTCATTTTGAGTTGATGTGCCCACATGAGATCGAAGACCGTCTTCAGGTCCTGTAGGTGATCTCTTTTGAGGCGGCTCTTAACTGTGATGTCGTCAACATAGCATTCGACTGTCTTACGAAGATGTTGACGGAAGATGGTGCTCATAGCTCGCTGGTATGTCGCACCGGCATTCTTCAAGCCGAAGGGCATTACTGTGTAGCAGAAAATACCCTTTGGAGTCCTGAATGACGTATGTTTTGCGTCATCGGGGAACATCTTGATTTGATTGTAGCCTGAATACCCGTCCATGAAGGACATGCGCTCAAAGCCACATGTGTTGTCGATCATCACATCAGTGATTGGAAGCGGGAATTCGTCCTTCGGGCAAGCAGAGTTGAGATCCCTGAAGTCGATACAGACTCGTATCTTTCCGTTCTTCTTGGTGACAGGAACGATGTTGAATACCCAATCCGGGTGTTGTTCCTCACGGATGAAGCCGCTGGTCAAGAGTTTGTCTACCTCCTGATCGATGGCATTCATGATGTCCGGACGGAAGCGTCGCTGCTGTTGTTTGATAGGTTTGGCATCAGGTAAGATGTTCAACCTATGCATTGCGATCTGTAGGTTGAGTCCCGACATGTCTTCATAGCTCCAGGCGAAGACGTCGATATACTCTTTAGCCAGTTGGATTAAAGATTCTCGATCTTCTCCTTCCAGGCTTTTACTGATGAAGATGGGTTTGGAAGAAGACCCCTCCCCGAGGTCGATCTGCTCGACTTCGTCTTCGGTGGGAGGTTCACGAAGCTCAAAACGAGATTCCCATTATTCCCCTAGGCGTCGGGCCCAGGGTTCTTCTTCGAAGGGTTCTGGCGCTTGGTCTTCGCCTTCACCTTTTTGAGGTTGTGCTGACGTCATGTTAGCTGACAGCACTTTCCTGAAGACTGATCCGATACTGGTATCGGAATCCCAAGTCGATGTTTCGGACGAGTGGGAATGTTCTATGTCTTCTGCATCTGAACTCTCTGGGGTTGATGGCGGCGTGACATAGCCTAACCCTCGTCCAGTCCGATTATAATAGTCCTGTGGCTTTCCATTGGGCATCGAAAGTCGGACAGGGAGATGCCGACCCTTGCCGTAGTTTAAGCCTTTGTTGCTTTTCAGGTCGTAGCCCATCTTTTGGATGATGTGCTTTGCCGCATCCGTGTACCGATAGACTTGTACTCTGCCGGTATCAGGTTCGGGCTCGATTGACGGGAGGTCCCGATGACGCTCGACTTTGCCCGAGATGATGGTGCCTTGGTCTCGACTCCGTGGAGGGACTATGAAGACTCCTTGAGACGGGACTACTTGATTATGGTAGACGGTCGTTATTTGTGTTTGCAACAACCGTAGAGCGTGGTCTAATGTATACATGGCATTCCAGTGTGGAAGACAAGAATAATTAAAAGACACTCTATTATTGATAAAATACGAGATCTTATCCCGTAGGATTATATTGTCAAAGGAGGGTGCCTCTACATCAGCCGAGATATAATCACCAAGCTCCTCGTCTGTAAGAACTGGGGGCGGACTAGGAGAGTCCAACACAGCTTTGGGGTCTGAGAGGGTTATATGAGCCTTCTCTGACACCTTGGATGACTGCGGCGGCTTGCCCTTGAGACGCACCTTGAGAGGCGCCTCGGCTACGCCTCCGGTGAGTGGTGCCTTCCCTTATAATTTTGCCACCAGGGGAGCCGATGTTTGAGGTGGCTTTCCCTTGAGGCGTATCTTCAGGGGTGCTTCGCGAGCCTGTGCTTTCCCTGATAGCTTGATGTTCATTGGAGGCGCCTTCTGGGGTGGTTTCCCCTTCAGTCGGATTTTCAAGGGGGCGTCGGGAGTCATCTCAGGCTCCATGTCCGGCTCTGCTGCCGTCTCTGTCTCATCATCAGCGTCGTTGGCTTCCTCCTCGTCAATGGACTTGTACAAGTCGGAATCGGTGAAGTAGGCTTCAATTCCTTTGAAAGGATCGATGTCTGCAAACTCCGTCCGGATGACGCCATTGGTGGATACATACTTCATGCACTGGTGGAGCGTGGAGGGCACCACCATGTACTCATGCAGCCATGGTCGACCGAGCAGGATGTTGTAGTTGACCTCGGCATCTACCACATAACAAGTCACCTCAGTTTTCAGGCTGCCAATGTGACACTTCAGTCGGATCTTGCCCAATGGCTCGCTCTTGCTAGCATTGAAGCCACTGATGGTTGTATTGGAGGGCGCCAGCCGATACATCGGGATCCCCAGCTTAGATAGATAGCAGCGCCTTCGGAATGATGCTTAGGGAAGACCCAGGATCGATCTGAATCTGGCTCACCTTGACCGAGCCAATGTACCCTGTATAATACAGCGGTCGATTATGTCGGTGATGCTTGAGCAGCATGTCTTGTTGGGTGAAAGTTATGTTAGGGATAACTTCATCCGCGCAATGACAGTACGCACAAGTAGTCGGGAGGTCTTCAGGCTGCTTGACCTGACTGAGAAAGGATTCAGCGTCCTTCAGAGCTTCGCAGAGAGCTTCTCGGGAATCTTTAGAAAGACGCAGGAGTTCGAACAAAGACAGGCGCGCAGGTGTACTGGCTAATTGTGCCAGAATGTCGAAGTTGTGAGGCTTGGGCAGCCCCGAAGCATTCTCCTTCCGTAGAGGTCTGTCAAAATGGGCCTCCACCTGCTTCTGCTTATTGGCTGCTGAGGGCTTAGATGGACCCTCCTCAGGGATGGTGCTAGGAGGCACCACCTCGGCGGCGGTTTCGCCGGATTGGGAGTTCTGTTGTGCACGCGTTTGCACTGGAAGTGCCTCTTCTGTTGAAGAAGAGACTGTGCGGCAAGACTTGATCTTCCTGCCTTTTAATTTGGAGGTAGGGCGTACCTCCGATTGAGTCACCTCGGAGACGAGGTCGGGGTGAACCCAGAGGACCTCTCCTCGAGATGTGGTGAGTGGGGTGAGTCCACTCACATTGTCACGAGTAGGTGGTAAGTTTACCACCTCCATTGTCGCCTTAGGGATGGGGACGACGCCATCTTGTGTGGTAGTTGGCGGCAAGGTGCCGAACTGAAGCGAAACCACGTTGGCCGACACCGTCTTCTCTTCATAGTCGACGGAGTTTACATCCGCATTGATCATGCGCTGGATGTAATTCTTGAGGACGTAGCAGTCCTTGGTCGGGTGTCCGACAAACCGATGGTAGTGACAGTACCTTGGGTTATCCACTTTCCCAACTTCATCGGGCCGCTTTGGGTCCGGTAGCTTGATCTTGTCACCCTGCTTCAGTATCTCGAAAAGTTGCAGGGTGTCGTCATCATTGAATGAATAAACCTCCTTGGGTCTCGGTGCCAGTGGAGGCTTCTGAGTAGGCGCAGATGCGCCTTTTGAGGCATTAACAGTCAATGCCTGTTTCCCCTTTGCTTCTCGTCCGGAGCTGTTAGCTGCGGACTTTTTCCCCTTATCGTCAAAGGCGGGGAAGCTGACACCCAGAAGACGTGCATTGGCCGCCTTCTTTTCTGCAGCTTCAGCTTCGATGATCAGGGAGCTCCAGTCAGGAGGGGGAGTAGAGTTGAGCCAGAGCTTTACTGCAGGCAACATGTTCATGCTGCAAGCGGAGAGGAGCGCATGTTCTGGCATGCCTGGAGGTAGCCTGAAGCAAGACTGTCGGAAGCGTTCGATAAACGCCCGAACCATTTCCTTCTCCTTCTGACGTATCTCTATGAGAGACGCCATCGTCATGTCCTTCCCACCGTCATAGAAGCGGTCGAGGAAGAGGCACGTCAGGTCGTCGAAGGACGATATGGAATTATCGGGGAGGCTGCAGTACCAGTCATACGCCACTCCTTTCAGGGCCCCGACAAAGATACTGGTGAGGAGCGCGTCCTCCTTCGGAAGATGCCCTGTCTGTGACTGGAAGTACGTCAGGTACCATCGTGGAGAGTCCTTTCCGTCGTATAGGGTGAGTGTTTGTGGTTTATACTTCGGGGGATTAACCACCTTGTTCCACTCGAGGGGATAAGGCTGGAGAATGCCCATTTTCTGGCGTTTCTCTTGCCTATTCTTGGACTCGAAGCACTCCCGCAGGTCTTTGATCATTTCGACCACATCCTCCGTAGAGCTAGGAGTCGGAGAAGGAGGTACCATCTGGATTGGAGCGTTTGAGGGCTCCGAGGTCCGTGGTGCTTCTGTATCTGAGGGCGCCCGTTGGAGGGGCACACTCGACTCCCCATTAGCTCCTGGGTCAGGACCAGTTGAAGGTGTCCTGATCAAGGCTGACCGCATCTCAAACACTGCTTGGGTCAGTGCTTGCATAGAGGCAGAGAGGGTTTTGAGTCCTCCCTCCAATGAGTCTATGCGCTGGACTATGTCCTGTGACGGCGAATCAGACTCGACATCATCCCCAGCCATGTATACTGTCCTGACGCTGACAGGAGTGGATGGATTGGTTGAGGCTTCGCTTTCGGCCTCACTCTCATGCGGGGGAGTCACTTCTCCTGGTGTTGGGCCACCCCCAGCCGCATTCTGGAGTTCATCTCCAATAGGCGCATTTGCAAGGGTCTGCTTGCCCTCAGCTCCGTCTTGAAGGACCTCTTCGTTTCCAGAACTACCCCTGGCAGTGTCCTGGAGGACATCCTCATTTTGAGGGGCTTCAGGGAGAGTAATCTCGCCTTGATGATGAAGATCCGCCGCAGCTGTGCTTTGGACATCTTCGTCTTCGGAAGAAGGCTCAACAAGGGTCTGGCTACCCCCAGCTTCCTCCAAGGACTTCTTCCTCGACCGAGTGCCTTCAAACACTCCAGAGGTCGAGACAGCTGCCTTGGTTTTCCTCGGCTGGCTTTTGGATGAAGACGAGGAATTGGCAGTCGTCTTTCGGATTGATGAGGAGTTGGAGACCACGTTGCATGAAGCAACATTTGGCTCCTCTTCAGCTGACACCTTCGTCCCAAGACGACGTCGGAGAGGTGTCGATGATTGCAGTCGTTGGAAGACCGACTGTCTTGGTGGAGCTGCCGCCTCGCAACAGCAGTTGATGGTGACCACCGCACAAGTATGCCCCGTAAGAGGCGCATCGTGCTTGTTGGTCGACTCTCCTGACCGGCGCTTATGAGTGATCACATTGCGTAGGTCGTTCGAGGAGAGTGGTGCCTTCACACCCCCTTCAGACGTATGGCAAGGCCAAACGCCGGGGTGGTCAGGTGAGTGCTGCGCCCCCTGATCTAATACCAAGCAGGCATCACGATCAGTAGTGGGGGAACCACAACATTTGAAGTGACTTGAACGGACCTCAAACGCACAACCAGAGGAGGCACGGGAGTTCAAGACCACTGAGTTTGCCTCTCTCGACTTGGTTGTGCACGCAGCAGATGCGCCCAGGTGAGATGAGGACTTTGAAGACCGACTCGTTGTTGGTGCAGAAGCACTTGAGTCAACCTTGTACAGCTTGCCATCAGCAGCACGCGTGATGACGAGCGCGTGCCTCTGGCCGGCTACTGGCATAGCACGTCTGTGGCGCATGGCCCGTGCCGCCTTGGATTTCTTCGTACCAGCCCGCTGGGGCGCATAGTACTCAGCATCCAAATTCTCCTCGCCATTACAGCGAGTGAGTCTGTCAAAGACAGAGGCTTTTTGTGACGCATCAGAGGTGATGCGCGGGGCATTGGCTGCGCCCCTGCTCCGTCGACGTATCTTCCTTGCCTGAGAGGGAGATAGCTGGGGAACGTGGTCGGCCGCACGCTTCCCCAGGAGATGCGCTGCATCGGCGGGCGCACCTTGGTTGCTGAAAACGTCAGCAGGAAGGGAAGGCTGGATTGCTGCATCCCCTTCAGTGGTGGTGCCCGAGGCGTCGACCTTGCGCACCCAGGCCGTGCGGATCTTCTTCGGCTTTGGTAGCCGCTTTGAAGGACTCGCACTTCCTTCAGAAATGAACTCCTCGTACGCCTGTTGATTGAGGCGCACGACCAGCGTCTTGTGGGAGGATCCCACCTTCACGTCGTCGGCCTGTGACACGACTTTCTCAGAAGAGGAGAAAGAAGTCCCCAGCAGAGTCGCCAGCTTGTTTGCCATTAAAATTGTTTGATTGAAAACTTTAATACAAACAGAACAGTGTTACAATGTAGGACTTAGATGTAGTCCTAGGAGTACACTTTTGTTTAAGCTGGGTCCTTAGTGCCAATGGAGCGAGTGGTAATGCGTTGACTCCGTTGACGGGCTGACGACGGTTATCGGTTCTCTGAAGGTGTGGATTGCTCTGGGTGCTGGAGCTTGCTGAGAGGAGGAAGACGTTGAGTGTCTGTATCTGCCTCTCTGATGATTCCTTGTATGTTCGTTGTGGATTCTGTGTGTGTGTATGAAGGAGGAGATCCTTCTATTTATAGTTTTGTAGGCTGGCTGCTCATGCACGCATGTAGGATGTACCGGTGTGTGGGGACGCCACGTGGAAGTTGCTGATGGGGGCGTGTAGATGATGCGCCCTGATTGAGGGAGAGAACTCTTCATACTGCTGTTGTGAGCCGGCACGTAGCAGAGGAGAAGATCTTTCTATTGCTGAAATCTTGGACGAGTTGAGTTAAAGGACACGTGTCATCGACCCATGGCTCGAAGATCTCGGATTTGGTGGGGGGGTAATCTGGTGAGCTGCGCCTTGATTGGGCGCAGGAGGAGGCTGCGGCTCATAACCTTTAGGGGTTACAAACTGTTTTGAGCGCATGGCTTTTGAGGCGCATGCAGGCGACTTTCCTTCTGTCTTTCGGGATCAGAAGTCAGTCTGGGGCGTATGGCTTTTGAGACGCATGCAAAGCTTCAACTGGAGACTCTTCTTCTGTCTTTAGGGATCAGTGAAGGGTCTGAGGCGCATGGCTTTTGAGGCGCATGCTGGTTTGGACGCATGGCCGTAGAGGCGCATGCGGATGGCCACGTGGCAGTAGCCGTCGGAATAGAGTCATGATGATGCTGACGTTGCCGACGCTTCGTTCTCTAAAAAAGCTGAACTGTTCAGACTTTGGGAAGCGTGCTGCCAACTCTGGTGTCAGTTTAATATTTAATGTTTGTGACGTTCGATAGACAGCTGAGTGGGCACATTGGTTGGTGTTCCACTCGGTATGGAGATGTGAGGGGGGGCGCATCCTCTGTGATGCGCCGGGTACTGTAGGCCACGTCTGTGTGATGCGCCTGATGCTGGAGAGCGCGTCCATGTGATGCGCTGTTTGGCTGGCGCATCCGACATGTCCATTAATGACGCGGCTGTCTCGCTCCTTAAGTGCTATAAATAGCCGTTTGGCTGAATTCGAGGCGTCCCGTTCATCCATTTAATGCAAATTCATTGCACAGAATTCGGAGGGTCATGCACTTGGCGCGTGGGTTTAATTTGCCCGGCCTATAAATAGTGGCATGGAGAGAAGGTTTGCTCCTCATTCCCTCACGTACTTCCAACATGAACTTGGATATGTGGGTGCATTCTGTTGACGAAGTGCTCCCGAGGGTGAAGATGAGACGTCGTGTTGTCTTCGATGCACTTGAAGGTGACTGTTACATCCAAAAGACAGAGTCGAGGGCTTCTGAGGCAGGCGAAAGGTGCCTGTTGCATCCAAAGATAGGGATGTTCGGGCCTCGTCTCCGTTGTTCCGGAAGTGCCGTAGATCGGAATGGTGGTGCTAGGCTCTCTCTTCCTTCAAAGTGGGTGCCGCCCACTTTGATTGTGTTGAAAGCTCCTTGTGCCATGATTTCGATCACGGTCTTCCTTGGTCTTTGGAAGCTCTTTCGAAGCCTCCCCTGGCCACAGCTTTGCCGTGCTCTTCTCTTCCTTGGTTCCAGCCAGAGGGTTAAATGCTTTGTGTAATCGAAGCACTTATCAGGTGAGCCTGGCTGGAAGAGCGGCACGTAACTGGGCTCTGCTCGGCCAGGTGAGCCTGGTTGGAAGAGCGGCACGTAACTGGGCTCTGCTCGGCCAGGTGAGCCTGGTTGGAAGAGTTGCTCATAACTGAGCTGTTGAAGGGATGCACATAACTGAGCTGCTGAAGAGATGGTAGGATGCGCCTGGCTGGAGGCACATGACATCTGCTGCGCCTAACTGACAGCGCATGATGACTGCTGCGCCTATCGGAAGGCGCATGGTGGTTGCTGCGCCTATCTGGAAGGCGCATGGTGACTGCTGCGCCTATCGGAAGGCGCATGGTGGCTGCTGCGCCTATCGGAAGACGCATGGTGGTTGCTGGCTGTAGATCTAGGATCTTTCTTTTGTAGAAATTCTCCTTTGTACAACATTTTCTAGCCATGTAATAGACTTTTATATATAAATAAAAAGTCCTTCTTCGAATGGCTTATTTGATTTTGCTGTCTGAGTTCTGGCGCATATAGTGCCTGGCGCATGGGCTTTCTGGCTGTGAAATTTCATGCTTCTACATACATGTGTCGCCTCCACGACTCTGTTTAATCTTTAATAACTGTCAAGTCTTCTACACAATCTATTAGCAGTTATATCCTAACGCACGGCCTGTACTCACCGATGTACGGTCGATACGCAAGTCCGAAGCTATATGCGACTCACAGCTCACACACAACCCGTGGCACATCGTGACAGTTTATGAGATGCTCTAAACCTATGGTAGTCCCTTAACTCTAAGCCAATTGCATAAAGTACAATAATTTGCATCTATATATAGTTTTGAAAGAACAACATCTTATTTGCTAAAAATAAGAAAAAGCATGCATGATATTGAGCAAGAAAATTAAACAGTAAAGACAAGGTGTCATGCCTGATGTGTCGTCTGGTGTGATGCCGGGTGTGGTGCAATAATCCGACAAGTTTCGATTGTCCAATAGCCATGTTCGGTGTGCAATGGTCCGAGGTCGTGAGAAAATAGGCGAGCATGATTAGTCATGAGTAATGAGAATAATTGGAAGAATTTGTGGAGTGGATAAATATATATTTTCTTAGAAAATATTTACATTACTTAAAAACATGTTTACTCGTAAAAATTCATTTATGGAAATACTTGAAAATATGTATATACAATGATTTTGAAAGTTACATCTTGTTAGTCAAAATACTCTAAGTTGCAAAATATGATTAAGGTGGAAACAATATTTCAAAATTTAAACTATTTATTTTAGATAAATATTTTAAAATATTTCTAAATCATTTAGACCCAAAAATATAATTGGTCAAATATATGTACCTATATCGAAAAGAATATTTTAGTGTTTCAAAAACTAACTTGAAATTTTTGCTAGAAAATAATAGTAATAATAGTATTTAACAAAACAACAAACTAATATTTGATTAATAAAATAAATGACACCATTTAAATAAATGATAATAATAATAATAAATAATAATAATAATAATAATAATAATAACAAATAATAAGAATGACACCATTTTAAATAAATAATAATAATACTAATAATAATAAATAATAATAATAACAAATAATAATCATCCCTCTAATATCCCCAGTTAACCCCCCCCCCCCAAATATTTCGTAAGTGAGAGAGTGAGAAAGAGGAACAAAGAGAGAGGAAGAGGAGGTTTTACCAGGGGCGGGCGAATAGGCGCGGTCGGCGCGAAGATTTTGGGCGGCAATGCCAAAGGGGAGGCCAGGGTTCGACAGGCGCGGCGGACACGCTCGCGGTCCCGAGGAGATCTGAAGGCGGTCGGGCTCGGCTCCGCACGGTTGGCGGTCGCAAGGTCGGGCGGCTAAGGGCGCCACCCGCGGTGGTGGTCCGATCCTGCGGCGGGATCGGGTGGCTAGGGGCGCCACCCGCGGTGGTGGTCCGAGCCTGCGGCCACCGGGATGGAGGAGCAGGCGGCTCCGAGCAGTTGTGGCGCGCAGTGAGGTGGGATCTGGTCGCCGGCGGAGGCGCCGGGGGCGCGCAATAGCACGGAGTCGACTGCGGCAAGGTAGAAACCTCCCTCCTTCTACTTTACATCTGGTGGTGGTGGCGATGAGACTTTTGGGGGTTTTGGGTGTCACGACCCGCACCCGCTTTTCGGATACGAGACGTGTCCAAGCCAGCCTACGCCGCAGAGTCGACGGTAAAACGCTGTCAAGCCCGCAAGAAATAAATGCTCAAAGTAAATATTATTTGCTGCTCATTCACAATTCTAAATTTATTACAACATTTACAAGACTTATAATTAAAGAAGTACAAGATTTTACAATTAATGAATCTGTTACATTGCTTTCTATTTCTTGGTTTGACTTCAGCATACCCAAGCCTTCCCAATGCTAACAGTGATCGCGGCTAAACCTGAAAAATGTTGGTTTCCAGTCAGGAATAGAACAAGTACACAAACCGACGGCAATGCAAAACACAATAGAATTAACAAGACATGAAAATAACATATGAGATATAAAAACTGGAAAGAAAACTGATGACATGGCACGGTGGAGATAAAAAGGAAAAAAACTAATAAAAGACATCTATCTAGCTAGGTGGTGTGAAATATCTGTTTCGACATGTGAACAGCTAGGGGATAAAATTTGGCACACTGCACGTGTCGTGTGCAGCGGCTATCGTGCAAGAATAGACATTTTGGGGATATTTTGGGTAGTCCACATGTCTATTAAGATATTTCCCCTCCCGACTACTCCGTGTGACGAGCGTGTCAACAAGCAGCAAGATATATGTATAGATATGAAATGAGAAGACTACTATGAATCGAAAAGCAATCAGAAAGTGCACTTGCCTGAGGTCCTTAGCTGGAGAAACCAATAACACTATACCATTCAAAGAGCCACAATCAGTCAACACATGCAGAAGTCTCCGGATGCTGAAATAAACAGTACCAACGTTCTCAGAATAGTCAAATTAGCTAGGATTGCTTGTCTTTAATTCCAATTCTGGACACAGGAGCAAAACGGTAATTTCGAACAAAAACGATGTCCGCCGTTGGACCCGCTTTGCACCGAAAAGCATGCCAGAGTCAACGGTCTCTAAAGTCGTCAAACTACGTGTCTACGGATCCAGTTTTCTGATACAAACCCAACCGTATGTCCAAAGTTGGATTCCGGCGGGCCGTGCACAAAATCGCTCGTTGAGTCGGACCGGGGGGCCCGCGATACGGCAATTTTATCAACTGTCTCAGAATCGGACCAAACTTGGCATACAGGACAAGAAAAATAATACGGTCATGATGGCGCAAGTTTCGTCTCGATCTGACGAGCGTGCACAAAGTAATTGGAGAATTTACAAAGTGCACGATACGGTGAATTTCGACGGATACGCATCAAATTCGTCGCGCACACGCGACCAATTTGAATTCCGTCCAAGCCCACACGACCACGAAGCCGATACGCAGCTTTCGATGCTTTCGGTTCGCGACCATGTCGCCCGGAATGGCGAGACGCACGTCGTGTGGATGGTTTTCAAAGTTTTTAAAACAGGTTTTTCTTGATTTTTATCCATAAATAAGTTCCAGTATAATACATCGAAAATAATTCTACGAAAAGGAGTTTGATCTCGTATAGGTTGTCTACAGGTCTGTTTAGATAGATTTTCAAAAAGGATATTGGGTTAACGAGGATTCATTCGTGAACAGGGGTACATCAACTACTTTAATGTCCTGTTTTAAACAAGATTTTGGCCAATCTTGGCGTCGAGTTTCAACTCGATTCTGCTTTGATTTAACCGTAACTATCATATCAAAATAAAGGGGTATAGGTTAGGTACGAACCTGCGATATTGGTTTGACAAATCGTCGAACGGTCGTCGGAGAATCCCTGCGCGAAGTGGCCTCGCGGGACCGCTGTCACTGTTGCGACTATGGATGTAAACCGCGCCTGGCCGTCTCCATCGCACGGCGGTGGCACGCTGCCGCGCGCGAGCGGCGCCATGGTGGCGCGGCGAGAGGTCCACGGGGTCGTCCCTCGACTGGAGGTGGGGTGGCGGAGCGTTGTTTAGGGTTGGTACCAACTCTTCACTCACGCGCTGTCCGCGCGTATAAAAGGAAACCAGGGGGGTCGGGTTCCTAATTTGCTCGGCTGATGGGGGTTAAGGTCGGGCCGGGCCTGGCTATTGCTGAGGGTTGTGGGCTCAGCTATTATTTGTTTTCTTTCTTTTTCTTATTCTTATTCATATACATATATAACGTATATATACATCTACATATAACCAATTAATATCTATATACGCATATTTATAACTATATATATATATACACCCATGTAAATATATTCATATATAAATACACGTATACACATATATATTATGTATATATATATACCTATGTATACACATATACAATATATCTATATTTAATATTTACTTATATTCATATACGTACACCTATTTATATGCACACACAAATTATATATATATATATATATATATATATATATATATATATATATATATATATATATATATATATATATATATACACCTATATCTTTTGCTAAAAATAAAATGATGATGACTAATAATGATAAATAATTTATATTAATCACCACAACAAATATTAATATTGTATAACCTAAATAAAATAATAATAATAATAGTAACGAAATTCAATAAGCCAATAGTTAATTATTTATAAAATCTAAAAATATTACCATTTAAATAAAATAAATAATAATAAAAATATTTCAAAATTTCGGGAAGGGAGGCTACAAATCTACCCACCTTAAAAATAATTTCGTCCTCAAAATTCTAATCGTAAATATGCCAAAAATTTAAAAACAAAAACAAAAAAAATCCACTATTACCACCATTTCTCAAATTTTAATTTCTCAAAAATATTTCTATGACCTTCTCTAGTCATTTGGTATTTACGAAATCTCGAGTATTTCTACCCACCTTTGGTCACACTACTCCCTTGGAACACAGGTCACTAAAATCATATAATCTTCTAACTAGTGACTAATAGTTCTACCAAAAATATCTAGGACATATGGTATCTATAATCTCTCATATCTATAAACAACCAAACATTCAATAGTCAAGCAATATTATACTATAATTTAAGAATTTCTAATGAACCCTAGACTGCACGATCATTCGTCACCTCGGAATAGGAAGGGACGAGGATTAATGGTACAAGAAGGCAAGGGAGAATAACTAAGAACGAATACGAAGTTTCAAAGACGGTAGAGAAATTTCTAATGATGCAGGTAGAAAGAAAGTTCACGAACCATTTACCTATTTGCTAGATTGTGCTACTCTAGTCGAGTCACCTGCTAAATCGAAGAGCCCTTCGTTACTTAGAGGGGCTTGCAATCCATGGAATACGAAAAATCTGTTCTCGAAATTAATCTAAACAAGGTGCCAAAATAGGACGAAATTTGAGAAATCAAGATTGTAATTTATTCCGTGGTTATTTAATCACACAAGCAAGGAATATAATTACAATGGAACATCTTCTCGTGACTTCTAGGTATATGGAATATGGGTTACGGATGGCCTCACATCCTAAGAGGTGGAGACTACATAATAGTTATAGGGTCCGATTTCAAATAGTTCAGTTCTATAGTCCAAATATGGTGGTGTGCATGGATGGGTTCTACTGGGCCTTAATGGGTTCTCTATTTGGACATCCGTCGTTGGTTGGATGAACTTTGGATTTCAATCTACATTGGCTGGACAAGATTCCAATGATAAAACTATTCCTACTAGATTGGGGTGACCAAGAATAGGTTTCAACCCAAGGGGTTGAGCTAGTTGCTAGTCGAAAAGTATACTGGTATCATGGTATGGGTTATAGTTGGTCCTTTTAACCTGAAAGTCGTAGCACAAAAATAGAGTACAAGGGGACAGGTTTGAGTGGGACATGATATACCTAGATGAAGGTGGACTCGTCTAGATCTTGCATGTAAAATTTGTTGGAAGGTAACAGCTGGTCCCGTGCTCCGAATATTAATGACACGGTCGGGGACACAAAATGATCTAAATAAAAAGTGGGAGTCCAAGGGCACTAATCGTCATCCTAATGGAAGTTATTCTAATCACTCGGTAAATCTGGTATATCCTAAAATTTTAGAAGACTTGCGGCCTACCCACCTTAGAGGCTAGGATATGGTGGCAAGGTTCCTGTCACTGGGCTGGCCGATGGTAGCTACACTTGCATATACAACTATCATAGCCATGGGAGTACTCTGTATCTATCTATCAATTACGAGCTTTCGTCTTTCCAATCAGTGAAGATGAAAACGATAAAGGGTTCAAGAGAGATGTCACTGAACACAATTACATGATTCAAGGACGAATGTTTAATTCAAGAGGAGTTGTCAAAGCAGTCGCGGATGAGATCCTAGAGACATCTACATCTTAATCCACGAAGGGTAATTAAATGAAGAGTGAACCAAATGCATCATGGTTGATCAGACCGTAATACAATAATTCTAATTAGACAATATATTAGCGGGCGTCTCCAATAAACATATGTCTTGAATCAAGCTCGATAAAAGAGTAAGCTTGCAAAAACTAGGCTGTAATAGCAGTATTGGTCTAGAGAGTCAAAATATAAATATGCGAGATTTTTGGAAAGGGGACACAAGTCGTTCGAGTTTTGAGAGAATCAAAACCTTACCTGGTGTTCTTGCCTATACAGTCATCATATTATCTTTTATCCATTCGGCCTTAGTCGACTAACGGTTTATGGAACTATAATTTCTATATTCTAGGTAAACCTATTAATATCATTCAATTACCCTGTCAATAGATCACAAGAACCACATAACGCTAGGTTGGGAGACATGCTACTCAACTTACAGAACTTATACTAGTATTGGTTTTGGATCTTAAGGTCATACAGGGCATTCTCCGATACTCTATAGTATCCTAAACTTGTAATCACGCCTGAAGTCATTTTACTGAGAATTCTGCCTCGCCTGTATACTCTAGCTGTGACAGACCCTTGGTTCAGTGATTCAGGTGTGATAGGCTATCAGGTGCTCTACCTCATGTTGACACAAGAATATCTAAGACTTAAGAGGTCAACTACGACATAGTTTTAGCAATGTTCTATAACCTATGATCCTCAAATGGTTTCATTTCTATGGGTTGTGTCTCGCCAGTGCGCTGCTGGCTGCAGTGAACCCACATCTCCACTCTCAGCTAATTGACGACAGTGCGCTGCTGTCTAAACTTTATGAGTTAACTAATATTCCTTTAACCGTAAAAATTCATGAGCCTCTAGAGATTCAAACAGGTTGACTAAAATAAAAGCGTAGGTAATTGTCCTATCAGTCACAACACTTAAAATAAATAAGTTAATATGGAGGAAATAACTAAAAACAAAAAAGATACAAACATTCTAGTATTTATTTCATAAGCATTTCAAATTGCTGAGGAAAACTTTAAATCAAATCTAACTCGGGGTTCTTATAGGAATAACATAATCAGGAATTATAAACCAACTCCTTACAGCAAAATAGAATTTAAAACAGGCAATTCTAAATTATGATATAAGATTTATATCAAAAAAAAAAGAAAAATTGAACTGTTTATCAAAATCAACGCCTTAATTCTAGGCAACCCTAACATACCAAGCGAATAATATACTCGCATTGGATCACATTGTCATATCAAAACTAATAGTGTATCTATAGGGATCTAGCAAGTTATCTAAATTTCATGGCCTATCTAATAACCCTAACTACCCAACGGTTAATTTGAACAAGGGACTCCTAGTCTTAGTTATCCTCCTAAATCATTTTAAACCTAATTGTGAATGAGCATTTCCTGGGCGCAGGCTCGCAATAGTACGACTAACGTACCATCACGAGTTCACAATCTTTTGCGAAGACTAACCTGCATGGGCCACCACAAAAACTTGTCACGACCCGCACCCGCTTTTCGGATACGAGACGTGTCCAAGCCAGCCTACGCCGCAGAGTCGGCGGTAGAACGCTGTCAAGCCCGCAAGAAATAAATGCTCAAAGTAAATATTATTTGCTGCTCATTCATAATTCTAAATTTATTACAACATTTACAAGACTTATAATTAAAGAAGTACAAGATTTTACAATTAATGAATCTGCTACAATGCTTTCTATTTCTAGGTTTGACTTCAGCATACCCAAGCCTTCCCAATGCTAACAGTGATCGCGGCTAAATCTGAAAAATATTGGTTTTCAGTCAGGAATGGAACAAGTACACAAATCGACGGCAATGCAAAACACAATAGAATTAACAAGACATGAAAATAACATATGAGATATAAAACTGGAAAGAAAACTGATGACATGGCACGGTGGAGATAAAAAGGAAAAAAACTAATAAAAGACATCTATCTAGGTGGTGTAAAATATCTGTTTCGACATGTGAACGGCTAGGGGATAAAATCTGGCACACTGCACGTGTCGTGTGCAGCGGCTATCGTGCAAGAATAGACATTTTGGGGATATTTCTGGGTAGTCCACATGTCTACTAAGATATTTCCCCTCCCGACTACTCCGTGTGACGAGCGTGTCAACAAGCAGCAAGATATATGTATAGACATGAAATGAGAAGACTACTATGAATCGAAAAGCAATCAGAAAGTGCACTTGCCTGAGGTCCTTAGCTGGATAAACCAATAACACTATACCACTCAAAGAGCCACAATCAGTCAACACATGCAGAAGTCTCCGGATGCTGAAATAAACAGTACCAACGTTCTCAGAATAGTCAAATTAGCTAGAATTGCCTGTCCTTAAGTCTAATTCTGGCCACAGGGGCAAAACGGTAATTTCGGACAAAAACGATATCCGCCGTTGGACCCGCTTTGCACCGAAAAGCGTGCCAGAGTCAACGGTCTCTAAAGTCGTCAAACTACATGTCTACGGATTCAGTTTTCCGATACGAACCCAACCGTATGTCCAAAGTTGGATTCCGGCGGGCCGTGCACAAAATCGCTCGTTGAGTCGGACCGGGGGGCCCGTGATACGGCGATTTTATCAACTGTCTCAGAATCGGACCAAACTTGGCATACAGGACCAGAAAAATGATACGGTCTTGATGGCGCAAGTTTCGTCTCGATCTGACGAACGTGCACAAAGTAATTGGAGAATTTGCAAAGTGCATGATACGTTGAATTTCGACGGATACGCATCAAATTCGTCGCGCACACGCGACCAATTTGAATTCCGTCAAATCCCACACGACCAGGAAGCCGATACGCAGCTTTCGATGCTTTCGGTTCGCGACCACGTCGCCCGAAATGGCGGAACGCACGTCGTGTGGATGGTTTTTAATGTTTTTAAAACAGGTTTTTCTTGATTTTTATCCATGAATAATTTCCAGTATAATACATCAAAAATAATTCTACAAAAAGGAGTTTGATCTCGTATAGGTTGTCTACAGGTCTGTTTAGATGGATTTTCAAAAAGGGTATTGGGTTAACGAGGATTCATTCGTGAACAGGGTACATCAACCACTTTAATGTCCTATTTTAAACAGGATTTTGGCCAATCTTGGCGTCGAGTTTCAACTCGATTCTGCTTTGATTTAACCGTAACTATCGTATCGAAATAAAAGGGTATAGGTTAGGTACGAACCTGCGAAATTGGTTCGACAAATCGTCGAACGGTCGTCGGGGAATCCCTGCGCGAAGTGGCCTCGCGGGACCGCTGTCACTGTTGCGACTATGGATGTAAATCGCGCCTGGCCGTCTCCAGCGCAAGGCGGTGGTGCGCTACCGCGCGCGCGCGGCGCCATGGTGGCGCGGCGAGAGATCCACGGGGTCGTCCCTCGACTGGAGGTGGGGTGGCGGAGCGTTGTTTAGGGTTTGGTACCAACTCTTCACTCACGTGCTGTCCGCGCGTATAAAAGGAAACCAGGTGGGTCGGGTTCCTAATTTGCTCGGCTGATGGGGGTTAAGGTCGGGCCGGGCCTGGCTATTGCTGAGGGTTGTGGGCTCAGCTATTATTTGTTTTCTTTCTTTTTCTTATTCTTATTTATATACATATATAACGTATATATACATCTACATATAACCAATTAACCTCTATATACGCATATTTATAACTATATATATATACACCCATGTAAATATATTCATATATAAATACACGTATACACATATATATTATGTATATATATATACCTATGTATACACATATACAATATATCTATATTTAATATTTACTTATATTCATATACGTACACCTATTTATATGCACACACAAATTATATTATATTATATATATATATATATATATATATATATATTTATTTATTTATTTATTTATTTATTTATTTATACACGTACACATATTTATATATACACCTATATCTTTTGCTAAAAATAAAATGATGATGACTAATAATGATAAATAATTTATATTAATCACCACAAAAAATATTAATATTGTATAACCTCAATAAAATAATAATAATAATAGTAACGAAATTCAATAAGCCAATAATTAATTATTTATAAAATCTAAAAATATCACCATTTAAATAAAATAAATAATAATAAAAAATATTTCAAAATTTCGGGAAGGGAGGCTACATTGGGCTCCACGGCCGGTGGTGATCTATGGGGATGGTTGTGGTTTGGGTGCCGGGGAGACCGGCGGCGGTGTTTGTGGGTCTAGGGGAGTCCGCTGGCTGGAGATGGCCATAGCGGGGTGGTGGTCAGGCGACAGCGGATTGGTCGGGATTGGGCGAGGGGTGGTTGCGAATGGCTGTTGTGGACAGGGGCTGGCCGGAGAAGGTGGAGGAAGGCGGTGATGTGATGGTGATGGTGCTGGCGCTGTACGGCCCAGCCGAGAGATCGAGGATGGGGCATGGTGAAGACGGGGCTGTGGTAGTGATGACAGTAGAACGGGTAGGGGGACGTCGTCGTGTCGGGGGCTGTCCTGACACGACAAAGAAGGGTCGGTGGTTGTGTCCTACGAGACACGGGAACAGGGTTGTGTCCGACATGTCGGACACGGAAAAGAACAATGTATATGTACTGGGAAATATAGTGGATGTAGGGAGGCACAGACATGATGCACAATTTGGTTGTGGAAATATTTGTGGAGGAGTACCTCTCCTTTTATAGGAAGTGGGAATTCCCATTAGGATAAGGATTGGGATGTTTAAATTTCCCATTTATATAGTATTAAATTTAAATTGATTAAATCCCATATCAGTATTAGTTTAAATAATTTGAAAATAAATTTCGTCAAATCCAATCCATATTTTTTTAAAATCTATTTAAAATGATGCTAATAAAATCTTTTCTATATTATAATTTGATAAGAGAGAAAGTTTACACCGAAATATATTGCAAATTTCAAATGTAAATTATCATAATTAAATTTAAACCAAATTACTACTTATAAATATATTTTTTTTGAATAATAAAATATTAATATTAATTAATTTCAAAAATAGCATTGTATATATGGATTTAAATTAATGCTTCTCGTATGTAATAAATATTTGCATAAACATGGTTTTCAAATTACTATATATAACCCTTTTTTTGATATAACTAAGTTTTGGAAATTTCAAATGCGGCGCACTCTACAACTCTAAGTAATCGAAAATATTTATTATTTATTATTTGAAAAACCAAGATTTTTAAAATAAAATATTTTTACAAAAATATGTACCTCGCACATATTCGCACTCGACGAGACATACGAAAATGCGAACTCGTACGCAACGTCCCATACGACTATGCGACGTACAAATACCAAGTAAAAATTTTAAATACACAATTTATATAAAAAATTAAAGTAGAAATTTATGGGGGTTTACATCCTACCCAACTTACAAGAATTTCGTCCTAGAAATTTAGGAATAGGTAGGGTACGAGAGTTTAACGATAAGAAAGTATGAATAATTCATTTGGCGAGGCAAGGAAGCGGTGTTTAACATAAATGTGCAATTAGAAAGTCATGAATTCGTTAAATAGGAAAAATTCACGAATATGGTAATGGACGAGGGTCGCTAGCTAAACCAATCATGATAACATAATTCAAGAAATAATAAGGCATTGGGTGGATCAAAGAGAATAACTTAGGGGCTTGGAGGTATGGTTCCTTGAGAAAATATGGTCGATTTGGGTTTAGATTTGATTAAGGAAATGATTTGAATCATTCTTAAGTCTCAAGAATGATTAGAAGTCGTAATAATGAATCTAGTGTCACGAGGAGGACGATTAACTCAAGATGGGGTTACAGTCACATTGGTTGGTAACTGGCTATCTATCTTGGCAATAGGCAGTGGACAACTAAGAGAATATCAAGTACGGGTGTTTGCCTTTCTAAAACAGGCGAAAGGCAAAATAAAGAGTTCGAAGAAGACATTTATCGAATTCGAATAAGTGGTTCAAAGACGACTGAATAATTTCAAGTAGAATTGTCAAGGCAGTCGCGGATGAGACTCTAGGGGCAAGTTTGACTATGTCTCCATACGCGTAGAATAATATATGAAAAGCGAACCGAAGTGCAATAGGTTGATCAGACCATCATGCACCGATTCTTATTAGACATTATATTAGTGGAAGCGACCCAATAAAACATGTCATGATCAAGATTGATAAGAAAATAAGCTTACAAAATTTGCTAAGTTAGTATTAAATTAGTCAAAGTATAAGTAAGGGACCATGATAAAGGGAATTAAATAGTCCAAGGTCCTTTAAAAATCAAGTCTTGCCCGAGGTTTGGGCCTATACAGTTGGCTTGCTTGGCTAGATAAGTTAGGGTCCTTTGAATTCTATGGTCTAAGGGAACCTATCAATGTGGTCCATAAGAAAAAGATTGGTAGGTCGTGAGGTATTCTACCCTACTTACAAGGGTTAACTAGTAGTGTGATGGGATATTGAGTTAAGCAATCAAGGTAAGGCACAAAATTAAGCATTAAAGGAAATCAAGTAGAACATTATCGCATATCGGGTTGAAAGAATTTTAGTCGAGATTGAGTCCCTATCTGTGGTTAAAAAGTATATCGGTACCATGGTAAGGGTTATAGTTTAGTCTTTATGACCAGAAGTCATATCAAGAAAATAGGGTACAAGGATATGGATTTTAGTGGCACGTGATATACCTAGATGAAGGTGGGCTCGTCTAGGTCTTGCATATGGAATTTGTTGGATGGAAACGTCTAGTGTTGTGCTCCAAATATCCAAGTCACGGTAAGGCACACAAAAGATCTAAAAATAGAAAGTGGGAGTTGATGAAGTGATAATTAATGCATACATTTTAAGAAGATCAAGTGGAAGCATAAGGTAAAATTAATTAAGGAATCTAGTAAAACAGTTTATGGATGCAGCTTCTAGAGAGAAGATGGTCTCCTAGATTAATACAATCAAGGAACGTTCGACTCATATTTCAAAATTGCAATGGTTAGAGGGTCACGAAGAAAGGTCGGATTAGTCAAGATTGAGATATAATTATATGGTTGGTTAGATGATTAACTACACTTGAGCATATCAATCATGGCCACAGAGACGATGGCAATTCATAGAAAAATTAATGCCCATAGGGTCTATTTCTATGACATGGGAGTTCCTCGAAGTTTTCCTCAAAATCATCTACCAAAATGATCATAACTTATTAAAATTTTAAATTATTTCTAATAACCCTTGAGATACTCTTATCACATCTACAAAGCAATCCGAAACTTAAGCTCAATATTTTAATCAACTAAAAATCTCTAGTCACAATTAAAACTGTACTAATTGTATCAAATTGAATTCCTATTCCAATATGTCAACATATTTTCTAAAAATCTTCACAACCAAAACTTATAGTCGTAAAAATCTAAATAATTTTATGACATAATAAAAAAAAATTCAATTTCAAATAGCCTTTATCTTATCAAATGTACCACATTCTCTAGTCATAAGATCATAACCTAAAAATCTTCAAGATCTTGAGATAACTCTTAGTATATCCCAATTCAATCTACATACTCATTTTATTCCTTTTACCAAGACTTATTATCCATAATTGAAACTTCTAGATCAAAGTGAATTTATAATTCATAATCATAAGACAATTTAAAAAAAATTCAGAGTCAATTTCATATCCTTCAAAATATATTAAACCAAACTTTTACTTCAAATCTTTAAATCTCAAAAGTTAACAACTTGTAATTTATAAACCGTACGACTTACCAATTTAAAACCTCAAGCTCTCTAATAAACCGTAAATCATAAACCCTCCACATTCTCTAGTCGTTTACAAAATCATAACTTATAATTTAAAATACTTTAATAAATTCGAGATAAGCCTTAACAGATCCAAACTTGAACTTAACCGTAGATCGTGTGTCACAATTTCAAGATGTTTCTCAAATCGGTTTCATATCCCAATAAATCATAAACTATTTCGCAATTTCAAAAAAATCATAAATTATAAATTTTGTTTTCTCGATCTAACTATCCTCTTGTGTACACCACCTTGTGATATCAAAATAAAATTTCAACCATCCTTTGAAAGTGGTAATATGCTACTACCCAACTTGGAATTAACTAATCCTTAAGATCATATCTCTAGAAAAAATAAATGCCTTTATACTCAAATATAACCTCAATGGATATTAATTGTCAATATAATCCTTCTAGCCATGTGGTTCACCTATGAGCACATATTAGTGTAGTCATCTTCCTATCAAGTGTGGAAATAAGGGTTACGGTAGAAAGATCTCAAGCAAGATGTAGATCAATAAAGTTAAACAAGTGATTCGAAAAAAATTTAGTCAAGGAAGAGGGTCAAGCAGGTGGATGAGATCGTATACTCTAATCCTATATTGCAGGCCCGTTCGGCACAGTCATGTAACCGAAACGGCAAACTCGACCTGCATGGGCCACCACAAAAACATGTAATGCTCCAGTCCCAAAATACTTGGGACTAGATACGTATCATGCCAGCTGTATACATACAAGTAAATATACGGCTCGTATGTATACATAAGCTATAAATGTAGAAAGCCAACACTAAATCTCATCCACAAAGATAAATAATGATATAAAAGCAACTTTGAGTTTGTTATGTATACAATAGTTGGACGGAGAAAAATCTACTACCAACTAAATTAAATATGGAAAAATATACAAGGAAAGAATTGAGCAAGCGAGAGCAAGTGACGAGTCCAAGAGCAATCATCACGAAGGAAGGAAGACATGGCCTTAGCTAGAGCACCAGCAAAAATTATGAAACACACACCTGGAGAGATCACCAGGTCCTCACAGGGACGTAACAAGACACATAATATCATGCCATAAACTGAATAGTAAGAGCTCAATAGAAAATATACATGAGTAAAGGTTCCTAACCATTATATGTGGAATGCACTTTAGAAGACAACGTTCTACGCAGGAGCTTAGGTGTTCAGCATAGATGGAGAGAGAGTGGTAGTAGGTAGCGTTCATAAGAGACACTATCGACCATGGGCAGAAAGTAGCTCTCATACGAGAACTATCGGCCCCGGGGCAGTAAGTAACGCTCATACGAGACACTATCGGCCCAAATCTATGTGTGTACTGAACATGTAGCCCCTATGCTAATAACTGTCTCCTCCCTCACCATGATACTATACATGTGTCGACTCCACGACACTGTTTAATCCTTAATAACTGCCAAGTCTTCTACACAATCTACTAGCAGTTATATCCTAACGCACGGCCTGTACGTACCGATGTACGGTCGATACGCAAGTCCAAAGCTATATGCGACTCACAGCTCACACACAACCCGTGGCACATCGTGACAGTTTATGAGATGCTCTAAACCTATGGTAGTCCCTTAACTCTAAGCCAATTGCATAAAGTATAATAATTTGCATCTATATATAGTTTTGAAAGAACAATATTTTATTTGCTAAAAATAAGAAAAGCGTGCATGATATTGAGCAAGAAATTTAAACAGTAAAGGCAAGGTGTCTTGTCTGATGTGTCGTCTGGTGTGACGCCGGGTGTGGTGCAATAATCCGACAAGTTTCGATTGTCCAATAGCCATGTTCGGTGTGTAATGGTCCGAGGTTGCGAGAAAATAGGCGAGTATGATTATTCATGTGTAATGAGAATAATTGGAAGAATTTGTGGAGTAGACAAATATACAATTTCTTAGAAAATATTTATATTACTTAAAAACATGTTTACTCGTAAAAATTTATTTATGGAAATACTTGAAAATATGTATATACAATGATTTTGAAAGTTACATCTTATTAGTCAAAATACTCTAAGTTGCAAAATATGATTAAGGTGGAAACTATATTTCAAAAGTTAAACTATTTATTTTAGATAAATATTTAAAATATTTCTAAATCATTTAGACCCAAAAATATAATTGGTCAAATATATGTACCTATAATCGAAAAGAATATTTTAGTGTTTCAAAAACTAACTTGAAATTTTTGCTAGAAAATAATAGTAATAATAGTATTTAACAAAACAACAAACTAATATTTGATTAACAAAATAAATGACACCATTTAAATAAATGATAATAATACTAATAATAATAAATAATAATAATAATAACAAATAATAAGAATGACACCATTTTAAATAAATGATAATAATACTAATAATAATAAATAATAATAATAACAAATAATAATCATCCCTCTAATATCCCCAGCTAACCCCCCCCCCCAAATATTTCGTAAGTGAGAGAGTGAGAAAGAGGAACGAAGAGAGAGGAAGAGGGGGTTTTACCAAGGGCGGGCGAATAGGCGCGGTCGGCACGGAGATTTTGGGCGGCGCTGCCGAAGGGGAGGCCAGGGTTCGACGAGCGCGGCGGACACGCTCGCGGTCCCGATGAGATCTGAAGGCGGTCGGGCTTGGCTCCGCACGGTTGGCGGTCGCAAGGTCGGGCGCCTAGGGGCGCCACCCGCGGTGGTGGTCCGAGCCTGCGGCGGGATCGGGTGGCTAGGGGCGCCACCCGCGGTGGTGGTCCGAGCCTGCGGCGGGATCGGGTGGCTAGGGGCGCCACCCGCGGTGGTGGTCCGAGCCTGCGGCCACCGGGATGGAGGAGCAGGCGGCTCCGAGCAGTTGTGGCACGCGATGAGGCGGGATCTGGTCGCCGGCGGAGGCGCCGGGGGCGCGCAGCGGCACGTAGTCGACTGCAGCAAGCTAAAAACCTCCCTCCTTCTACTTTACATCTGGTGGTGGTGGCGATGAGACTTTTAGGGGTTTTGGGCTCCACGGCCGTTGGTGATCGGTGGGGATGTGGTTTGGGTGCCGGGGAGATCGGCAGCGGTGTTTATGGGTCTGGGGGAGTCCGCTGGCCGGAGATGGCCATAGCGGGGTGGTGGTCAGGCGACAGCGGATTGGTCGGGATTGGGCGAGGGGTGGTTGCGAATGGCTATTGTGGACAGGGGCTGGCCGAAGAAGGTGGAGGAAGGCGGTGTTGTGATGGTGATGGTGCTGGCGCTGTACGGCCCAGCCGAGAGATCGAGGATGGGGCATGGTGAAGGCGGGGCTGTGGTGGCGATGACAGTGGAACGGATAGGGGGACGTCGTCGTGTCGAGGGCTGTCCTGACACGACAAAGAAGGGTCGGTGGCTGTGTCCTGCGAGACACGGGAACAGGGTTGTATCCGGCATGTCGGACACGGAAAAGAACGATGTATATGTACTGGAAAATATAGTGGATGTAGGGAGGCACAGACACGATGCACAATTTGGTTGTGAAAATATTTGTGGAGGAGTACCTCTCCTTTTATAGGAAGTGGGAATTTCCATTAGGATAAGGATTGGGATGTTTAAATTCCCCATTTAGATAGTATTAAATTTAAATTGATTAAATCCCATATAAGTATTAGTTTAAATAATTTGAAAATAAATTTCATCAAATACATTCCATCTTTTTTTAAAATCTATTTAAAATGATGCTAATAAAATCTTTTCTATATTATAATTTGATAAGAGAGAGAGAGATATTACACCGAAATATATTACAAATTTCAAATGTAAATTATCATAATTAAATTTAAACCAAATTACTACTTATAAATATATTTTTTTGAATAATAAAATATTAATATTAATTAATTTTGAAAATAGCATTGTATATATGGATTTAAATTTGTCACGCCCCAAAACCAGAATACTGGAGAGCGGGGGCAGACATAGCCAGCTACGTATATTGAAATAGAATACATCTCAACTATACGGTTACGGCTGTCTAGATATGAGGGTTTACTACAAGCCAGCAGTCTCTTAAGGTCAAACCTATTGTCTCAATCTCAAGCAATTAACAGAGTTACAAGATGTTAGAGCATCAAATATATATATATAAGGCGTCCCAAATATTACATATTGGATGATCATGAAGCTAGTCGTACAAAATGATAGGACTAGCAAGAGTTCAGTCATACATGATCAACCCTAGGATTTGTTAATCATGTTTACAGCCCGTAGGCAGACAGTAAGTAAATGTGCATCGAGCTAACAGGTGCTCGTCGGCTAAATGTCTCAAAAGAATAAATTTACATATAAGTGGGTGAAACAAAAAGGAAAACCCACTCTTGGCCCGGGTTCCGTCTAGTTGTCACCATTGGGCTGGAAGCTCGGTAGATCCTTGGGAGCTGCTCCGAAATCTGGCCACACAAAACCAGCTGGGTCAAACCTCCAGAAAGAGCAAGTGCCACAAAGGAGGCCACAAATAAGAACAAAAGCCAGCATATCAGAACATAAAGAATAAAAGAAAGTACAATTAGTAAAGTACACAGGACGATAAACGACTAGGAACGTGGAACCATTCCGGGAGCCAGGTTACAATCCTTAAACCAAACAAGGACCGGGATTGTACCCCTTCGCCTGAATAGCTCACTGTCTCTACCCATTTATCGTTAAGATAAGTAAAACAAACATGCTCAGGAGATAGCAGGTACTGGAGCTAGACAAGACTTAGACAAGGCTGGACACCATCCATTCACAATCGGCCAAGCAAGTACTACGGCTTACTACTTTAACTAACTAGGGTTATCACAAGCCTTAATTACTAAAGATGCAAGTGAGAAACTCCCAGTCCCAAGCCCTGCAGACCATCCAGTTATCCTTCCGCGGGTTGAGAGTTATAGGTGGGTACATTGCCCGGGAGACAAATGTACCCTTAGGTGACTTAGAGGGTGCAACACATGACAGTATGCTGGAAATGTGCTCTACTCGTCGGCAAGCTACAAGTCCATTAAAGCGCCCAGATAACGAGATTGCCTGTGACTGGGAATTCTCCATGTTCTAGTTTGATCTAATCGTTAGCCTAATCCAATTTAGCGCGAGTCCCTGGCCGTGGTACCCAGGAAGTCACGTCCTAGACATGATGCAAGACAAGACAAGTGGATTGTACAAGCAAGCAAGCAGGAACACCCACGGTGTCAAGTTCATTATACGAGTCAAGTTACAAGTTACAAGTTACAAGTCAAGTCAGGAGTGTGCCGCCACGGCCACTATCAAGTTATCAAGATAATTCATGTCAGGGTACTGTTAGGAGTGCACCACTACAGGTCACTGTCATGTCAGGTTGGTCATGTCAGGAGTGCACCACTACGGGTCACTGTCGTGTTATGCTAGGTCCTTGTCATACCATGCCATGTACAATAGACATTCCAAACATATTAAGTAAAATCAAGTTCATGACAAAAGGCGTAAGGATATAAAATGGGCGTAAAATATCTAATACAATATCAATATATATAGGACTATAGAAGAGCCAAGCTTAAAGAAATAAACAATCATCATAGACAAGTAGGTTGTGCAAGGGGGGTCAGGGGTTGGTCTGCGCAGGGTGTGTACTGCGCATGGAAGAGCTGCGCAAGAGTTGCCTTGCGCAAGGGTTACCTTGCGCAAGGGTAGACTACGCAGGGGTAGATTGCGCGAGGGTGGATTGCGCATGGCTGGATTGCGCGAGGGTGGATTGCGCAGGGGTTAGTGCGCCAAGGGAGATGCGCAGAGGGTGGACTGCGCAGGAGGGGATGACGCAGGGTGAGCTGCGCAGAGGGTGGACTGCGCAGGAGGGGATGGCGCAGGGTGAGCTGCGCAGAGGGTTAGTGCGCCAAGGGAGATGCGCGGTCCAGCCCAAGAGGCCGGGCGCAATCGGCTGTGCGCAATGAAGGCGCTGGCCGAGAAGGAAGGTGCGCAGTTCACCAAAGGGTGAGCTGCGCAATCGGCCTTGCGCTAAAGTGCGCAGGCCGAGAGGGCTGCTTCTCCAACCCGAGAAGAACTCCAAGAACTTCAAAACTTCAATTCTTCATAAATAGATCAAAACCATGTAAATCCGAAAATAGTAAAAACCTAGATCTGGAACAAAGGAAACTCCAAATCACAAAATGTCAAGTTCTAAAGTTGTTCTCCATGGCCTAATCTAGCTAATGGACAAATAAAAAGTGGTGCTTATTTGATGGCAAGGTGCACTTGCCTAATGGGTTGGGGAGTTGTGTGGAAGAAGGAAGAAGATGGAGAAGAAAAAAATTAATGGAGAGTAAAGAGGAGAGCGAAAAAGTTGGTGGAGATATAATGAGGGTGGTTGTGTTGTGTTGAGGGTAGAGTGTAGGCTAAAGTGTTCCACTCATGATGAACCAAACCAAACCAACTTCCACAAAATAAAACCAAGCCATGGTCCAAAACCCATTTACGAGAAACCAAAATTCGCAAGTCGAGAAAATTAAAATACGTGCCAAAATCCAAATACGAGCATAATACGAAATACAGGAAATGGGGGTGACAACTCTACCCACCTTCAAAGAATTCCGTCCTCGGAATTTAATCAAGGAGCTAGAGATTGCCACGACAAGCTATACTAAGCACAGACAAGCTACACTAAGCAGTTCAATCATACAATCATACATTGCAAGCAAGGAAGGGAAAGTGTAAGGCATAAGAAAGACATTATACCTCACGAGTCAAACAGGTAGGGATATCGCGATCGGATGTCGTCCTCACGCTCCCACGTTGACTCACCTAGAGAGTGATGACCCCAAGTAACACGGACTAAGTTAATAGTCTTGTTCTTGAGCGTCTTTTCTCTCCGGTCCAATATAGACACGGGCCTCTCCTCATACGAAAGGTTGGTACCAACAACCAATTTCGAATGATCTAGGATATGGCTCGGGTCCGGGATGTACCGTCTTAATTGGGATACATGGAATACATCATGTACCTCACTTAGCAACGACGAAAGAGCGAGACGATAGGACACATCGCCTACTCGCTCCAGAATATCAAACGGCCCTATATACCTAGGACTAAGCTTTCCCCGTACGCCAAAACGAATGACACCGCGGGTAGGCAAGATCCTAAGGAATACATGGTCACCGACGGCAAATTCTAAGGGACGCCGATGAGCATCGGCCCAATGGCGCTGGCGATCCTGAGAAACTCGGAGGTGATCTCTGACTCTCCTGACCACTTCAACCGTCTGAGAAATCAGTTCTGGACCGAGCATCTGCCTCTCTCCGACATCGTCCCATGCTAACGGGGATCTGCACTTCCTACCATACAGAGCCTCGAAGGGTGCCATCTGGATACTGGCCTGGAAACTATTGTTGTACGAGAATTCCACCAGGTGCAGGTGATCCTCCCACGAACCACCGAAGTCAAGGGTATACGACCGCAACATATCTTCGAGAGTTTGTATAGTACGCTCTGACTGCCCATCTGTCTGCGGATGATACGCTGAGCTGAACTTGAGACGAGTCCCCAAACTTTGATGAAGACTGCGCCAGAAGTGCGATGTGAATCTCGTATCCCTGTCTGATACTATGCTGACTGGCACTCCGTGAAGTCTGACGACCTGCCTGAGATACATCTCTGCTAGCTGCGCCGTCGACTGTCCAACTCTAAATGGAAGAAAGTGTGCCACCTTGGTAAGCCTGTCCACAATGACCCAAATAGCATCTCTGCCTGTCGGAGATCTGGGTAACCTAGTCACAAAATCTATGGTTATGTGCTCCCATTTCCATTCTGGGATCGGTAAAGGTTGAAGAAGTCCAGCTGGCCTCTGATGTTCAGCCTTGACCTGTTGGCAAACCAAACATCGAGAGACATACCGGGCTATCTCCCTCTTCATACCATTCCACCAAAAGTGTTGACGAATATCTCGGTACATCTTCGTGCCGCCTGGGTGAATGGAGTACTGCGAACTGTGAGCCTCTGCTATGACTTCCTGTCTGATATCTCCACTGGGTACACAAAGACGCGTGCCGTGTCGAAGTGTTCCATCCTCATGAATACATAACTCTGGCCTTCTTCCTGCCTCGCACTCTGCTCTGAGCCGCTGAATCTTTGAATCTGCTAACTGTGCTGTCCGGATCCTCTCAACTATGGTGGACTGAATCTGTAGGCTGGCCATCAAGGCCACATTGGAAGGAAGAACCACTTCAATTCCCATCTTCTGAAGATCTGCCAATAGCTCTGGTTGCACCGTCAGGAAATAAACTCTGGCTCTCCGGCTCAACGCATCTGCTACAACGTTGGCCTTCCCTGGATGATACTGCAAATCCATATCGTAGTCCACCAGTAGCTCGAGCCATCTTCTCTGCCGTATATTAAGATCCTTCTGGGTGAAAACATACTTCAGGCTCTTATGATCAGTAAATATCTCCACTCTGTCTCCGTACAAGTAGTGCCTCCACAACTTAAGTGCAAACACTACTGCTGCTAGCTCCAAGTCGTGGGTCGAGTAATTCTTCTCATGCTCACAGAGTTGACGTGACGCATAAGCAATTACCTTCCCATGCTGCATCAAAACACATCCCAATCCTCTGCCTGAAGCGTCGCAATAAACTGTGAATCCTCCGGTCCCATCTGGAAGGGTGAGAATGGGAGCCGTTATCAAACCTCGCTTCAACTTCTCAAATGATTCCTGACATTCTGCTATCCAAACGAACGGCACATCCTTGCGGGTCAACTGGGTCATCGGCGCTGAAATCCTTGCAAAATCAGAGACGAACCGCCGGTAGTAGCCGGCCAATCCAAGAAAGCTGCGAACTTCTGCTACTGAGCTGGGTACTGGCCATGCCTCGATAGCCACAATCTTCTGGGGATCCACTTCCACCCCTCCTCTGGTAATGATGTGACCTAAGTAAGAAATGCGATCAAGCCAGAACTCGCATTTACTGAACTTGGCGTACAACTGGTGCTCTCTGAGAATCTGGAGGACAACTCTGAGATGCTGCTCGTGCTCTGTTTCACTCTTGCTGTAGACCAGGATGTCATCCAAGAACACAATCACAAACTGGTCCAAGTAAGGCATGAAAATACGGTTCATGAGGTCCATGAACACTGCCGGCGCATTGGTCGCTCCAAAGGGCATAACTAGAAACTCCCAATGCCCGTACCTCGATCTGAACGCCGTCTTCGGGATGTCTTGCTCTCTGACCCTGATCTGGTGGTATCCTGACCGCAAGTCTATCTTCAAGAAAACTGAAGCCCCTTTGAGTTGATCAAACAAGTCATCTATCCTCGGGAGAGGGTATCAGTTCTTGATTGTCACTGAGTTCAAGGTACGGTAATCAACACATAGCCTGGACGTACCATCCTTCTTTTTCACAAGAAGCATCGGGACTCCCCAAGGCGATCCACTTGTACAAATGAATCCCTTGGTCCTGAGTTCTTCAATCATCTTGTACAAAATCTCCAACTCTGAAGGCGCCATTCTGTAGACTCGCTCTGATACTGGTGCTGTCCCGGGAATCAAGTCGATGGTGAATTCGATCTCCCGCTCTGGTGGCATCCCTGGAAGTTCCTCTGGGAAGACATCTGGAAACTCTTCAACTATCAGGGGCAACTGCACTGCTGCTACTGCCATCCGCAATACTGGAGGAGATGGCTCTACTGTGCCTCTGGAAAATGAAAACTCTGGCTCTCCGGGAATACTAAAGACAACTCTGCCAACATGGCAGTCTATCCTAGCATAATGGTTCCTCAACCAATCCATACCTAGGACTACATCATAGTCTACCATAGGGAACTCTATGAGCCTAGCGGGAAACTCTCTACCGCTAACTACGATCCGACACGAGGAAAACACTCGATCTACTCCTACAAGACCATTACCAGTAAGTATATTGAGCCTCACTGATAATGACTCGGGCTCCAATCCTATCCGTGTCGCGAATCGTGCAGACATGAATGAATGCGATGCACCAGAATCAAATAATACAGATGCTGGAAAGGTGTTGACGAGAATAGTACCTGCCACTACCTCACCTGGTGCAACTTCTTCTTCCATGGTCATCATCATAGCCTGACCTCTAGCTGCGGGTCCCCTCTGCTGGAAACCCCTCTGTCGGTTCTGTGCTGGAGCCTGGGTGATCTGCTGCTGGTTCTGCTGCTGAAAGGCCTGGGCCTGAGGCAACAATGGCCTCGGGTACTGCTGCTGCTGCTGAACTGGAGCTGGGGCTGGTCCTCTCACCGAAGAACTAGAAAGGTTGGATGATGATGGACCTCTCCTATTCGGGCAGGTCCCTATCTGGTGGTCTGCTCCTCCACAAGCCAGGCACAATCCCTGTGCCCTACGACACTCTGCCCCTACATGGCCCGACTTCCCGTAATGCGAACATCCCACCGCGGAAGACTGCTTCTGCTTCTGCTGCTACGGGTACGTCGGGGTCGAATGCTGAACCGACGTCACTGAGGCCGCCCGCCTCGGAGTTCCAATGGTTATACCCCTAGCTGCCGGGACTGGAGCTGAAGATTGGTGCATCTGGTTGTGGGACCGCTTCCTGCCTCCGGTCCTGTCCACAATTCTCCGGGAGGTATACTCATGCCTCCTTGCTGCCTTCAACACTGCATCGAACGTCTGGTGCTCGAACTGCTCCACAGCCAATAATATCTCTAAGTGCAGTCCTTGCTGGAACCGCTGAGCCCTATCGAACTCGGTTGCCACCAAGGTGGGGGCGAACCTACTCAGCCTAGAAAACTCGGTCGCATAGCCATCGACCGTCCTGCCTCCTTGCTTCAAGTTGGTGAATCTGGTCTGCAGGTCGTACCGTGCCACCGCATCGAAGTACTTCGTCTGGAACCTCTTTCTGAACGTCGCCCAAGTGACTGGTGCTGCTAACCCCATGGCCTGAGCCGCCCACCAATCGCGAGCCAAGTCTAATAACTGTAGGCGTACCACCGCCACCTTCTCATTCTCAGGTGTCCTAGCTGCTTCTAGAACCACCTCGGTATCCTGAAGCCAAGCGTCTGCGGCAATCGCATCTTCACTGCCGTCAAAGAAGGGAGGGTTCAAGCGCTTGAAACTGTTGGCCGCCTGATTCCCTTGGGGACCTCCTCGGTTTAGTGCATCATGAACTTCCTGGTGCAAGGCGTCGCCTCGACGATCTTGGGATGCAAGTAGTTCTCTGATAAGCCCTACCAAAGGTCCCTCATCCTGTCTAGCTGGTTGAACGGGCGGAGCTACCTGAACTGGAGGTTCCGAGCCTCCGGGAAGCATAACTCGGGAGGCTACTCCAGAGTGCTGAGCTTGATCTTCCTGGCGCTGGGGTGCTTGTCGAGCTTCCTCTGGCTGGTTGGCAAGTCCGGGAGTAATGCCGCTGAAGAAGACGACATAGGGAACAATAAGGAAAGGACCAGGACAGATTAATGATACAAGCATGTGATCAGGTCAAGAATCTCAGGGATTTGAAGATACGAGCAGAGATCAAGGGCGAATATTGATTGAGACATCTATTCGGTAAACTCCCACATTTCTTGATTGACAAGACCTGCATGGGCCACCACTTAAACCATGTCATGCCCCAAAACCAGAATACTGGAGAGCGGGGGCAGACATAGCCAGCTACGTATATTGAAATAGAATACATCTCAACTATACGGTCACGGCTGTCTAGATATGAGGGTTTACTACAAGCCAGCAGTCTCTTAAGGTCAAGCCTATTGTCTCAATCTCAAGCAATTAACAGAGTTACAAGATGTTAGAGCATCAAATATATATATATAAGGCGTCCCAAATATTACATATTGGATGATCATGAAGCTAGTCGTACAAAATGATAGGACTAGCAAGAGTTCAGTCATACATGATCAACCTTAGGATTTGTTAATCATGTTTACAGCCCATAGGCAGACAGTAAGTAAATGTGCATCGAGCTAACAGGTGCTCGTCGGCTAAACGCCTCAAAAGAATAAATTTACATATAAGTGGGTGAAACAAAAAGGAAAACCCACTCTTGGCCCGGGTTCCGTCTAGTTGTCACCATTGGGCTGGAAGCTCGGTAGATCCTCGGGAGCTGCTCCGAAATCTGGCCACACAAAACCAGCTGGGTCAAACCTCCAGAAAGAGCAAGTGCCACAAAGGAGGCCACAAATAAGAACAAAAGCCAGCATATCAGAACATAAAGAATAAAAGAAAGTACAAGTAGTAAAGTACACAGGACGATAAACGACTAGGGACGTGGAACCATTCTGGGAGCCAGGTTACAATCCTTAAACCAAACAAGGACCGGGATTGTACCCCTTCGCCTGAATAGCTCACTGTCTCTACCCATTTATCATTAAGATAAGTAAAACAAACATGCTCAGGAGATAGCAGGTACTGGAGCTAGACAAGACTTAGACAAGGCTGGACACCATCCATTCACAATCGGCCAAGCAAGTACTACGGCTTACTACTTTAACTAACTAGGGTTATCACAAGCCTTAATTACTAAAGATGCAAGTGAGAAACTCCCAGTCCCAAGCCCTGCAGACCATCCAGTTATCCTTCCGCGGGTTGAGAGTTATAGGTGGGTACATTGCCCGGGAGACAAATGTACCCTTAGGTGACTTAGAGGGTGCAACACATGACAGTGTGCTGGAAATGTGCTCTACTCGTCGGCAAGCTACAAGTCCATTAAAGCGCCCAGATAACGAGATTGCCTGTGACTGGGAATTCTCCATGTTCTAGTTTGATCTAATCGTTAGCCTAATCTAATTTAGCGCGAGTCCCTGGCCGTGGTACCCAGGAAGTCACGTCCTAGACATGATGCAAGACAAGACAAGTGGATTGTACAAGCAAGCAAGCAGGAACACCCACGGTGTCAAGTTGATTATACGAGTCAAGTTACAAGTTACAAGTCAAGTCAGGAGTGCGCCGCCACGGCCACTATCAAGTTATCAAGATAATTCGTGTCAGGGTACTGTTAGGAGTGCACCACTACAGGTCACTGTCATGTCAGGTTGGTCATGTCAGGAGTGCACCACTACGGGTCACTGTCGTGTTATACTAGGTCCTTGTCATACCATGCCATGTACAATAGACATTCCAAACATATTAAGTAAAATCAAGTTCATGACAAAAGGCGTAAGGATATAAAATGGGCGTAAAATATCTAATACAATATCAATATATATAGGACTATAGAAGAGCCAAGCTTAAAGAAATAAACAATCATCATAGACAAGTAGGTTGTGCAAGGGGGGTCAGGGGTTGGTCTGCGCAGGGTGTGTACTGCGCATGGAAGAGCTGCGCAAGAGTTGCCTTGCGCAAGGGTTACCTTGCGCAAGGGTAGACTGCGCAGGGGTGGATTGCGCGAGGGTGGATTGCGCATGGCTGGATTGTGCGAGGGTGGATTGCACATGGCTGGATTGCACGAGGGTAGATTGCGCAGGGGTTAGTGCGCCAAGGGAGATGCGCAGAGGGTGGACTGCGCAGGAGGGGATGGCGCAGGATGAGCTGCGCAGAGGGTGGACTACGCAGGAGGGGATGGCGCAGGGTGAGCTGCGCAGAGGGTGGACTGCGCAGGAGGGGATGGCGCTGGGTGAGCTGCGCAGAGGGTTAGTGCGCCAAGGGAGATGCGCTGTCCAGCCCAAGAGGCCTGGCGCAATCGGCTGTGCGCAATGAAGGCGCTGGCCGAGAAGAAAGGTGCGCAGTTCACCAAAGGGTGAGCTGCGCAATCGGCCTTGCGCTAAAGAGCGCAGGCCGAGAGGGCTGCTTCTCCAACCCGAGAAGAACTCCAAGAACTTCAAAACTTCAATTCTTCATAACTTGATCAAATCAAAACCAAATCTAGATTTTCAAAGTTCTAACTTGAGTAAAATCGAATTCTCTTCCACATGGAAGCATCAAAACATACAAAAATCAAAGTTAAATAGATCAAAACCATATAAATCCGAAAATAGTAAAAACCTAGATCTAGAACAAAGGAAACTCCAAATCACAAAATGTCAAGTTCTAAAGTTGTTCTCCATGGCCTAATCTAGCTAATGGACAAATAAAAAGTGGTGCTTATTTGATGGCAAGGTGCACTTGCCTAATGGGTTGGGGAGTTGTGTGGAAGAAGGAAGAAGATGGAGAAGAAAAAAATTAATGGAGAGTAAAGAGGAGAGAGAAAAAGTTGGTGGAGATATAATAAGGGTGGTTGTGTTGTGTTGAGGGTAGAGTGTAGGCTAAAGTGTTCCACTCATGATGAACCAAACCAAACCAACTTCCACAAAATAAAACCAAGCCATGGTCCAAAACCCATTTACGAGAAACCAAAATCCGCAAGTCGAGAAAATTAAAATACGTGCCAAAATTCAAATACGAGCATAATACGAAATACAGGAAATGGGGGTGACAAAATTAATGCTTCTCGTATGTAATAAATATTTGCACAAACATGGTTTTCAAATTACTATATATAACCTCTCTTTTTTTATATAACTAAGTTTTGAAAATTTCAAATGCGGCGCACTCTACAACTTTAAGTAATCGAAAATATTTATTATTTATTATTTGAAAAACCAAGATTTTTAAAATAAAATATTTTTACAAAAATATGTAACTCGCACATATTCGCACTCGACGAGACATACGAAAATGCGAACTCGTACGCGACGTCTCATATGACTATACGACGTACAAATACCAAGTAAAAAATTTAAATACTCAATTTATATAAAAAAATTAAAGTAAAAATTTAGGGGGTTTACAACCCTCATGGAGAAGTTTATGACACATGAACTTGACATGAAAGATCAAGAGGAATCTTCCATGCAAGAGAAACAGAAGGAGGAGGCCAAAGAGAAGGAGAAGTCTCTGGCTCTCAAAGTTACCAAATCCTACGTAAGGATAGCTCCGACGACAACGAGTCGGATGATGATGAAGAAATAGCTCTCACAGCTAAGCACTTTCGAAAGTTCCTCAAATTCAACAAAGCCAACCGCTTTAGACGGGACAACGATGAAGATCTGGCATGCTACCAATACAGAAGAACCAGTCACATTAAGAGAGATTGTCCTATGACAAGAAAAGGCTCAAGTAAGTACGAGAAGCCTAGCAAAGGAAGCTCGTCCTCCAAAAAATTCGCTAACACAAGCATTTGGTGTGACAGCGATGCTAGCGATTCAGACGACGACAAAGAGTGCAAACACAATACAAACGTTTGTCTCTTGGCAACCGATGAGGTACTCGATGATCTCTCTTTAAATACTCTTACTTATGATGATTTGGAAAATGCTATTCTTGAACTACACAAAGAACACAAATGTGTTAGAAATAAGTACAAGAAATCTCTAAAAGAGGTTGATGCACTTCAACTTGAAGTAGAAAGACACTCTAACATCATTATTGATGTAAAAGGGAAATCTCCTGCTTCCGACATGGATGAGATAGTCTTTGCGACTCAAGTTACAAGAATCTCAATCTATCCTTAAGAAAAAGGATGATGAGATTCAATCCCTCGGAAGGGCTTATGATTTTGCCATGCATAAAGTTCAAGATGCAAATAGAAGAGAATATGACACTTCTACTAAATGTAATGATCTTCTTGTACAGAGTAAGAAACTAGGCAATAAGAACACTACTCACACACATGCTCCAAGACACCCCCACACTCATCACAATACTAGTCATTTTTCTTACATGAACAAGAACACTACACACAAGTCTTATCCTAACACAAGAAAAGGACCGGTTGTTAAGAAGAACACCTCGCATCATGCTTTCTATTATCATCATCATAACACTCATGATAGAACTCCTCGCACTAAAGCTTCACATGTGCATAACACTCATATGTTTTCTTCAAAATCTTTTATGATGTGCAACTATTGTGGCTTGCTTGGACATACTTCTAACTATTGTCTGACAAGGAAACAAGTTGATATGAAAGTTTATAAATGGGTTCCTAAGACTAAAAATTAAGAACCCAAACAATCATGGGTACCAAAATGTTCATCTTCAACTTATGTTGTAGGTGAAGAATCCTTCTCATGCTAGAAGCAAGTGGATCCTCGATAGCGGTTGTTCACGGCACATGACCGGTGATGCTTCACTTTTTACAACGCTATCGATGAAGAAAGAAGGACACATTTCTTTTGGTAATAATCTAAGAGGTCACATTATAGGAAATGGTAATATCGATTTCTCTCCTTATCCTTGTATTAAGAATGTTTGTCTTGTTACAAATCTCAAACACAATCTTCTTAGTATTAGTCATCTTACCGATAATGGTTATGACATTAAGTTTGTTAAACTCAAATGCTTCATTACCGATAGCTATAGTAGATCTACAGTATATGAAGGCATTAGAGAAAATAATATCTATGTTCTATATCTTGTTAAAGGTACTAACAATGACAGGTGCCTAGTTGCAAAAAACGATAAAAGTTGGCTTTGGCACATGAGGCTTGGACACGCCAACATGGATATCATTTCTCGTCTTGCTATCAAGAAGCTTATACTAGGACTTCCAAGTATCCCTTTCAAAAAGGATATGGTGTGTGAAGAATGCGAGAAAAGTAAGTTGACCAAGTCATCCTTCAAATCCATCAACTCTGTGAGTACCACTAGACCACTTCAACTTATTCATATGAATCTTTTTGGTCCTAGTAGAGTAGCTAGTCTTGGAGGCAAGCTTTATGCTTTTGTTTTGGCTGATGATTTTTTGAGATTTACTTGGGTTATTTTTCTTGCTTGTAAAAGTGACACTTTTCATGAATTTGTTGTATTTTGTAAACGTGTTCAAAATGAGAAAGGCTTTTCTATTAACAAGATTAGAAGTGATCATGGAGGAGAGTTTGACAATGTCGATTTTAAAAGATTTTGTGAAAAGAATGGTTTTGGTCATGATTTTGCTTGCCCTCGAACTCCTCAACAAAATGGTGTGTGGAGAGAAAGAATAGAACCCTTGGCGATATGGCCCGGGTTATGTTAAACCAATATAAGCTCCCCCAATACTTTTGGGCAAAAGCCGTTAACACGGCATGTCATGTTATAAATAGGATCTTGATTAGACCTATTTCTAAAAAGACTCCTTATGAGCTTTGGTTTGACAAAATTCCATCTATTGGGTATTTTAAAGTTTTTGGATGCAAATATTTTATTTTGAATACCAAGGACAACCTAGGCAAGTTTGAAGAAAAAGCCTATGAAAGAATTTTCCTTGGCTACTCAATACATAGCAAAGGTTTTCGTGTCTTTAATAAAAATAAGTCTTGTTGTCGAAGAGTCAATTATTGTCTCTTTTGATGCACTTAACTCTTCTACATCCTCCTCATCCGATGATGTTGATGACATCTCGTTTGGTTTGGAGAACTCTTCTATTGGAGATCCTCGTCCTTCTTCATCTAACAATAAAATTATGACTCCTCCAACAAAAGATTCTCCGCCACTCGAGCCTCCTCAAGAGGATCTCCCAAAGGAATGGAGATTTATCCCAAATCATCCTAAGGAGCTTATCATTGGGGATCCTTCTTCCCGTGTTAGTAGTAGATCCTCCACTCGTGATCTTTGTGCAAACGTGGCTTTTATTTCTCAAATAAAGCCTAAAAATATTAATGATGCTTTTCATGATAAATTTTGGATGATAGCGATGCAAGAAGAGCTAAATTAATTTGAGCGAAACAAGGTTTGGGAACTTGTCCATAAACCTAACAACCATCCCATTATTGGAACTAAATGGGTGTTTCGAAATAAACTTAATGAAGATGGGTTAGTGACTCGTAACAAAGTCCGATTGGTTGCTCAAGGCTATAAACAAGAGGAAGGCATTGACTACGATGAAACCTATGCTCCGGTTGCTCGTCTTGAATCCATTCGTATTCTATGTGCTTTTACTTGCTTTAATGATTTCAAACTCTTTCAAATGGATATTAAAAGTGCTTTTCTAAATGGTATTATTAAAGAGGAAGTTTATGTTAAACAACCTCCTGGCTTTGAAGATTTTTAATTTTCTTATCACGTTTTCAAACTACACAAAGTCCTTTATGGCCTCAAGCAAGCTCCTCGTGCTTGGTATGAACGCCTTAGTTCCTTTCTTATTTCACATAATTTTTCTAAGGACAAAGTCGACACGACACTTTTTATCAAATCCCTTAATGGCACTCTTTTATTAGTTCAAATTTACGTCGATGACATTATTTTTGGTTCTACTAACAATGCACTTTGTGTAGAATTTGCTAAATTAATGCAGGATGAATTTGAAATGAGCATGAAGGGTGAACTATCATTATTTTTGGGCTTGCAAATCAAACAAGGACCCAAAGGAACCTTCATCAATCAAGCAAAATATACAAAGGATCTCCTCAAGCATTTCGAACTTGACTCATCCAAATCAATGAGGACTCCTATTGCAACAACGACAAAGCTTGACAATGATGAAGATGGCACTTCGGTCGACATTTGTAAGTATCGAGGTATGATCGGTAGCTTACTTTATCTTACTGCTAGCCGACCTGATATCATGTTTAGTGTATGTCTCTGTGCACGATACCAAGCAAATCCAAAGGAATCACACTTATGTGCTGTAAAGCATATTTTTTGATATCTCAAAGGTACCGTTAATATGGGCCTTTGGTATCCGAAATTCTCATCCTTTGAGCTTCACGGCTTCTCGGATGCAGATTTTTTCGGATGCAAAATTGACCGAAAAAGTACTAGCGGCACATGTCAATTCCTTGGAAAATCCTTCGTATCGTGGTTTAGCAAGAAACAAAACCCCGTTGCTCTTTCAACCACTAAGGCCGAGTGTATATCGGCCGGTTGCTGTTGTGCACAAATTCTTTGGATGTCACAAACACTTGTTGACTATGGCATTTCTAATACTTGCACCCCTATTAAATGTGATAACACTAGCTCGATAAATCTCACGAAAAACTCGATTTGTCACTCACGCATGAAGCACATTGAAATTAGACACCATTTTCTTCGTGACCATCAACAAAAGGGGGATATCCGCCTTGACTTTATTGACACTACTTATCAGTTAGCCGATATTTTTACCAAACCACTCCCGAAGGATCGTTTCGTTTTTCTTTGCCAAGAATTGGGCATCATTAATTTTGACACTTAGCTCATCTCTACAGCACACCGACGGTATACGGCGGTATACCGACAGTATGCCGATTTTGGTTCAGAATTATGTTCTGTGCCAAAAATCGGTATACCGTCGGCATACGTTGGCATACCGATGGTATGCCGTTTGGGGGCGGACTATAGTTGTCACATCTGCTACGGGCCCCACCAACTCTTCCACTTCTCCTTATTTTCCTCTTCCCTCATTAAATACCTATCCAATCACCCCTATCTTCATTAACTACCCATCTTTTCTACTACTCTTCCCCATAACCTCCCATCCCATCCCACCCCTTCCACTTCCCCCATTAACTCCTTTCATAATTACTTTTTCAAAACTCCCTCCATTTATTCCTCATAACCTTTCAAACCCTCTCATCTTCCCAACACTCCTTTATAACCCCCATCTTCTTCTTCCTCCTCTTCACTATTCATCTATTCTCCTTCAAAACCTTCCATTCTCCCATGGCCACCCACAAGCATCCTCGATCCTCCTCCACCACTGCCAATCCATTCACTTTCGTGCCTCCCTTCCCATGGCTATGATCAGAAAATCTTCACCTCCGCCATGGCTGCCGAGGCGTGGTTTCAGCATTTTGCCAACCACAACGTCTTCAAGGGGCGCGCCATCAACTAGAATATTTTCCCCGGCCATCTCTCCCTCTTCGAGTCGGCCGGTCTCTCATCTCTGCTTCGGCGTCAGGTGCCCGTCTACCCCGCGACGGTGCGCTTGTTCTATTGCAACCTCATTCCCGACATCCAGAACAACGCCATTGAGACAATGGTGAACGATCGCCACTTCTGCCTGACGGCTCGAGACATCGCTGGTATTCTTCCTGACAAGGGAGATGCCCTGCCGACCTTGGCGGCTCTCTATCCTTCGGCCGAAGTCTCGTTTGTGAGTTCTGCGGCATCATCTACGAAGGACCCAACCCTCCGGCCATTCCGGCCCTTTCCTTGCAACTGGAGCCGTTCTACTACGAGTTCCATCGGATCGTCTGTCACACCATCTACCCCAAGGGCGGCAACTACAACGTGATCACCAACGACACGCTCATCTGCATGTACTATCTCTACTCTAAGAAATCTTGGTCCTTTCCCAAGACTCTTCTCAATGCCTTTTTCGGCGTCCTGCCCGCAGGGAAGCAATCACTCTATTACGGCTCCTTCATCACCCTTATCCTGTAGGCGAAGAACGTCGATCTCTCCCTCTGCCAATCGGATGGCGTCCCATCCTACCTTGTTATCTCTCGGTCCGTCGCTGGTACATCTACGTCTCGTGCTTCCTCATCCCAAGAGCCACCGGCCGCTACTCCTGTTGCGCCCTCTTCTACTCCCCCTTCTTCTGGGTGTTTTATGCCACTGACCCAGCAGTACTTTGACATACGCATGGCTCAGGCGGAGGAGCAAATGTAGGCCAACACTCGCGGCCTTGGAAACCTTATCCAAAGCCGCTTCCATGACCATGCCTACTTCATTCAGCGCACTCTCCAGGACCAGAATGTATATCTGGATCTCAATCTTCAGGATCCGATGTACCAAGCCTCCCGCTTCTCTGATCCCAATGCCTACGGATTCATGTACCCGGACGACATGGATCCTTTTGGTGCTTTTCACCGGGCTCAGAATGGGGACGATGATCCGGCCGATGAGTAGGTTGCGGCTTCCTGTTGTTGGTGGTATCGAATAAATGGTTGTCTTTTTAGTGTGTCTTTTAAGATCCTTCGGGGACAAGTGGTTTGTTGGTTTGTTGTTTGCCATCCTACGGGGACTAGTTATATGTCTTTTTCTTGTCTTGCTAACTCTCATGGAGGAGAGTTTTATCGTGTCTTATGTAGTGTCTTATGTGGTGTCAAGCATGTACCCAATTTCCTACTTCTAAATATATGCATGTTTTTGTCTATCATACAGTTTACCCTATTATTTGCTATATTTGTTTTATTTCCCATCTTTGACTAAGTGACAAAGGGGGAGAAAACGTATTGAGGGGGAGTTGTCTACCTACGGGGGAGTCAATCCCTGAAGATGCTATCTCTCTGTTTTGTCAATTATCAAAATGGGGGAGATTGTTGGTACAATTTATTTTGATAACATTAACAACATCTTCGTAGTCTAGTTTTGCTCTGTATTTCAGATTGATATTCTTTCAAAAGCTTTACTACATAAAGTCTGTCCATTCAAGATAAGTCATCAAAGCCTTGAAGACTGAAGAAAAGACCAGCGATCCTTAAAGACGGCTTTCAACACTTCAAGATATCGAGTCTATTCAAGGTCTAGGTCTTTCTGTAAACACCTAAGGTTGGATGACAAAACGAAAAGCTATTCTATTTTTCAGTCAAAAATCAATGTCTAAAAGAACGACATACCGACGGTATACTACGGCATACCGACGGTATACCGTTTTGTTGACTAGAAAACGTTCTGTGAAAAACATCGGCATACTGACGGTATGCTACGGCATACCGACGGTATACCGTTTTGTTAGCCACAAAACATTCTATGAAAATATCGGAATACCGACGGTACACTACGACATACCGACGGTATACCTTTTTGTGAGCCATAAAACATTCTGTGACAAGCTCACTACTACAAAAATAGATAACAATGACGGCCAAATATGTTAATTAATGACATTTGTTTGACCGTCATCTATGGAGAGGTCATCTTTATCATTAGAAATCAATGACAGTTCAACGCACGTCATCTTTATTTATAAAAGATGACTTTTATGTATCATCTTTATTTAGAAAAGATGACTTTTATGTGTTATCTTTATTTATATTAGATGACTTTTATCATGAAAAATCAATGACAACTAAACATGTGTCATTTTTATTTATAAAAGATGACTTCTATGCATCATCTTTTTTTTACAAAAGATGACTTTTACGTATCATTTTTATGTACAAAAGATAACTTCTATACGTCATCTTTCTTTAAAAAATATTACATTTATCATAAAAATCAATGACATCTCAATACATGTCATCTTTATTTATAAAAGATGACTTTTATACGTCATCTTTATGTACAAAAGATGACTTTTATTCGTAAATTCCATTATTTTTATAGCACTAATTTTTGCATCCGTATTCCATAATTTGTATTTTGTGTACAATATCCCATATAAGAAAAATAAAGAAGAAGAAAATTAACACTTAACACCAACAAAATATCTTTTATTTCATAATTATTCAAAATGCCATCATTGAACTACAACAATATTATTTCAGTCTCAAAGTTCATAACATAAATTTACAATACTTTCGAAATTTTCTAATGCGTCATCTTTTACATACGGTCTTCACTAACAATATCCAGGTATAAATTTGGCCAGCTCTCGTCTCATTTCGTCAATTTCTCTGATAGAGTAACCCTTTCTCCCAGAAAACTACAAAAATAAACATAAAATCAACCATTATATCATGTTATACCAATTCAACCATTATATCATGTTATACCTGAGCATATGCCTAGGGCAGAGCTGAAAGAATTGAGCAAACCTTGCTGCTTGTTCCTGCCAAAAAAAGGTTACAGACACATATGTCAGGTAATGCTACTATGAAGAATTGGTATCGAGAAAAGTTTGGCAATCAATTCGATGTAGGTAACTTACACTTTCTTGCCGAGCTTAAAGAAGAGGGTACCAAACAGGATAGCGATGACTGTGGTGAAAAAAGATCCTAGTAGATAACTAACTTTCAGACATTATAAATGCAAGGTCTGGGAGTATCATATTATAAGTACACACAGAGTTCAATTCAGAAATTGAAATTCCATCTACGATCTTTACATTATTTTTAATACCAAAGGCAAACATACAGAGTTTAATACATCCAAAAGAGAGTACATAAACTGAGTATCATATATGATTTTTTTTTTCATTTTGATACAAGCCTGAACATCAGTTCAACTTGGTGATTGTAATGAATGCACATTCAGTCAGTGAAGGCTTCCAGCACACTCAGTGAGTGAAAGTTTAGTGGATACTCCTATCAGTAAAGATTCATATTAGAGGAGTCAGTGAAGGCTTACAAGTAGAAAGAAAGCTAGTATATAAAGGAGAGGACAGTTTAATACTCCTATTAGTAATTTCTAAAGGACAACAATGTAGATATAAAAGCTTAGAACATATAAATTTTAAAGAGTCAACTGTTGGCAAATCCATATACCAGGTATTTGCCAGAGAGGTATTCCCATCCCCACTGCAACTTGGGCCGCAGGCAAATTTATTTCTGCTATCCACTCAGTGACATGATGCTCCACATGAAAAGTTTCAAATCTGAGAACATGGAAAAGGACTATAAAAAACGAGTATCTACTGATCAAAAGCAAAATTCTAACCTGTAACCTTGGGTTGAGTTCTAGGAAATAGTATTCACCGGTCTCCATGCTATACAAATACTTAATAGTAACGGCACCAACATAAGAAATTCAACCATGTGACTTAGGAAAAGTCAGTTCATCATAACACGCTAAAAGTAGAATTATCCACAATCGTATAATGAAATTCAATGTCAATTTTGGTTGCTTCATTTTAGAAGGTTGTAGTTTCTAAATTTATAATGCTAAATGAGAATGCATGAAACCTCCAAAATAATCAGAAATTAGGAACTGCCATTTTTAATTGATGGCCATGACGAATTCAGACAAGTTAGAATAAAGAAGAAAGGACTAACCTGTGATGCAACCTTCATTATAAATATTGGAGAACCAGGAACTTCCCCTTGCACTTGCTTGAACAGTGCTCTCACTTCATCATCATTATGAACCTACAAGTTAATCAAGACGAATTTGTAATGATTTTGACTTCAGCTTTTCTAATCCCAACATAAATTAATTGTTCTACAACAAAAATGGGCTTTGAATCTAGAGTTCAATGAAAAGAATAACATGTGAAGGAAGAAATCACCCCTCAAGACAAAATGGAGTATGTAGGCAAAAAAGCAAGATAAGATTATCCAGATAATCAACATTGTTCAAAATTGGTTTGGTCAATAATATCCAAAAGCCGCCTGAACCCATCTTCCACCAAATATTGTTGATTAACACGAACTCAGAAATGTCAAACAACAAAAAGACAAACTACCTAAAACAACATAGTAAATACAAGATCATACATATAATAACATTATCAAGCCGTAAGGTAAGACTGTCTTCTAGAGGAGCATATCTTCTCTTCCCATTATTCTATATCAATTATGTCATCCGTTTTCAGCATGTGGCAACTCATACTTTTGTATCCATAATTATAGGAGCCGATGATAGGTGTCATATGCTGAGAACATGTGATAGAATTGGTACAGAATAATGAAGACAACAGATCCGCTCCCGTCTTCTAAAAAAGAGTTACATCGACAAAGGAATTAAGAGAACTGATATTGCAAACGGGCTTCTGCCACATGTGATGTGATCACAATCATGTAGGTTTTACATTGTTAGCAATGATGAAGGTAAAATGAGTAAGTTTACTGAAGAAGAAATATAAGCAAGAGTTAATAAAATCTGTCAAAACCATGTAGGCTGAGAAGAATTAGAATAGTTCATAAGATGAGGGGGGTGCAGGTAAAGAAATAAAAAAAAATAGGTGAAACAACTTCAGGAGACAAGTCAGATTACAAAAATTTCCAAGAATAGCTACAACTACACAACTGCTCCCCTGACAAAGGATGAATTCATAAAAACGCTTTAAATTGTAAGATTTTCAATGGCAAAGCATGGTTCTTATTTGAAGACAACCAGAATTGGTGGGATAGCATTTTTTTATGTAGTTGGTCACATTGATTTTCATAGCTAGGCCTGAAGCATAAGTAGGACAGAAACAAACTAACACCTACATTACATAGACCTTCAAGAAATTGTCATCAACAAGGTTCGCAGTATCAATATTGGAACTTTCCTTCGAGTATCGGGATCGGTGGTATCAGCAATATCTATGATTTTGGATGGGAGTATAGAATTTTTTGGTATCGAAAAACAAACTATTATTAACAAATTATTAAAATTTCAGAAAAACAAAAAAAAAATTCCCTTTTATCAACAAAGCACCAGACGAAGACAGCAATACCGCCACCACATTCAACAGCAAGCTGATAAATTAACTATTAGAAACCATCTATTATGCCAAAAAAGCAAGAATCAGGAAAATACCAAATGTGCTTTTCAACCGTGCTACCTACCCAAGCAAGGCTCATTCCCATTAGGGACAAAAATGTTGTGTAGTTTTTCCTCCCAATGCAATTGTTCAGCCACTGCACAAAAAGATGGAACATTTATGAAGCCGAACTATATAGCTAGACAGAAACAAAACGAAACACAGGAAATGATGAACTGTGTGTACATACTTTGCAATGATGATCAAATCCATCTACGCACTTATCACAACTTCTGCAGTGTTTACTAAACTTACGCACCTAGGGGAAGAATAATCTTTAAGAACATATCAAAGATTGAGAAATAAGAAATAATATTTCAAACTTAACAGTAGCTTGGCCATAATCTCACATGCGGGTTTGAAAGAAAAGTGATCCAAGTTCTCAATTTATTCGTTCACAGAATCATACATTTCGGGCATACAGTCATTCACAACAACAACACAACCTTTCTCCTAGAGATTAAGGCTCTAATCATTATAAGTGAAAAAATAGTATGGCATGTTAAACATTTATAATATAACAAAAAGGAAGTCATGAAGCAAAATTGGCACCCTCCAGGAAGTTGTGATGTAGCACCCTCTACATTACCTATAAAATCTGACTGAAGTTAATAACCCAGATAAGGGTGCATAGAACTCAATTTTGTAATCTCAAAAACAATGCAAGAATTCGTACACAAACTAATGTAACAATTTGGTCATATCGGTTCTTTCAAAGTTTGTGCTCAGTCCTACAATTGGCCGTCTATGGTATGTCATTCGTCGACCTTCTAAATTCTAAATCAGTTGCAACCAGTTGGTTTGTAGCAAAATAGTCTTCTTGATGCAAACATAACATGGAACAATGCTAATAGCCTTGGCAAGAGGTTCAATCGTTAAAGGGCTAGTCATGGAATCTCAACCTCCTCGAATATAAACTACCCTGATTATACACAAAGGTAGCCCACCCCCCATATGGCCATTAGCTTTCGAAGTTTCAGCCTCTTGTCCTGACCTTAGGTTCCTTGATAAGAAGTTGAGTAGCTGAAGATCTAGTTGAAATCTCAAACTTTGGTTAAATATCCCACAAAATCCTGATTCATACCAGACATTTTGAGACTTGAAGTTAACATTCAAAATCAACAATGTTCCTAGGATTATTCTCTTCACTCTTCTCTATATATTCTTGGAATAAAGAGATTTTCCTTGTGTCATAGTACAAAGGGAATAAAATTAGTACTTAAAAAGAGTGGTGTCATAGAACACGGGGTGAAAAGGGCTGCTGATCCATGAAGCAACAAAAATATATTTTTAAAAATAAATCGAGAATAAAGCCCAAATCCTGAACTATGGCTATAGTGGGATCTTCAGTTACGAAAAAGAAAACAAAGATGAACCTAAATCATAACTGGATTACATGGGGGCATATGTAATTAATAAGTCCCCAAGGAGAAAATCAGTATCCTGTACAGGACGTAGAAATTTGAGGTGTTGTGGGTTCGTATGACTGATGATAAATTTTGTCCAAATTTATCTATAGATATTTTGGCATAAATATCACTGTATATTGGCGCAAAACCAGAATTTCTGGATGTCATGGACAGAGTGTACTTAATCACATATTCTTCATGTACTCCTAAATTATAAGTTCAGAAATCTTTATTCCACTAATTCAATCTTTTACATAGAGAAAACCTTCATATTCATCGAAGGTGTGGCCCAATAGGAACCAAACTACAAGACTGCCTCCCTTATTTTTATTAAAGGCTTATATTCATGAATTTCAAGTCATTGCTCAATGAGACTAGAGAGACTCTTGGAAATAGAAAATCTCCTTGAGAACATTTTGCACATATTTGAGTGTTATATCCACCAAATCCCAAAGTGCGGTTAGTCAAGCAATATTTCATAATCACATGGGGTGTTTTTGTAATCTAATGTTAGTCAATTGTGGTTGGAAAGTTAAGACTCAAGAGTCACATGTTAGTCAATTGAGATTTTAAAACCTCAATCATTGTGACTTTGTAATTACTATTTCCAAATTTATATAGATTTCCTTGATATTAGCCACAACTTTTTAGCTTGTGATTCTTAAATCACATTTTTCTCACTTCTTTCTTTCTTTCTTTTGTAATTTTTTTTATCCATTTACAAAATCACACATTTCAAGCATACAGCCATTCGCAACAACAACAACAACAACAACATAGCCTTTCTCCTAGAGATTAGGGCTCTAGTCATTATATGTGTAAAAAAAATTGGTATGGCATTTTAAACATTTTTCTTATAATATAACAAAAATGAAGTCATGAAGCAAAGTTGGCACCTTCCAGGAAGTTGTGATATAGCACCCTCTACATTAGGCCTCGTTTGGTTCACGGAAAGGAAATCAATTCCCATGTATTTTCCATGGGGATGGGAAAGTAGAATTCCTATCAAATTTCCTTTCCTATGTTTGGTTGGTGTAGGAAAGGAAAGAAAAAATATATCATTGTTCCAACAATATCCAATGCCAACATAATTATAATGAAGAGTTAATTGGTAAAATAGGTAATAAAGCAAGGCTACTTTTGTCATAATGTTTGTAATTAATGTTGGGAAAGGAGGAGGGAAAATGAATCCCATGGGTCATGAGAGGAACCATTTTCCCTCCTATTTTCCCCCATGTTAGGAAAGTGTTTCCCAAATTTGTGGTTACCAAACAAAGGAAAGGAACAAGTTTCCTTTCCGGATTCCTTGAATCCGTGAACCAAACGAGGCCTAAAATCTGCCTGCAGTTAATAACCCAGATAAGGGTGCATATAACTCAATTTTGTAATCTCAAAAACAATTTAAGAATTCGTACTCAAATTGATGTAACAATTTGGTCATATTGGTTCTTTCAAGTTTGTGCTCAGTCCTACAATTGGCCGTCTATGGTATGTCATCCATCGACCTTCTAAAGTCTAAACCAGTTGCAGAAATTAGGAAAAAAAAACATCAGCAGGAAAATTAAAAAAAGGAGATCGGATCGAGAGTGGACAAGTGCGTACATGAAAACGGCCTTGTGGGCGAAGCGAACGTGGAGGGAGTCATTATTGATGTTGTTGAAGACAGCGACGGTCCAGATCCCTAGCCGACCGTCGTTCCGCATGATCTTCTCCTTCTCCGACGAGACGAAGGGAAAGAAGAGGAGGCAGAGGAAGGGGGAGAGAACTAGTGGAAGGAGAATATATGATGGACGTTGCCGCAGGGGGAAGAGGAGGACGAGGATGTGAGAGAGAGAGAGAGAGAGAGAGAGAGAGAGTGTGTGTTTTGAGTTAGGGCTCGGGATGAAAAGAGGCTTCAAGTTTTACATAAGTGGCAAATTTTCAACCCAAAAAATTTCGACCATACAATTAATCACGATTACTTTTACAATTATCAATACAGAAAATTTTATAGAGAGGGATATATTTTCTCTAAATGGCGTGTAGGGGGATGCATTTGAAGAAATTGTGTTGGGGGGTCCGGGCGCCAACTCAACTGGAGTCCAATATTGGGCTCCAGTTCAACTGGAGCCCCATTCCACACCCACCTCCGGGCGCCAGTTGAATGTTGGGCTCCAGTTGAGTTGGAGCCCCACTCCTTCTCCCGCTCATTCACGTGGAGACCCCCTCCACCCCTTCTGTTGAAGGATTTTTTTCTTTTCTTTAATTTTTCTTTTTCTAACGTTTGAGAAGAGAAGAAGTGAAATTTGAAACTCAGTGAGAAATTATATGAAAAGAGGAGAAGTGAGGAGAATTGTTTCTTATGCTACATGTATAAATAGTCAAAATAATATGACCGTTGCAAATGTTGCCGTTACAAATATGACCGTTGCAAATATGACCGTTACAAATATGACCATTGCAGATGTCACATTTTTTTTTCAAAAAAAAACAAATATGGAAAAGAAAAAGAAAAAGAAAAGAAAAAATAAATAAAGAAAAGAAAAAAAATCCTTCAACAGAAGGGGTGGAGGGGGTCTCCACGTGAATGAGCGGGAGAAGGAGTGGGGCTCCAACTCAACTGGAGCCCAACATTGGGCTCTGGAGGAGTGTGGAATGGGGCTCCAGTTGAACTGGAGCCCAATATTGGGCTCCAGTTGAGTTGGCGCCCGGACCCCCCAACACAATTCCTTCAAATGCATCCCCCTACACGCCATTTAGAGAAAATATATCCCTCTCTATAAAATTTTCTGTTATCAATAAAAAGGATGACGGTCATTATAAAATCATCAAAATTACTATTATAAAAATTATTTGACGGTCATTTTTAATTAATTTAATCTTTTGTTACAAAAAAATAAAATTTTATCCTTGTGCCTAATACTTTTATGTGGCATAATTTTTTTTGGTTAACCAAAGGAAAACAAATTGGTGCTATATAAATAGTATATCAATTTTTTAATCAATATCTTATGAGGCAACATGTCTTCTTCATTGTTTAAATTAAATATGACTCTTAATATCATAGTGTCATTATTAGTCCCACTTATTTTTTTCACACACAAAAGATAACATCCATAATTATTTTCATGACCCTTATCTTTTTAGTCGTCATCTTATAGTACTTATCATAACATTAATTTTTTTAATGTCATTGATAAAGTTTTTAATGTCGATCATCTAATGAGCTGACATTAAATGTATAATTAATAACATTTTGAGATGAGTGTCATCTATAAAGTGTCATTGTTAACAATTTTTGTAGTAGTCGGCATACCGCTGGTATACTACGGCATACCGACGGTATACCGTTTTGTTAGCCACAAAATGTTCTTTGACGAACATCGGTATACCGACGGCATACCGCGGCATACCAACGGTATACCGGTTCAACTAATTTAATTTTTGAATGGACAATAGCTGCATTAATTGCTAGCATTAAATGCTCCCCAACGGATATATTTATGACCGTTACTGTTCAGAACGGCATACCGACGGCATGCCGGTCCATACCGACGGTATGCCGTCTGGGCTGTATCCTGAAGCATTAAATGCTACCTACTCTTGGTTTCTTTATAAAAGGATGTCTTCTCTCTCTTGAAGGCTCATCCAGTTTTGCCATAAATTTTTCAACAACCAAGAGCTCCACCATTACTCTCTACTTAAGCTTTTAATTGTCATCCATTCCCAAAGTGCTAGAGTATTCAAGAGTTGTATTTTTCGATCTTCAAGTGCAAGATCAACAAGTTCTCTTCCTTTCCTTTTGAAGTTGGCGAGCCTTCGTAAGAAAACTCATGTGTAAGAAGTTGGCGAGTTCTTCGGATCCAAACTCGTGTTGAAGTTGGCGAGTTCTTCGGATCCAAACTCGTGTGTACTATTTTACTAAATAGTAGATTTAAGCCGGAGAGAGTTCCGGGACTGGATTGCCTCTAGGGAGGATACCAGGATACATCGCGTGTTTGATTTTCTTACTCTCTCTCTTTTTAATTAAAGAATATAGTTTCTTGTGTTTAAATTATTTTATTTTCCTATTCACCCTCCCTCTAGGGTTCTACACAGAGATGATGTCTTCTGGAAGGAGGCTATTAATGATGAGTACGATTCGATAACCTCCAACAACACGTGGGTGTTGGTTGATCTGCCTGAAGGAGAAAAACCAATCGGATGTAAATGGATCTCCAAGAAGAAGATGAAGGCCGATGAAACTATTGACTAGTTCAAGGCAAGATTAGTTGCCAAAGGATTTTCTCAGAAGTAGGAGATCGATTATTTTGAAACATACGCTCCGGTAGCGTGGATGACGATCATTAGGATGTTGATTGCTCTGAGCATAATTCACAAGCTGGTAATTCATCAAATGGATGTTAAGACCGCTTTTCTGAATGGTGAATTGACCGAAGAGATTTACATACAACAACCAGAAGGATTCGTCGTCAAGGGCTTCAAAGACAAAGTCTGTAAGTTGGTAAAATCTTTGTATGGTCTAAAGCATGCTCCCAAGATGTGGCATGAGAAGTTTGATAAAGTCATAAGATCAGACGGCTACAGGGTCAACGAGACGGACAAATGTGTGTACACAAAATTTGCTGATAGGAGAGGAGTTATCGTTTGTCTCTACGTGGACGACATGCTGATCTTGGGTACAGATCTAGCAAGTGTCACTGAGACGAAGAAGTTTCTCTCATCTAAGTTCAGCATGAAGGACTTAGGAGAAGTTGATGTTATCCTAGGGATAAAGATCATCCGGATGGAAACTGAAGTGGCATTGTCACAGTCTCATTACATTAAAAAGATGTTCACACGCTATGGGTATTAGGATCTTCCAGGAATTTATACGCCTCATAGGTGTGACAAGAAGCTGAAACCAAATCCAAGGAAAAGCGTCAGACAGTTGGAGTATTCAAGTGTCATCGTGAGTTTGATGTATGCGACTACTGCCACAAGGCCTGACATAGCTTTTGTCATGGGGATGTCGAGTCGATTCACGAGCAATCCAGGTGTGGAGCACTGGAAAACTGTGAAGAGGGTTATGAGATACCTCAAAAGGACTCAAAAGTATGTACTGTACTACTGCAGAGATCCAAAAATAGTGGAAGGCTTCAACGATGCTAACTGGTGCTCAGAAGTAGAGAGTGAAAGGTCCACTGAAGGATACATCTTCTCCATGGGTGGACCTGTTATATCGTAGAAGTCGAAGAAGCAGAGTATGTTGTCTCACTTTTCTATGGAGCCTGAGTTCTATGCACTGGCCGCTGCAGCAGAGGAAGCAGAGTGGCTTCGGGAGCTCATATATGATCTTCCAATAGTTGGTGCACAGATATCGACGGTACCGATATACTGCGACAACCACACGACTGCAGCGGTGGTATCATGACCTCTTCAATGGAAAGAAGATGACTGTGTGCCTAAGGCACATGGCAGTAAATGATCTTATTAAAAGAGGAGTCATTACCGTAGTTGATGCTCGGAGTCAGAAGAATCTGACAGATCCGTTCACCAAAGGCCTCAAGCGCCAGCTAGTTGAAGATATAGCAGGTAAGATGGGTTTAAAGACACTCTGATATTATGTCTTTGTAATTATACTACAAAGTTTTATGCTATTAGTTCAAAAAGAAATCTACTAGGCATCCAGCTTTTAGTTCAAAGAAGGACCATTGACTGGAAGAATATCAGGAATAGTGGGCAGTCCTTTGGGATGTTGTGGGGTTAAGAACCCAAAACCACTATTGTCTACTGATTGTTCTTTACAAAGAACAAAAGTCCCGTGGGAGGATGGCGTGGAAGCCTTAATGAGTTCTCGGATATCTGGGATGTCTGGCATGCTTTACAGGAAGCACGGGCAGCACAGCACTACAAAGGAGCATAGTACTCCATGCTATAATGGGGTGACACCACATGAGGTACCTAGTGAGGGTAAAGCCTCGGCTTCGGACCAAGTCACAGCGGCGTAGCACCGCACATAGACAAGAACGCCTAATGCTGTATAATAAAGAATGGTAGGCAGCACTACAAAGAGGCTGAACCTCATGTTACAGTAGGTGACACCACATGAGGTAATGCCTCGGCTTTGCAAACCATGTCATGGCGACGTAACAGCGCAAGGAAGCGAAAGGTTTCATGCTGGGTAGTTTGGCACTACAAAGAGGCTGAAACTCATGCTACAGGTGGTATGACATCACATGAGGCAGTGCCTCGACTTTAGGCCATGTCGTAGTTGTGTAGCTCCGCAAGGAAGCAAAAGGCTTCATATTATTAACCGCACCCGGATATATGGATACAAATACGTGGGCCATGTCCAGCCTACACCGCAGTATCGTCAGCAGAGCGCTGTCAAGTACCCAATACTAACTACAACATCTAAAAGATCCATAACTATAATGTACTCAAATCATATCATAAAAGCTAAGGAAGATAAGACAAGAAAGATAACAATATCATTAGAACAACTAGAATCTACAAAAGGATCATATGAGACAAGAAAGAAATGGAGGAAAAACAATAACAAAACTAAAATAACTACCAGACCTAGAACTCCTGGAAGACAACTCACGGTGAAAGAACATCGAGATCTGCCTCAGCTAGCATCATCCTGTAGTCCAATAGTGAGGGCATAACAACATTCTAAAATATGTCAACGTATCCAGTCAGGATGGAAACGAGTACATAAACTAACAGCAGTTCCATGTGAATTGACAAATTATATAAGAGACAATTATAATAAAATATAAGATAAAATATCAAGACTGGAATATAAACATGATATGTAAAACTAGATATCATGTCAGGGTATAAAATACTGGAATGTAGAACAGTACAGTAATATCTGATGTATAATATAAATATAAACAGTGCCTTGAGATATTAGAGCATTATGTGATCGGCTTGGGTCAAGATCAGGCTATTCCATTTGGCCAACTATGAGTCAGAAAATACAAGAAAAATAAGATCAGGCCGGCCACAATGGAAAGCTATGAGGCAAGTAGTAACACATGTCAGGCTTTATCCTACGTGAGGCGAGGGTAAAGCTATGATACAAGTAGTAACACGAATACAGGAGGGGTATTAATCACATAACCTCTAATAACTCTCCATCCCCAAATAGTATATGGATCCGGACATGTCATCATGACACGAGATTTCTAAGAGGGTAGCAAATTCCCTTAGGAATCGGCGTCTATACAAGTACAGGAAACAAGATGAACAATGTACCAGTATACCATGGTAACCCAGGAATGACATCTCATGATAGGATCCGACGTATACTCACTACAAGAATAAGGGTTTTTCTTGACGGTGATTTTCCGTCAAGAAATGGGTATCTTAACGGTTGCAGATCCGTCAACTAGGCCGGAGTCAAGAAAAGATACCCCCTTTTCTTGACGGTCGCTGACAGGGCTTTTCTTGACGGTTTTTGCCCGTCATATTAAGTAGTTTTCTTGACTGTTTTTAGCCGTCAAGATAGCAGTTTTTAGAAACCGTCAACATAGGATAAAACTTTTCTTGACTCCGGCCAAGATGACGGTTAAAAGTCGTCATAAAAGGCCACTTTGCATCAAATTTTAGTTTATTGTTGACGTTTTATAACCGTCAAGATAAGCTAAATTTTGTATAGCCAAAATTCCATTTATAATTATATATTATGAATCGAACACAATCATAATATCAATAATCCAGAAGAAACACACATCAAATAACTATAAAATCTAATTTTCATATTAACAAACTGTATTGTTCATATACCATAAACTTCTAACACATTTTACACACGTACAACCACAAACATCAAGCATATGTACATATACAACCATGTACATATCCAAATAAATCAAAATATATGAGTTTCGTACAATATCCCAAAATACATGGCACATTACCTAACTATATAACAAAATATCCCAAAATTCATGTCCAAGGTTTTGGTGAACTGATTCAATGCCCGAGGGACCTTCAAGTTCTACTTCAGAATCCTCCTCTGCCTCTGAGTATATTTTCTTTCTGTACCTGTAGAAGAAAAAGATGTGATCCTATCATAAAGTGATATACAACTATACATATAGAAGTAAACTGCATTTTGAAAAAAATAGTAATGGCAAGGCAAGTGTCCTTGGTACATAAGAAACATAAATATGTGTATCAATTTGACATGTCCAGAATGATGACATAGGATTCTCAAGAAGATTAAATAATATATATTCAGAAGACAAACACAACAAGCATATATAATATATATGCTACCAATTTGCTTCATGATTGCCAAAACATGGTTAAAATGTCATGGACAAAATTAAGGATAAGATTGTAACCAAATGGCTGATCCCATACAAAATGGGATATAGATTTGAGGTCATAACATCAAAGAAAACCACACACAACCTAAAGGACAATTGCTACACTCATTTTCGAGTTACATGTTTTTCTGTATAATGAATATATGTAAGTAGATATCACCTTGCCTACTTCACGTAAAGTGGCTATAATGAATATATGTAAGTAGATATCACCCTGCCTACTTCACGTAAAGTGGCAGGCCTAATACTTCTTTTTTGTATAGACAGGGGTGATCTGCCTTGATATATTGAAGAATTCGTAGAGCCCTGCATGGACCCTCCAGTCTGTTTGCAGATCTATAATTGCTCTGATGGCACATCCACAGCCTGACAGCCCTCTCAAATGTGATTCAGGTAAATCAGTTTAGCTTCATGCACATGTGGAATGTACATGTACATGTACAAAAAGTCTTGTAACATCATCAAAAGCCTAGCTGTTCAACAATTCTCATATTCTATTTTTGAGAGACTCCACTAATTTCATTAAAACAATTAATGCATAGTAGTTGAGGGAAGTCAATAAAGAGAGGATCTACCATAGAGTTCAGCAAAATCTAGATTAAGTCGAGCCTCGACTGAAGGGGAACTTATCTCCAGCATCCAGTTAGCAGGATTGCAACCATCACAAAATTTGGGGACCCTTGGAAAAGCCTAGAGGACAGATATGTAAGTTGAAGATGGCATAAGATTTATTTCTCAAAAGAAATTTTCACATGATTTAAATTAGGCATTCCATTATCTTTTTGAGATACTCGGAGTAGTCCTTCCTGAATAGGATAAAAGCCTACAGATTATCACAAACAAACAGTACAAAAAATATCAAAGGTTGTACAGCCCAATGGTTGAGGCCTTTGGTTGGGAAGGAGTCGTCCTGGGTTTGAAACCCAGAGGGGGCAATGACTGGTCTCGATATAGAAATAGAGAAGAAAACAAATTCAATGCCCTGATATTATTTCAGAATAATAACCTGGAATAGAAGCATCAGGAAGAGTACTATAATTTCTTTGTTTCCAAACTCCCTAAACAATTGGTCAACCGCTTCAAAAGGTTTAAACTTGATCCTCCTAGTGGATGCTAGATAAATACATGTACATGCTCCCATAAGGCCATAGGTCTGTGTATAGGTGCAGATATGTAGACATACACGCATGTGCATATGCACAAAGCAGTGTCCTCTCTCACACACACAAACGTGCACAAACACATACACAGAAGTACAAATATATGAACTCCACATTTTATTATAAAGCCAATTCTAGTATAACCTAAACACGCACTCTGTGGAATCAACGAAATATTAATTGATTTCAGTATTAGAGTTTGATTGGAGATTTTCTACACCAAACCCTTCATACTTACTAGACACTCAATGAATCAACAAAATATTTACCTTGCAATATAAGGAAAGATGTCTAGGGATTACGACACATGGTAGCTGGAGCTGCAGAGCTACAAACCTTGGACCATGTATTCCTAAATGCCTGCAAAAACAAAAACAAAAGTCAAGTATACATACCAACTTGCACATATTTTGAATGGCAGGAGCAATAACTATGCGACCTCCGACATAGAAGCTGATAGCATACACAATATACATTAAGAATAAAGAGAGCCCGAAACCAATACCACTAATCAGACCATGCTTAATTCCTGCTTTCTTGGACCTTCACATTTCGTGTTGTACAATTCCATCACCTTCTCTTCAGCAGAAAAAGAAGTAACAGTTCTTATGCTTCCCACTGCATCATTTGCAACTTGACTCGCTTTCTCATACATCATCTGCAGCCATCATACAATATCAACCTTAATCAATAACTTGATTGCAAACATAAATTCCTAGGATAACCAAAATGAGCCTATACTTGAATAATAAATATTTTTCATGTACAAATTGTTATCAAACATTAGAATTAACATCAAAATTTCCCATACTTTCATTAGTTAGCTTATTCCCAAAAGCTCGAACTTAGGAATGGACCAACATGATATATTAAACCTTTAATGCCCTGCCAACGTTAATAATTTAATATCAGCATTATTCAACATAATAATATAAAACCCAGTTTCATAATGTGCGAGAACTGACATTTACAACTATAAATGTAGGGTTGGTTGTGCCTCACAGGTGCATACCAGAATGAATGCATCAAACTATCTATAATACAACAAAAGTAAACAAAGGCTAATTTATTTCTAATGGTCCTTTATATTATACGGAGACACAGTATCCAATGTAAGCAATTAACTTGGCTTCAAAAAAAAATCAAAAGGATAGACATCAGATGTGGTACATATGGGAACATGTAATCTTAAAAATGCAGTTACCTTAAAGTATCAAGTGGTATATATAGGATCATCACCCCTTTAGATTTCTTGCTATGTTCTAAAGATATCAAGATCACTCAGTCAATAATCCATTGGGAATAAAACTAGCATGAGTCTGGTCATATATATGCAGGCAGCGCATGCATTATGAATGTTTAAGCGAAGATTTATAACAATCAAGCCATTATCCCATCCCAATCTTCTATAAATTTGAATTTTTTTTCATTATGGTCAATTTACGGCCATTTTCTCTAACGATAACAAAAATCTAAGTTTGTTTAGGCCTAACTAGTCGTAGCAGGTTCTTTAATTAATATCCTATGGCTCCTCCCGATCTTTGGATCTACTGATATATGTTGTACGTGCCAAAATTGCCATAGACAATTTTTTCTTCTTATCCTTAATTGACCAAAACGAGTTCTCCAAAAGTTACAATCATTTCCATTTCTTATCTACCTTGTAATGCTACATCATTTACATTATTTTACCTGGATAGAACTAAACAAACAAATAGAGTAATCCTATAACTGAGGAATCACTGACTGAAGATATGTGCAGTTACTTCAATGTAAGTTTTGCTGCTTTTGCACTTCTTCTGTTTGCTCCATGCATACATATTATCTGATAAGACAATCAGCAATAATATACATACGCGTACATGAATTACACACTGCATAAACTCTTATTGAGTTTTCTACGAATTCATGTCTCTCAACGTACTCTGTTAGGTCGACCTACAGAACACACAAGACATCAAAACTTACCCTGAAGAGTCCCATATGCTAACACAGTTTCCCATATTATTGCATTAGGGAAACCAGAAGTTAATTAACACAAGTGCTTAACAATGAACGTTCATATCTGCTACTAAAAAATGCAAGAAGTGACATAATCCACTCCTCTTCTATCTATTAAGTATTCGACAAATCATAATTTATCATATAGTTCCCCCCTCCCCTAATTTCTATCCCAAACCCTAACCGGAATGGATAATCGACAATGAAACCAACAATTATTCGAAGAGAACAGCAAAAAAACATAAACGACAAAATCTATTGTATTGGAAACTACAAAATACACTAGGAACTCCAAATGGGTGCCACGTTCCTGTCGTGTAGTGTCATGTTCATTGTTCGTGGCTGCAAAACATACCAAATCTCTTCCGAGATCTGAAATTTCACTTACCATCTTGACCCTCGTGACCTCCTTCGCGAGCACCACCAGCTCCTCCGCCAGGAACTTCTTGCTCCCTTCTCCTCCATCTACACCCCCAAAGTAAAATTTTAGCTTCATGAATTAAAATTCCCAAAATCCAACCAAAACCCTAACCCTAGAAAATACCTGAACCCGGTCCGAAGGCACTCGAGCAGAGCCCAATGAGTCCGTCCCTGAATACACCCAGAGCCGCAGATACCTCGTCCGAGCGGGCGACTTAGGAGTGGATGGAGTCGGAGATCCGACGACCGAGATCAGAGAGCGAAGAGTGGATGGATTCGCACACCAGCTCCGACTCGACGGCCCGGGATCGGAGCCACCAGCGGCGAGGGCCGGAGGAGAGAGCCAGGGCGGGGATCCAATGAGTGTTGGTGTCGATGGAGAGGGGCTATGGGGGGTCTGTGAGAGGGGGAGGATTGGTGGTGGTAGGGATGGTGGAGGGTTGGTGGTAGTGGGGATTGGAATAGAGAAAAGTAAGTAGGAGGAGAAGTCGAAAAAGGAGGAGCCCTCGATCCTCAAGAAAAGAGAGAAGGAGAAGTTGAAGAGGGAGGGCCTCCGCCATCCTCTTCACCTCCTCCAGGTGGCTCCCTGACATGGGCTCAGCCGCCCGGCCTCACCAGCGGTGAGCCGGCTGAGAGCGGCGGGGGGGAGGCGCCGCTCAAGCGAGCGTCGGGGAGCCGGACGGCGGCGACGCGGGAGCTGTCCGGACGGCAGCCGACCCTGGTCCAGTTCCTCTCCAGGGGCTAGGTCGAAGAACTAGGGTTAGGGTTAGGGTTTCTTTATTTTCTCCTGGCCCTCCATAGAGCATCCAAATTTGTGGAAGAGGAGAGGAGTGGGGGCTCTTTAGAGGAGAGGAGTGGGGGGCTCTCTCTCTCTAAAGAAGGAAAAAGTTTGGGAGAGAGGAGGAAAGGAAGGGGACGATCGGGAGAAAGTTTGCTGGGTTCATCCATTAAAAGGAACCACAACCGTCAACACATATAATAATTTTAAAAAATTTACTAAAATGGCAGTTGAAAAAATCCCGCTAAGTTTTTGGAACATACATTACTTGACGGTTATCACCAAAATCGTCAATAAATAAATTGTTGTTTCTTGACGGATCCTCCGAAATCGTCAACATACATGGTATAAAATTGCTAATTTAACAAATAAAAGGGCCTCTCTTGACGTAAGCCTAAATACGTTAAAAAAACCACTATTGTTGACGGCTTTTAACGACCGTCAACTTATAAACCGTCAAGAATCGTCTTTTTCTTGTAGTGACTAGTCCGTGTACCATCGTGTCGAAAATCAAGTAAAATACTACAAATAATCGGATATAATAGATATTAAGACAATGAAAACTATCAGAGAATGTACTCGCCTGCTGTCCTGAGCAATAAGTGAGGGTCTATGCTTGAACCGTCACAAAGACCTAATATGAATTTACAGAGTTACTTAGTGTTTTAGAGTAAACAATATATATAAATACATTAATTCTATGCTTCTACGCCTATTCTAGGTCAAACTCAGTCAAACTAAGTCAAACTGGGTCACATGTTGACTTATAGTTGACTTTGGTCAACTAGTCAACTCTGGTCAACTCCTTGTCCACTCTAGGTTAAATTAGGTCAAAGCTAGTCTCTATAATCATCCACATGGTCAACTTATCAATTTCAGTGATGTGAATTCACTGGAATCGACGGGTCTCAAAATACGAACCAAAAAGAGAAGGATTATAACAAATAGTGATAGATAAGGGAAAAGTCTATAGATATTGTCAGATGATGAAACAACCATCAACAATGTATCCAGAATGGTCAAAATAGCTAAAAATAAGTCCAATTTGAACACAAGAACAAAAAGGTAATTTCGGATCAAAATGGTATTCGTGTTGGACCCACTTTGCACCAAAAAATATGCCAAAATAAAAGTCATTAAAACCTAGCAAAATATATGTTCACGAATCTAGAATGACGATTCGAACTCAACGGTATATCCGGAATTGGATTCTGATGGCCCGATCTCAAATTGGTCCGTTGACCCGAATATAGAATCTGATTTGCACGAAAATGCGTGCCGGAACCAATGTCCACTAAATCTAGTAAAGTATATGTCAACGAGTCCAAAATGACGATGTGAACTCAACGGTATATCCGAAATTGAATTCCGATGAGCCGATCTCAAAATGGCCTATTGACTCGGACAGTGGGGCCCGTCTTGCACCAAAATGCGTGTCGGGGCGTACGTCCTCCAATTCAAGCAAACTTTATATGAATTTGTGCTAGAACGATGCCATGAGTCTGCTGGTGGTGTCAAAATTTGAATTCGGAGTCCCGAGTTCAAAATTAAAATTTTATAAGTTAGAAATTACGAATTCGGACGACCAACTTTAGCGTCAAATTCAACCAATCAAACTAGCTCACAATGAAACGAAACTTAAGTGCCAGGAAGATGGTTATACCAGCTATGCATAGGAACTGATAGCATGCCAAACGAAGCTACGACGGAGGTGATACGAGTCGACAAAGTTGGCTCCACAAAACTGTCCAAAAATAACATAATTGAAATAGTCAACTTGGTGGCCGATTTGACAAATCAAACGACGAAATTAACGGTTGAAACTTGACAGGGGTGAAGGAGTATATACCAATATTGAGACAGAAGAAACGGATCGACGATCCAATGGTCAGATTTCTCGAAGAACGTGCACGAAGTTATTATCCCAAGAACGAATTCTGACTTCGATTCCACGTACGTCACGACGGGATTTCGTACGAAATGCACGAATCGTCTAGGATACGCATCGGGAAAGGAGATGCACCCCGGGGGGTTTGCCGAAGCTTGCTCGACCGAGGGGGAGACCGTGGTGGCCACACGGTGGCCGCCGGCACGCGGTGTCACGCCCCAATTCGGGGAATCTTTCGTCCTCGCTTCAATTTACGCCGAATCGTTCGTCATCGCTAAGGCGTAATGCCATACAAGTCTGGTGTTGTACTTCTACAAGACAAGAACGTGCACTGTTATGTCATTTAGAAATATTTGAAACCCAGCCATATTTCAGAAATATTGAAGACACAATATAGGAAGAAGAAATACTCATTTTATTGATAATTGTAGTCAGAATACAACTTTTCTCGATAATATTTGAAATGCCATTTCTGCAACATTGATTCATGAAAAGAAGTACAACTTTTAAATCATGAAACTTATTAGGAACAGGCAACATTCAGAGTAATTCACAATTCAAATGACATGGTATTTCATGAAACCATGTTTACTTTACCATCGGCCGAATCCAGCTTTCCTGCATAAGATACATGATAATAATAATATACTTACCGCCTCTGCATAAGACATTGATTAGCATACATCCTTACAACATGACCACTGGTGGGTGTGCACCATTTCGACGTGCCATATAGGACTTCGTATGGTATGCGGTTGACCATTCACCAGGTTACGAGCCCGAATGAAGGTTCCGATACCGTGCTACCAAAGCACTAATTCCTTTCTAGGTCGACTCAATCCCATCGTCGCAGGTACCGTTCGAGAAAATCCTTGTATACAAGTACGTCTATGGTCATGCAAATGTGTGTCCGATGTTTTACTTAACAAAATGCCTGGAAATCAGATTTTGAAAATAAAACGAGAAAAAGTACACGAAGTACAAATTTGATTCTGGGAAGTATTGCTATGGAAGTCTGATCTGTAAATGATCACTTTGTTCCTTGGACCATACGATGATGATGAAGATCACTGCTAGAAGATGAACAATTGGAAGAACTAAGTCACCAGAAAGGTATCGATGCACTTGGGCACTGATGGCGAGGCCGAATGCTTTCCTGCTTTGTTTCACTCTGTTCTGGAAGAAAAGTTGAAGAAGAATGCTCCAAAAAATCAAAGTCTCTGGGCTCTGATCTCTATGTATTCTCTCCTTTCTCTCTGTGTGTGTCTCTCTTATGAGAAAAATTAGTCTATTTATAGACTTGGGCTCTTGTGCGTAAAAACTCAGCAAAAGTTCTGTCTTTACGCTAACAACACCACCCATGATTGGAGTTATCCTCTGTATACGTTGACACGTGTCCCATCATTTCAGTAAGAATAGAATGCACGTATATACGTTCTTCGAGATATGTGGCATGAAAGCCATGTAGGCAAACCACGTTCTGAATTAGAATAGGGCATAAAAACAACCCAAATATACCCTGAGCGTAAAGTAGTAGACTAGGCGTACAATAGCCCTGATGTAGACTTCCCGCGTAAAGTGGTTGTTAAATAACCTTGAGCGTAAAAGTAGCCCAAATAAACCTTACGCACACGTCAACCGTTGAGCGTAAAAACTCGTATAGTCTCCGTGCATAAAAGAAGCCATATTATGAGCGTAAGATGGCTCAGTCCACATACTAAACGACAAATGGGCCTCTGTGTAAAACAAATCCCTTTGATTTCTGTGATATATGCCATCATTAAATCTTCATGTCAGACTTTGCATTAAATGCAAGACTTGACAGCTTTGTCCAGCGTAAAAGTGGCTAGCCTGTCTTGGGCGTAAAACCATTAGCTTTGACCCGGGCATAAAATGATTAGCCTGCTTCGGGCATAAAGTGATTAGCCGCTCTTTGGCGTAAAGTGGATCGATTTGAATGGAATGATCCTTATCTTTGACTCATTCTTATGAAGCACTTTTTCCGCTCCTACATCCGACTCGATAAACATTATGTGCATAGAATATTAAGTACTAGACAACATATTCATTCTCAATATTTCATAACTCATCATCATAGGCATCAATTCATCTCAATTTAATATTCAAGGAACAAAGACAATCTCAATGTTGTTAACAGTATGATTAATTCTTTCAATGTTCAATCTCTAGCTTCTTAGTGGTATTGACTTGTGGCATTAGCAACTTGATATCGATCAACGGATGTTGCAAGACAATTATTTAGTTGGCATGAAAGAATAGCGAGAGGGACAATACCACCACAGAGATCCACACTCACCAAATTAGAGAATCGCAGAGAGAGGAACACTTGCGCGCTTTGCCTTCCATCACGCGTCAGTCTGCAATGGCACCAAAAGTTTGGTTAATACTCCGTCTCGTTATGTTCTCCTCTCAGAATTCTCAAGAATGAATGCTATACAAATCGATGAAAACGAACAAGAATCAAATCATCAAAAATTATTCAGAAAAGCATCCATCAAAACCAAGCAACAAAACCAGCAGCAAAACATCCAGAGAAAACTCTTGGACGCATTTCAAGATAAACTAATCCATTAGTTGGAAAGGTTCTTATGCACTTGTCCGTGATCGATTCGGTGCCGACGGTAAGTTTTCCCAATACTCGGTTTCGACCGAGTTAGCCAAGCCACAAGCCTTACATAGTGAACTGCTAGGAGCGGGGCACTACATAATATACCACTAAGAAAAAGTTTCGTCCTCGAAACTTAAAGCAAAAGTCCTACCTCAAAATTATCAAACAGCGAGGGGTATTTCACTCGCATCTCCTCTTCTAGTTCCCACGTCGACTCCTCGACAGCATGGTTTCGCCATAGCACGTTGACCAAGGATACTGTCCGATTTCGTAAAACTTTCTCTTTCCTGTCCAAAATCTGGACAGGCTCTTCAGTGTAGGATAAGTCAGCGCTCAGCTGCAGCTGATCGAAATTCACTACGTGATTTGGATCATGCATGTACTTTCGTAGTTGGGACACGTGGACGACATCGTGCACATCAGCCAGAGCCGGAGGTAGTGCAAGTCGATAAGCCACTGAGGCTACCTTCTCCAAAATATCAAAGTGTCCAACAAATCTCGGGCTCAGCTTTTCTTTCATCCTAAACCGCATCACATCTCGCATGGGTGTGACCTTCAAGAAGACATGATTGCCCGCTGTGAATTCCAAAGGTCGTCGATGTACATCCGCATAACTCTTCTGTCGACTTTGAGCAACTCTAAGTCTTTCTCGAATTAAGCGGACCCTCTCGACGGCCTGTTCCACAAGTTCTGGTCCGAGCACTTGCCGTTTACCGACTTCATCCCAGCATATCGATGATCGACATTTTCGTCCATACAAGGCTTCGTACGGGAACATCTGGATACTTGTCTGATAACTGTTGTTATAGGCAAATTCTGCCAATACGAGATGCGCGTCCCAATTTGTCTTTGAATCAAGCACGCATAATCTCAACATATCTTCAAGAATCTGATTTACTCTCTCTGTCTGACCATCAGTCTGCGGATGGTATACCGTACCGAAATTCAACTTTGTGCCCAACGCTAAGTGCAGACTTATCCAAAATTGTGACAAGAATCGTCCATCTCTATCCGACACTATAGAAGCTGGCACCCTATGTAATTAGACAATTTCATTTATGTAGATCTGAGCCAACCGTTCTACGCCCCATGTAACTTTTATTGGAATAAAATGTGCCGACTTGGTTAATCTATCCACGATAACCCAAATCGTATTATTCCCTTTCTGAGTTCTTAGCAAGCCGACTATAAAGTCCATACAGATATTATCCCACTTCTACAGTGGAATAGCCAAATTTTGTAGTTCTCCGCCTGGCCGTTGATGTTCGGCCTTCACACACTGACAATCTAAGCATTGTGACACGAATAGCGCCACATCCTTCTTCATGCCATGCCACCAAAATATTGTGCACAGATCCTTGTACATTTTTGTGCTTCCCGGATGCAAGGAATACTTCGCGAAATGAGCCTCGATCAGTATTTCCTTTCTGATATCCTCATCCTTAGGAACACACAATCTTTCCTTGACACTAATAGTGTCATCTTTAACTGTAAAGTCCGACGCCTTTTCTGCTAGAATCAACTCGCGTATCTTCTGCAGAAATGGGTCATCCTTCTGAGCAATCTTAATCCTTCCCTGGAGACTCAGCTCAAGCTGCAACTGAGCCAACTGTACATTCTATGGACGGATCCTGAATTCGATGCCCATCTCTTCAAGATCTCGTAGTACCTCCTTTGCTATTGCTAGTGACCCAACAAATTTTTGACTCAAGGCATCAGCTACCACATTTCCTTTACCCGGCGTGTAAGAAATTGTCAAGTCATAATCTTTGATCAATTCTAACCAACGCCACTGTCTCAAATTCAATTCCTTCTGCGTGAATATGTACTTCAGGCTTTTGTGATCCGTGAAGATCTCGCAGGACACACCATAGAGATAGTGTCGCCATAATTTTAACGCGAACACAATCGCCGCCAGTTCTAAGTCATGAGTTAGGTAATTCTTCTCATGTTGTTTGAGTTGTCTCGACACATATGATATTGTCTTCCCACGTTGCATGAGAACACATCCCAAACCAAGTCCCGATGTGTCACTGTAGATCTGGAATCCTTCGGAGCCTTCTGGAAGTGCTAAAATTGGAGCCATGACGAGCCGCTGATTGAGTTCCTGAAAACTACTCTCACAGTCGTCGGTCCACTTAAATATGACTCCCTTCTGAGTGAGGCGAGTCAAAGGCGAAGCGATTCTTGAAAAGACTTTCACAAACCTACGGTAGTACCCGGCTAAACCAAGGAAACTCCGTATCTCACTAGCTGATGCAGGCTGCTTCCAGTCTACTACTACCTCAATCTTCATTGGGTCAACGACAACACCTTCTGCCAGAATAACATGCCCTAGGAACGACACACTGTTCATCCAAAATTTGCATTTGCTTAGTTTGCATACAACTGATTGTCCCGCAGTGTCTGAAGTACTTCTCTCAAGTGCCCACATGCGTCTCCCTGTCCTTTGAGTAGATCAAGATGTCATCGATGAACACAATAACAAACTTGTCTAAGAACGGTAGAAATACTCTATTCATTAGATCCATAAAGGCTGCTGGAGCATTAGTTAAGTCGAATGGCATGACCAAAAACTCATAGTATCTATATCTCGTACGGAATGCTGACTTAGGAACATCTTTGGGTCTGATCTTCAACTGATGGTATCCAGCACGAATATCGATTTTAGAAAATACGGTCGTCCCTTGTAGCTGATCGAACAAATCATCTATCCTTGGCAAGGAATACTTGTTATGGATGGTTGCCTTATTCAGTTCTCTGTAATCGATGCACAGCCGCATCGTCCCATCCTTCTTCTTTATAAATAGCACTGGAGCTCCCCATGGAGATACACTTGGGCGAATGTATCTCCGGTCTAGCAATTCTTGTAGCTGTACCTTTAGTTCCTTTAATTCTGCCGGAGCTATCCTGTACGGTGCCTTTGATATCGGACGAGTATCCGGGAATGTATCAATTGTGAATTCAATTTCTCTATTCGACGGCATTCCAGGTATCTCGTCCGAAAACACATCGGGGGACTCTGTCATAATTTTGGTCTGATTCGAGCCTACACTCTTCATCCGAGTGTCTTGAACAGAAGCGAGAAATCCTTCACACCCTGAGTACAGCATGTGCCTTGCTGTAACCGTCGATATTACCATGGGTTCTTGGAACGCCGAGCCGCACGAGTAAGAGAACTCCGTTTCTTCGAGTAGGCGAAACACAACTCTCTTATCCGCACAGTCGATTGTTGCATAACAGGCGCTAAGCTAGTCCATTTCCAAAATGATATCGTACTCTTTGATGTTGAGTACAATTGCGACCAGAGATAAAGTCTTGCCTCCAATTTTAATGAAGCCGTCCCTGCAAATCAAAGTTGCAGGCATATCTACTCCCGAAGGAGTGCTAACACACAAAACTGTCTTTAATTGAGTCATACAAAATTTATTTTTCGTTGTAAAATCAGACGAGATAAAGCAATGAGTAGCACCAGAATCAAAAAGTGCTCTTGCAGGTGTGCCTTTGTATAGCAACATACCTGTAATTACATTTTCTACGGTCTGGGCCTCTGCTTGAGTCAAAGCATAAACCCTTGCTTGCGCACCTTGTTGCTGATTCGGTGCATTCCCAGTTGGAGCTGGTAAGGCTGGTGGCGCTTGGCCACGATTCTGATTGTTATATTGGCCCCGGTTCTGATTGTTGTTATGCCCACGATACTGATTGTTGTTATTTCCATGAGGAGGATACCGATTCTCTCCTCTGTCTCTACAGTCAACTGCCCTGTGACCTATACCTCCACATTTGAAACACCCAGCACGACAGTCTTCAGTTTTTTGCCCCCATCTGTTGTACTTATTGCAACGTGGCAACTGCTGTTGAGGTCCTCTGTTGTCCCCTGTGTTATGACGCTTAGGTGCGTCATTTCTTTCTGCCGACCAAGGTCGTTTCTGGTTATTGTTGCCTTGGTTGTCCTGCATTATCCCACGACTAGCTGGTAGATGGAATCTCTCCATCTCGAGAGCAGTTTTATACGCCTCTCTGTATGACGTACACTTCCGACTTAGCACATCGCTCTCATTCAAGCCTTGCACGAATCTTCCTCGCTTGGCATCATCATTCGGTACCATGTACCCAGCGAATGCGACTCTCTTCAAAAATCCTGTGTCGTAGTCATCCACTGACATACTGTCCTTCCAGAATGCTATGAACTCATTCTCTTTTTGTTGACGGACAGCTGGTGTAATGAATTGTGCAATAAAAGCTTGTTTGAAGGTCTTCCAAGATATCTTCGTATCCGGATTATTACCGTAAAGTGCCTGTCTTTGCGAAATCCACCATTCTTGTGCCTTGAGACAGAGTTGTACAGCGGTACACTCCACCCTCTTACTGCCTTGTATCTCCAACATTCGAAAGTAGCCCTCTAGTGTGTTCAAGAAGCCCATCACCTCATCTGGCTCTGCTCTCCCGTTAAACTCAGGCGGGTCACAGTTCTTGAAGTCAGAGAACTTGAAGCTCGTTCTCTTCCGTGTCGGCGTTTCAAGTTTCTCCGTCGGCACTTCTACGGTCTCGGTTGCTGCGGCCTTTGCAGAAACATTAGAATCGGCCGTCAGCTTGGTGACAATCTGAGATAGATTATCCACTTGCTTTTGTTGAGCATCTAGCTGCTCCTGAAATTGATATTGAAGCTGCTCTTGGAGCACGCGATGTTGAGCTTCGCTCTGCTTCCTTTGAGCCTCCAGTTGTTTAATCAGTTTCTCCATTGGGTCAGACGATGAATTCGTCTTTGAGCTATCACCTTTGGCCATTCTACAACAAAGAAATAATTTCATTATCACTCATAAAATATTTATGGGCTTATTATATGGAACATTATTTCATGCCAGCACTATCGACACCATCAATCGAGAACATTTGCATCAAGACTTCCTTTTTGAAAACATTTTTGAAATACGAGGAATTGAAACCGTGCTCTGATAACAACTTGTCACGCCCCGATTCGGGGAATCTTTCGTCCTCTGTAGCCCCTCTTCCCAGAATTTTGATAATATTTTATTTATTTATTTGAATTAAATGGTGAGTCTACATCCAAGTGTTTTGCTTGAGCTCAGGTTTTCTATACATCAAATCATCTCGAAAATGTCCTGGTATGAGTCCTCTCCACACCGATCCTTGATTAAGGTGTCGGATGCAACATTTCTCGATTCATTGTTTGGGTGGATTTCCATCGAACGTTCTACTCGAGCTGACCGTCGGTACCATGATCCTCGTCTGAGTAGACCGTTTCTCCAGATTGAACTCTCAGTCAGCTGCTACCTAAATGTTCTGATTCATCGCCCTTATTATTTAAAGAACGTAGTGCGCCTAGGTGATTCGAACCACCAACCTGGTTTCTGTGTCTTTATGTGTGAAAGTCATGATGACCATTTGGGCCAATGCTTGTTGACATTGGAATAATTGAATAGTATACAGTGGAATTATGGATTCATTACCAGAATCCTTCAATATTATTCTCATGAATATTGCTGGTTTTATATTCACACTCAAGAAACACACCACAAACCAAGAAATCTGTACAATCAGTTTATGCATTAAATACTAAGGTGATAAATATTTCCTGGGTAACTAGGTTCACACATTATTTTCTCATCTTGGTCACTTCTTCCTCCTGATAGTCTTAGATGGTTTAAATTAATAGTACTTCAGAAGTTCTCGATTTTTAGCGTAATAGAGACAGCTGACAATTGTTTAGCAAAGAAATTGTGTGCATTCTTAGCTGTTGAAGCAGAAACAAATCGTGCCCACAGGCCTAGCCCTCGGGCTACAGTCCAAAACTTAGAGATCAGGTTTTCCCATACCCACAGGCCAGCAACCATCAGCCCATAGGTCTCACAGACCCGAGCCCAGCCATCATGGGAAACAAATTCCCAAACCGAGAAACCCCTGTGAACCGAGGGCAATAGGCTTTAAATATACGGTTATATACGAGTACGAGAGATCGAGGAAGGAAGGAAGCGGCGCTCAACCTGAACCCTAACCCGTGCCCTGAACACCTGGGCGGCCAATCGCCGTCGGCGCGCCACCACGCGCGGCCGGGAACCACGCCAGAACCCAGGCCGCGCGCGCGCGTTGGTCAGCGAGACGACAGCAGTACACGAGCAACGAAGGGCCAACTTCGTCACGAGATATCTTCGTGCACAGTCAACCGTTTCCTGAACCGATTCTTCAGGTACGATCCCGACATGACCCTCTCCTACTCCCTTCAGTTAGTTCGATTTAATTCTCCCCGTACGCATCGTGAATCGAGGCCAAAGTGGCCGAAAAACCTGTTTAGAACAGGACAGTAAAGACTGCCCAACTCCCTGTCACGAAGGCCAATTTCTCACAACCTATTAAGAATCTCGAAAACCTATTTGAAGGAGTTTTTTAGACAACCTAACCAGCTTTCAAACCCTATTTTTAGTTTATTTTATTGATCACTAGATGTTAAGATAAATCGAGCTGAAAATCATGAAAAACCTGTTTTTAAAAAACTAGAAAACACTCCACACGACGTGCGTCACGCCAATCCGGACGACGTGGTCGGGTACCGAAAGGATCGAAAGCTGCGTAACGGCTTTGTGGTCGTGTGGGCTTTGACGGAATTCAAATTGGTCGCGTGTGCGCGACGAATTTGATGCGTATCCGTCGAAATTTACCGTATCGTGCACGTTGCAAATTTCTCAATTACTTTGTGCACGTTCGTCAGATCGAGATAAAACTTGCACCAACAGAACCGTATCATTTTTCTGGTCCTGCATGCCAAGTTTGGTCCAAATCTGAGACAGTCGAATCGAACGTCGTTTTGCGGGCCCCACGGTCCCACTCAACGGACGATTTTGTGCACGGCCCACCGGAATCCAACTCTGGACATACGGTTGGATTCGTATCGGAAAACTGGATCCGTAGACATGTAGTTTAACGACTTTAGAGACCGTTGACTCTGGCACGCTTTTCGGTGCAAAGCGGGTCCAACGGCGGACATCGTTTTTGTCTGAAATTACCGTTTTGCCCCTGTGTCCAGAATTGGACTTAAGGACAGGCAATTTTAGCTAATTTGACCCTTCTGGACACGTTGGTGATATTTGTTTTAGCATCCGACAATGTTTGTAGATATTTTCTCTAGGTGTCACCATTAGTTGGTCAATTCTTATATTTCCGAATTCGGAATTAGTACAACCTCATAGTTTAATACTTAGAGACTAGAATTGATCCTCCTTTGACCAAGTTGACTATATTAACCAAAAATCAACTATAGGTCAACCATTGGATTAGTTGACCCGGATTGAACTAGAATTTAACTTTAGTTGACCTAGTGGACTTGTTGATTGGACTTTGACCTAGAAGGACCTAGAACTATCTAGAATGTACTGTAGATTACTTTTATTTCATGTTAGACTCTTTTGTGACTTGTGATTGCTCTGAATAGGACACTGTGACTCCAGTTGGACATCTACACTTATCAGCGGCTTGGATTACCAGGCGAGTACAGTTTATTGTCTGCATTTCGATATTAATTTTCACTATATTTCATTGATTAGTCATTGGTTATGTGATTATTTTCTATTATAAATTATTGAGTCGAGAATGAGAAGTACCAAGGATGTGTGATCTGACCTTAGACCGTGTAGACCGTTTAGACCGTGTTGCATTTATTTCTTGTAGACCGTGTTGCATTTATTTCTTGTAGACCGTGTTATATTTATTTCTTGTAGACAGTGTAGACAGTGATTTATTTATTACAAAGTAGACCGTGTAGACAGTGATTTATTTATTGCATTTAATCTGTGTAGTTCGTGATTATTATTCTGTAGACAATGTTTCTTTATTGCAATATTTTCTGTAGACCGTGTAACTGTAGACCGTGTAATTGTAGACCGTGTAACTATAGACCGTGTAACTTTAGACCATGTAGACCGTGTCGCATAATTGTCCCGAGACCGATCACATATCAAAGGTACTTCTTACAGTTGGAGAAAGTCTGTTGTGTCTATTTATTTACTATTAGTTTTCTGTATTTTCTGTTTACTTTCAAAACTCATAATTGATATCTAACCTTTGTTTTTAGTCATTTTCTTTATTTGAAATTGCATTCAGTGAATTGTGCTCGTTCCATTCCTGACTGGAAACCAATATTTTCAGGTTAGCCGTGGATTCACTTAGCATGGGAGATACGGGGATACTTGCAGACAGGAGCTTAGAGACTAGCTAGATAGTTGAGTGGTAGTCATTCTATAATTGTACAAGTTTATGTTTTCTGTAAAAGTAAAACTTGTGCTCTTTGTAAATTAAATTAATTTTGTAAATGAGTATTGATTGTGATTTTGATCTTCATGGCCGTGACAGCGTTCTACCGCCGATACTGCGGCGTAGGCTGGCTTGTACACGTCTCGTATCCGTTTTAAAAAAAAAAAGGGGTACGGGTCGTGACATCCTCGCTTCGATTCGTGCCGAATTGTTCGTCCTCGCTAAGGCGTGATACCGTACAAGTCTGGTGTTGCACTTGTACAAGACAAGAACGTGCACTGTTATGTCATTTAGAAATATTTGAAACCCAGCCACATTTCAGAAACATTGAAGACACAATATAGGAAGAAGAAATACTCATTTTATTGATAATTGTAGTCAGAATACAACTTTTCTCGATAATATTTGAAATACCATTTCGGCTACATTGATTCATGAAAAGAAGTACAACTGATAGGCTGCCATGAAATAACTTTTCGTTTCATACATCATGCCCCTTTAGTACTTTGAATTATAAGCAGCTATCATTGAAAACTCTGCAATACTTTGTGCGTCTTTAGGGAAAAACAACTTGAAAGGAAACATCAGTTCAGAAAGCTTTAATTTTGATGTGCGCCCGAGCCTTCTCCAGTACCTGTGGAGGAGGGGTCAGCACATTATAATAATGCACTGGTGAGCCCCGTTGGCCCACTCAGCTAAACCAATATTTTATTAATGACAAACATTTTAAATCATGAAACTTATTAGGAACAGGCAACATTCAGAGTAATTCATAATTCAAATGACATGGTATTTCATGAAACCATGTTTACTTTACCATCGACCGAATCCAGCTTTCCTGCATAAGATACAGAATAATAATAATATACTTACCGCCCATGCATAAGTTATTGATTAGCATACATCCTTACAACATGACCACTGGTGGTTGTGCACCATTTTGACTTGTCATATAGGACTTCGTATGGTATGCGGTTGACCATTCACCAGGTTGCGAGCCCGAGTGAAGGTTCCGATACCGTGCTACCAAAGCACTAATTCCCTCCTAGGCCGACTCGATCCCACCGCCGCAGGTACCGTTCGAGGAAATCCTTGTATACAAGTACGTCTATGGTCATGCGAATGTGTGTCCGACTCGATAAACATTGTGTGCATAGAATATTAAGTACTAGGCAACATGTTCATTTTCAACATTTTATATCTCATCATTATAGGCATTAATTCATCTCAATTCAATGTTCAAGTGACAAGCACAATATCAATGTTGTTAACAGTGTAATCAATTCTTTCAATATTCAATCTCTAGCTTCTTAGTGGTATTAACTTGTGGCATTAGCAACTTGATATCGATCAACGGATGTTGCAAGACAATTATTTAGTTGGCATGAAGGAATAGAGAGAGGGACAATACCACCGCAGAGATCCACACTCACCAAATTAGAGAATCGTAGAGAGAGAGAGAGGAACACTTGCGCGCTTAGCCTTCCGTCACGCGTCAGTCTGCAATGGCACCAAAAGTTTGGTTAATACTCTGTCTCGTTATGTTCTCTTCTCTCAGAATTCTCAAGAACGAATGCTATGCAAATCGATAAAAATGGACAAGAATCAAATCATCGAAAATCATTCAAAAAAGCATCCATCAAAACCAAGCAACAAAACCAGCAGCAAAACATCCAGAAAAAACTCTTGGACGCATTTCAAGATAATCCAATCCATTAGTTGGAAAGGTTCTTATGCACTTGTCCGTGATCGATTCGGTGCCAACGATAAGTTTCTCCAATACTCGGTTCCGACCGAGTTAGCCAAGCCACAAGCCTTATATAGTGAACCGCTAGGAGCGGGGAACTACACGCGGTGGTGGCGCGACAGCCACTGCTGCTGCTACGCTGCTGTTGCGTCGCTGCTGCGTTGTTATTGCAGCTGCTGCTGCTGCGCAAGGTGGCGACGACTACCGGGCGGTGGTGGCCGACGGCTGCTGCTCGAGCTGCTAGCCAGGAGGAGGAGGAAAGAAGGGGGAGAATGAGAAAAAGATGGAGGTGGTGGTGAGTAGTGTTGATGGTGTGAGGAAGAAAAGGAAGAAGAAGAAGTATGGGAAAGAAAGGAAAATGAAGAAGATGATGATAAAAAAAGAGAGGAGGAGGGTACTGTCGGCTAGGGAGAGAGGGGTGTGTGGGCTGATGGTGATGGGAGGGGGGTTGAGTGTGTCAGTGGAACAGAGAGAGATATGTATATATTATTTGAAAGAGAGAGAGAAAGAGATATTTAAATAAAGTAGAGAGAGGAAGAGAGATATTTTAGAGTAGGGAAGACGAAGAAATTTGTGTGGGGTGTTTGGATAGTCATGAGAGGGGCCTACATAAAATCCGGTTGGATGTTGGGTCAAGTTTGATTGAGTTTGGGCTAAGGTTTGATCATGATTACAAATTTATAATCATTGATGAAATAGGAGCATGCAGGAGATCAATTGGGTGGCACGTGCATAGTGTCATCCTCACTTTCCTGAATAGGACTAATATGATCATTTACATTATTTTATTATTTTAATATATTTTAAATTATTATTGCTAGTGTTTTATATTATTAGTTAAATAGGTATTTTGTTCATATAGATATATACATGTTCAATGGAGTTTTTATTTATAAAAATCTTTAATATATTAAATAAATATAGAATATAAAATATTTGTCTTATTTATAAATAAATTAAGATTTTTGTATATATATATTTATTTGGTATTATTCCATTTATGGAGTTTCTATATGTGTATATATATCTATATGTGTATATATATATATATATATATATATATATATATATATATATATATATATATATATATATATATATATATATATATAAAGGAAAAAAATAGTTTTAAATAGAAATACTATTTTTAATGGGTTTTATTTATTAAATAAATACATTTGCAAATATAATATATGTATGTATGTATATGTATGTGTATATATGTATGTATGTATGTATGTATGTATGTATGTATGTGCATGTATTGACATATAAAGTATTAAGTATTAAAGAAAGAAAGAATAAAGAAAGAAAGAAAAAAAATCAAAAGCTCATACAAACCAAACATAAGCACACACACAAGCTAGCAGCTAAAGCAAACACACACGCACACCTAAACACAACACAGCATGGGGGGGCGAGCCCCTTAAGCCGAAGCCCTATTTCGGAAAAACCGAACACAACCCAATTTTTTCCCTCCTTTATATATATTTCGATAAAGAGAGGGAGAGGAATTTTTACAAAACCCTAACCCTACGCCGTCACCCCAACCCAGCGTGCACCCCGACATCGCCGTCGACCAACCCGCGGTCGTCCATCGTCGAAAAACGTGCAACGAACAGCCCACCCGCATGCGAAAACTGTCAGCGAGGAGCCGACTTCGCAACGGGATTTCTCCGCGCACGCTCGATCGATTTTCGAGCCATTTCTTCCGGTATGATCCTAACCTATACACCTTTAATTCCCTTTAAATTAGGGGTGTGCATTTTGCGGTTTAAAACCAAAAATCGAACCGAACCGAACCGAACCGAACCGAAATAAGCATTCGGTTCGGTTTAATTTCAACCGATTCGGTTTACGGTTTACAGGTTAAAAGATTTCGGCTTATCGGTTTGGGGTTTTGGGTTTCGGTTATAGACCCGAACCGAAAACCGAAATAGCAACTTACAGTTACTTTCTTACCCCTCCCTATTTATATACAACCAAACCCTAATTATCTCTCCTCAATTTCATTTGCCGCCGCTCTAGAGAAAGAGGAGACTTCCCTCTCAACAACTCCCAAATCTCTCTGATCTTCTCTCTCGTTCTCTCGGAGCTCTGAGCCTATCTCCAAATCTTCCTCTCGGCGTTCTCACTCTCGAGATCTAAACATAGATCTCATATAGCTGTTAGATATGTAATCTAAACTTAGATCTACGAAGTCTCCACTCTCCAAGCAGATCTTGCAGCATAGGCTCGAGTTCGAGCCGTAGCACTCCATTCTCCAGGCTCCAGCAGCGACCTTAACCCTAAGTAAGACTACTTCTCTAATTCTCTTGGTCTCTGAGTTTTTTCTTCTAATTTTTTTAAGAATTAAAAGCACTGTCTTGAAAACTACTAGTTCTAGAGTAGGCCTTTAAAGCTATGAAGGAGAGGAGACGCAAGGTTTTGCTTTCATTATTCGGTTCTTAAAGAGCACTGTATCAAAAATTAAGAGCACTGCCTCGAAGATTGAGACGCAAGGTCTTGGCTTTTCTCTGCACCATCTTTTTTTCTTCCTTCTTTTGGTTCTTGAAGAATATCATTGTGATTTATTTTCACTGACATGCAGAGAAGTAGAAGAAGAGGCTACCAATTTTGTTTATATAAATATCATTGTGATTTGTGATATATTTCACTGACATGCAGAGAAAAGCCTAATTTATGGCATCTGGGCTTAAAGAATTGCTTGGATAGTATGCACTGATGCTTATATTAGTGGGTGCACCATTTCTTGAATTATTACTCATGTCTTTGGCATCAGGGCTTAAAGAATTTCTTGGATAGATCGAAAAAGATGGTCTATTAAATATATAATTTATGATGCATTCTTCTTTATAAATTTTCAAATCATGATCCTTAAAAATGAAGGAATGGCCTGGAAGCTTCGTTGGCTTCTTCTTTGTTAAAAATGAGGGAGTGGCCTGGAAGCCTTGTTGGCTTCTTCTTTGTTTTCTTGGCTTAATGACAAATGAAGGAGGTCGCCTTATTTTCATATTTGTAGCATATTGTTAGAATGAGAAGCTCAATATTTTTTCTACTGACTTTTCGAGCTTGGTAAGTAAACTATGAGTGTTACTGTAATTTACTGCTTTTGTTGCTGTTACATAGGTCTAATTTGCAGCCACAATGGCGAGGCATAAACTGCACACAATGGCGAGTCATAAACTGCAGCTAATGGCGAGGCACAAACTGCAGCCATAGTGGCGAGGCAACCCTCAGTTACTGTTGTTTGTTACTTTTTTATAATTAAAAAATGGTTATTAATTGGGTTTTGGCAAATTGGCGATGATGATAGGCTTGATAAGTGAGAACATATACCACAATGCTTCCTCATTGATGCATAAAAAGCTATCTGAGTCTTTGAAATTTTTCTTTATTTTTCTTTCCTAGGTTGTTCAACACTTTGGGATCAAGTTCAACTCTTAGCTTTGTGGCTATGTGATCAAAAATTCTGTTAGAATTTTTAGAGGCTTTGGTTTGGCTTGATGTATTATATTCGTTATTGAGAAGCATATGATGTAACTGTGGATTGTACAAATTGTAACTTATATTTTTTTCTTTGTATATTATACTTATATTCGTTATGAAGGGGAGAAGCATATTATGATTCTGTATTGGACAAATTGTAACTTATATTTGTTCTTTGTATTTTATACTTGTATTCATTATGAAGGGGAGAAGCATATGATGTGATTCTGGATTGTACAAATTATAACTTATATTTGTTCTTTGTATTTTATAAATTTATACTTGATGAGCAATATGTCCAGAGCAATCTGGTCAATTCCAAATGAATTTTATATTAGATTTTTATAAAAATTTGAATTGTCCAGATTTTATTTTAAATTTTATTATTTAAATTGGTCCATTTACTCATAAAAGAGAAGCCCACGGTCCATGGCCCACTAGCCCAATAAACTGAACCGAACCGAAAACCGAATCAATTTTTTTCGGTTCGGTTTTTTTGGGTTTTTTACTGAACGGTTCGGTTTACGGTTTTGATATATACGGTTTTTTTGGTTTTCAGAAAACCGGTTCGGTTTGAACCGAACCGAACCAATGTTCACCCTACTTCAAATAGTTCATGCCGATTCGCATCATGTGCGACGAAAAACGAGTTCCAAAATCGAGAAAAAAACTCGATTTTCTGGGTTTAGAAACTGTCCCGAAACTCTATGTTTGCGGTCGATTTACGACCAAAATATCGCTAACTTTGAAAAAACTTCTGAAGACACTTGTAGACAACATATAGGAGATCAAAACCCTTCTTGTAGATTTAATTTTTATACATTATACAGGAAGTTATTGGTTTGTGAAGTTGGAGAAAAAACTGTTTTCAGATACTGAAATTTTAGAAAAATTGTCCCGATACGCCGTCCGTTCCGTCAATCCGGACAACGTGGTCACGAACCGAAAGCATCAAAAGGTGTGTATCGACTTCGTGAATGTATGAGCTTTGACGGAATTCAAATTGGTCGCGTGTGCACGACGAATTTGATGCGTATCCGTCGAAATTCAACGTATCGGCCTTTTTGTAAATTTGTTAATTACTTTGTGCACGCTCGTCATATCGAGACGAAACTTTCGCTAGCAGGATCATATTATTTTTCTGGTCCTGTATGTCAAGTTTGGTCCGATTCTGAGAAGGTCGACCGGAACGTTGTTTGGGCGGGCCCGTGATCCGATCCAACGGGCAAATTTGTGCACGGCCCACCGAAATACAACTTTGGACATACGGTTGGGTTTGTCTCATCAAAACGGACCTATAGACATGTAGTTTGATGACTTTAGAGACCGTAGGTTCTGGCATATTTTTCGGTGCAAAGTGGGTCCAACGATGGACATCATTTTGATCCAAAATTATCGTTTTGCCCCTGTATCTAGAATTAGACTTATAGATAGGCGTTTATAGCTAATTTGACCATTCTGAGAACGTTGGTAATGTCCGTTTCAGTATTAGAAGACTGTTGTGTGAGTTGACCATTTGTGGCTCATTAGGTGGTTCGTAGTTCGATTTTCTCAGCTCAGAATAGCAGGCAAGTACATTCTCTGATAGTTTTCATTACTTTGATATCTACTATATTCGATTCAGTTGTAGTGTTATACTTGATTCTCGACACGAGGATACACGGACTAGTATACGTGAATCTCGTCATGAGATATCATTCCTGGTTTACCTGGTATATGAGTACATTATTCGATATTGTTTCCTGTACTTATATAGACACCGATTTGGGAGTGGGCTGGCTCCCTGCTCTTCGAATTTCATGTCATGACCTGTCATGTCTGGATCTATTATACTATTCAGAGATGGGAAGTTATTAGAGGTTATGTGGTCATTACCCCTACTTGTTTATTACTTGTGCATAGCTCTACCATCACCACACGTAGGATGTAGCCTGACCTTAAACTACTTGTGCATAGCTTTCCATTTTGGCCGGCCTGATCCCTATACTATTATACTACATGTGCATAGCCGGTCAAATAGAACAACCTGATCTTGACCCAAACCGATCACATAACGCTCTAATATCTAATGGCACTTTTTTTTTCTTTTTATGTTTACATCATACCTCATATTACTTTCCACTGCTTATATTCTAGTTTTATCTTATATCTCACACATGACATGATATCCAGTACTCTTGTACTGTTTTACTTTCAGTCTTGATATTTCATCTTGTATTTCATTATAATTGTCTCTTATAGTATTTGTCAATTCACATAGAACTGCTGTTAGCGTTTGTACTTGCTCATATCCTGACAAGATAACCCCCGTTGTTTTTCAGAGAATTTAGATGCAGATTGCCCGACCTACTATGGGTTTGGCATAGATGGAGCCTACGACCAGGACCAGCCTGTGGACCCGGTGCTCATAGAGGATGCACCGCCTGTAGTGGCTTAGTTTAGCTAGATTTTTCTGAACTATATTCCAGATTGATACTTTGAGACTTGTAGTATTTATTTGGGATCTGTAGAAGCATGGAAAATATTAGAATAAAGGCATAAACGGCCCATGCGGTTTCGGGTAGCAAGTCTATGCGGCTCATACTGGAGTTGTCCTATGCGGCCCAAAAAGAAGACCCTCAAACTCATGCGGCTCGGGGATGAATGCGGTTCAGCAGGAATATGCGGCTCAATTGACGACACGTGTGACCCCCCCCCACAGTTGGCCACTGGAGTAATGGCCTTATTTAATGCTCTGATACGACTCGACGGCTGTCTCTGACATAAAGTATCATAATGGCTCTGCCATAATGACAGACTCTTCGGAAAAAGAAAAAAATCTCTGACCCGATCTGACAAAAAATCCTAGATTGCCACGTGGCAAAAGTCTCATGCGGCTCGGATAGAGAACAGCTTCATGCGGCTCATTGAGGAGTCACTCTAATATGATTAACAAAAATCCGCCATATGCGGTCCACTCATAGCCCGGTCTATGCGGCTCAACACCATGCTAATTCATGCGGCCCACAGAAACTAGACATATGCGGCTCACGGAGAGATCGTCCCCTGCGGCTCGCAAAGATTATGCATATGCGGCTCACGGAAAGTTCGTCCCCTGCGGCTCGATGAGGCATTCACTCATGCGGCTCACAAGGAGTATCCCCCTGCGGTTCAAGTGTTGGTCACCCTATGCGGCCCTGGCAGGATCTTCAATTAAAAAAAAAACGTGGCACTGAAGATGCAACAGAATCCCAACGAGAATATTCGACATCATCATCATAATTGCCGAGATCAGGGCATATCATTTATCATCGAGCCAATAGGACACGTGGCGAGCAATCAAATATTGGCATAATCAATCACGAAGATTTAAAGCAGTCAGCATTAATTGCTCATAAGATTTGGTGCTATCCACATTAGTGGCCGAGATTCATTATGATCAGGATCAAGGGCCCAGATAGAATGAAGGAGCGCCGACATTCCAAACAGATAATCATCAGCAAACCCTAATGATCCCACCCCACTCTTATAAATAGCCAGCATCATTCCCATGTAAAAGAGGACGGCAACAAAAAGAATAAAAAAAAAGAAGAGAGAGATATACACAGAGAGAGCTCCCCCTTTTCTTGATAATCACAGAGAGAGAGAAGCCAGGAGAGCAACCCGAGGAGAGTAAGAAGAGCCTTTCTTCGTCAACGCCGAGCAGATCTTCCCCGAGCCAAGGCTGCATACAGATCGTCCAAGGAGTAAGGCAGAGCGGCCGTCGCTTTCCCGAGCCTCTATCGTCACCCCCCAGAATCAAAAATAAACAATCGTACTTAGTCTGCTGTACCTAGGTTTTCGTCCCTAGGCTTTCTTTGTACGAGCGAGTTTGTATTGCGAGTCTAAGTTCAGTCCTCCGATAATTGTTCTGTTCTTTTACAATCAATAGCAAACACGATGGCGACTCTGCTGGGGATTAACTTCTCCACGGCTGAGGAGTTGGTGACGCAATCGGATGCAGCCAAACTTGGCTCCACACAACAGAAGATGGTCGTCCGCTTCGACCAACAAGCGTTCGAAGAGATGCTCTCTGAAGGCAGCGCTGGCCCGATCCAGAAACGCACCCGCACCTCGAAGGCTCGCAAAGAGTGGAGGCCAAAGTCATTTGCTCCTCCCCAAGCCCTCGATGGGATACCCTCGGTCGCTCAAGACGGCGAGAAAGACTCTCCTGCGGCCCCACTTCAGATCGCAGACACCTCTGCTGTCCCCAAGTCCGGCAGAAGAAAACACTATGATGCTGGACTTGCAGGGGCAAAGAGGGTCTCTGCTCAACCTGAACCGCAGAGGGGTATTAGCCACAGAAAGAAAATACATGCGGCCACAACCGTCAACCACATGAAGAAAACTCATGCGGCCACTTCTGTCAGCCGTATAACTTATGCAGCTACAGTTCCCAACCGCATGGATGAGATTCATGCGGCTAGTAAAGTCAATCGCTTGCAGAAAACCCATGCGGCCACAGATGCCAACCGCATGCGGACAGCCTGCACGGCCGTGACTCCTAACCGCATAAGAACTCGTCCCACAACAGAAGACAGTCGCATGCAGATAGCCTGCACGGCACCCAACGCTAGCCGCATAGCGTCTCTACCACACTTCTCTCGATCAGTTTTCGACCGACTCTCATGCGGTCCTAACTCTGATCACTTTCTGGATGAAAATCCAGACTCTGTGATACCTAATGTAGACTCTTCCTATTACGCACCCACAAGTGCTAAAAAGAAAAAGTCTAGGGCAGCGCGGGCTCATCAAGTCCAGACAGTTGCCCCAACCTCTGACTATCGGGGCGTCCCGCTGAGTATCACGCGGGCCTCTGACGGGAAGTTGTATAAAACCACTCGAGTCCAGCCCCCGGCGGCAAACGGACAAAGTGGTTCCTCTGACCTACGTGAAGCTATCCTCCACAAACGCAAGGAAAGTGAAGGAGCCTTAGCGTGCAGAGAGTCCTCACAGGGACGTCACTGCACCCAGATTATCGTCAACTGCTGTTGCAACAACACGGCAGTAACGGAAGACCGGCCATCCGTCTTCCAAAGATTACAACATCCGAGCTCGGAAGACGAGGCACCTCCCGTTGCCTCCTGCAATTCCGTGCGAAAAGTCCCCGTTGAGGGCAGAGGAAAGAAGACAAGCATCTCCAGCCCAAAGGTGTCAACTATTGCAGCTAAGAAGCCGCCGTCTAAAGGATTATCCTCTACTGGAGTATTCCAACACACCCGTTCAAAGACGAAAACTGCTGCAGTAGGAAGTTCGCCGTCTACGTCATTGGGGGTCGTCGGAACTGGGGGTAGCACTCCTCCAAACCTCCACGACAACCCGATATTCTAAGAAGACGGACTGGAGGAAGCAAATCCTCCGACGGATACAATAGATACCGACGTCCCCGAGGACGTCCTAAACGAAGCAAGCTCTGAAGCTGGGGGTACTGTTCCTTCCGAGTCCGAACCTGAAGAGAACATCCCCACATATCCTGATGATTTCTCAATGCATGAGTATGACTCGGAGGGCATGTCCGCCACCTCTCCTTCTGTCACTCCTCACGTGAGGACGGTATTCATGACGGACAACAGCCAAGGTGGTTCCGGCGATCGCCAACGTATCGACACTTTGGAGGCCATACTGCACGCCTTGGTCAAGTCTGTAGCAGCGCTTCCTACTCTGCAGGGAGTGACACCTGGTCAGACAAGCACGGGTCCCGCGAACAACATAGATTCAAATTCAGCGGCACCAAACCCGGGCAATAATGCTCCCGAGATAACGGCCCCTACCGCGACAGATGAGGCCCGAGAAGTAAGGAGAGAGGTTCAGGAGCTTCGAGCAATGTTCCACGCCCGAGAAAATTCTCAAGACCTCAGAATACGGCAACCATACCCTGCTGAATGGAGGGATGTGCCCTTTCCCCCAAGATATAAGCCGTTCAATATCAACCCATATGATGGTAAGACTTCAGCAAGCCGGTACATCACTTACTTTGAGGTCACTACCGACCATCTGCCCCATGATGACGCCATCCTCATACGGTTATTCATTGGGGCACTGGAAGGAGTCGCCTTCGATTGGTACCGCAACCTGCCAGATAATTGCATCCACTCCTTCGCTGGCTTCAAGCGCTTGTTCTTGGAGAGGTTCTATGAGGTAGGGCAAGACGTCACGATGTCTACCCTCATGGACGTCGTCCAAGGAGAGAAGGAGCTGACAAGGAATTACATTGAACGGTTTCGTCAAACCGCAATGAAGTTACCGTCTGGCAACCCGGACTCTTTCTTGATTGAAATTTGCCAAAAGAGACTACTCCCAACAATTAGTCTCTGGATGGGCGAAAGTTAATTCAAGGACTGGAAGGCCTTTATCATCAGCGCTACAAGTGCCGAGGAACGATTGAAGAAAGCTCGCCAACTGGGGTTGCATATCTCAGAGGGAAAGAACAAGGGGAAGCGTCCCAACGCCAGCAACGACAATGGGGGTAGCCCCTCCAACAATCGGGACAACAAAGGCAAGCAGGCCATGGTGACCGATACAGCCCAGAAGCCCGAGCCACAGCCAGCAGACAAACAATGGCCTCAAATCACTTATTCTTTCGAAGACGGCCACGTCAAGCCTATCTTGGACATGCTTATACAAGGAGATAGAATTCAGCTTCCTCCACCAAGACGGGAACCTCGGCCGGCTGATTTGGAAAATCCGAAGTTCTGCCATTACCACCGCTACGTCCACCATGCTACACACGACTGCTACCAACTGAAACGGTATATCCAGAACCTCATCGATTCGAACGCTCTGGCTATCGACTTCGAGGAGGTAACCGTAGCAGCCAACATGGTGTCCGTACAATTCGGCAATTTCCCTCCAACAGAGACTCAAGACGGTGTCATACCCATCCCTCTGGCAACGATGGAAATCACTAATCTTCCGCTTGCCCGTGATCAAACTCCCGGCCTAGTACCCCTCACCACATCACGAGGGGAAATCATGTGGGTCCATCCGGACCTAGTCCACGAGGTGACTCAGCCCACTTTACCTTCTAAAAAGAAAAGTGGAAAGGTCAGATCATGCCGTACCGCCTCGGCAGAGGAGGAGGAAGTCTCAGCCGTCACTACTCGATCTGGAGCACAAGCCCAACCAGTGGTCGAGAATCCGACTAATGATCAGCAGCCCACAAACGCTGATACTCCGGGACCGGCTCAGCCTTCGACGACCGACAAACCCAGGCCGAAAGAGGCCCGCTTCGACAAATCCCTCCGAAAGGAGACACCTCAGGGGCTGGAAAGACCCTACAACTTCGACATCTTGGCTCAATTGGCCAATACACCGGCCAAATTATCTTTATATGAACTCCTAAGGCTCTCGAAGGATGTCCGCACGGCTCTAAGTGAGGCGCTCCAAAATGCCGACGCATACTTGGCTCAGGTCAACCTCACGGGAGATAATCAGCCTACAGATCTCCAAGATAGTGCGTGTACAGGTGCAATGCCCAATATCGTCTTCTCTCCGCAGGATATGCTCATCAAAACTAACCTGCACGATCGTCCATTATACTACACTGGATACATCGGCGACGTAAAGGTGGACCGAATGTACATTGATCCTGGGTCCTCCATAAGCATCATTCCGAAGGGTCTGCTACATCATCTTCGCATTCCAATGCATCGCCTGACGCCTACAAGCACCGCCATCAGCGGTTTCAATTCGGACAGGAGCTACCCAATAGGGAAGATTCGCTTGAAATGTCAGATTGGCGATCTCCAATCAGAAGTCACCTGCTACGTCATAGATGCCGACACTTCTTACAATATCCTTCTGGGGCGGCCTTGGATACACGATTACATGATCGTGCCTTCCACGCTACACCAGTGCTTCAAATATGTCGATAAGCACGGCTTCGTGAGGACAGAGTTTGCTGATATCGATCCCTTCAAGGGGGTCGAATCTTATTACTCAGACTCCTGTCTGTACGAAAAATCAAAGAAGCATCTGGTCGAAGAGGAGGTGCAAGCTCACACCAAGACAACCACAAGATCAGAAGAACCCCTGACGATCCACCTCCAGGCTCGCAAACCAGGCAGTTCTGTACCCCTTACGGCTACTCTGCGTAAGGACGTAATCAGTCTATCGGCGTAAGAAGAACAGATGAGAATCCGGCTGCCGAGGTCTGGCCAAGTGCCGAGACCCACACCAGGGCCTTTTACCATCAGACTACCGAGAGTCGGTCAGCTCCAAGCGGAGAAACTCAATCCCTCCGACAGACCGCTCACGATACGTCTTCCTAAAAAGGGCCGTCACCCCGACGCGAGGTCTGACACTTCCAGCGAACCAGCCACTCCTCGCCCCACGTCAGATGCCAAGCTGGGGGTTGCTAGTCTACCAACAACTCCACGACTTGCTCTGCCGGTCGAGCCTCTGAAGATCAAGCTGACTAGGTCGCTCTCTCAGTCTTCATTTATACAGGGGGTGGCCGAAGAAGAACCAGAATTAGCCAAGTATGTGGCTGCCCACTCCGATACCCCTTCCGCGGATGATGTAATCCCTCTCGAGAAGATACCTTATTTTATCAATAAAGGGCTATCTTTGAATTACATCGAGCTCAACAAGCTATGTACAATGTATGCTATGGACCACGGTATAGGCACTCACCTACACACACAAGTGACAAATATATATACCACAATCCAGCTTACTCCGGCAGAAGACGCTTACCGAATAGTCGAGGGAGGGGACCACCCGATTATCTTCGGCCGGAAAGACGATCCGTACCCCTTCACCATAAAAGAAGTCGATCTTGGGTCAGATGTCGGGAGATTGCCTCTATACCTTTATAGTCCCCAGTCCAAATACCTCATGCAGAAACAAGGATATGATCTAGAAACTACACCAGGTTTGAATTACGGTACCGGACGGCGACTACCTTTGAAGCCCCCAGTACCGTCTGGTAAACCACGGGACTACTATAGCAAAACTCGATGTGGACTAGGGTATGTAACTCCCACAACGACTCCAGAGAGTTCAGATGAAGAATGTGATTGGCAGTTACACTCAACCATGTCACCAACTTCCGACTCAGACACAAGCATTGGGGACATATTCAGACAAGTCCTATCAGTCAACATGGCATTTACCGACGCTTACGAAGAAGACGAGGACATTCCTGAAATCCTCGAGCTTGAGCCGTGGGCCCAACAGTTAGACGCACAATGGAAAAAGCGGTTCGAGCTAAGAGAACCTCCTACAGAGGATGAAGTTATGCAGGTCAACCTCGGCACCGAATCCTCTCCAAAGCCAATCTTCGTCAGTAAAAGCCTAACAGACGAGGAACGAGAATCACTGCTGGAACTCATCAGAGAATACATTGACGTATTTGCATGGAGTTACGAAGACATGCCGGGATTAGATCCCGATATTGCTCTCCATAAACTCAATATACGGCCGGATGCAAAGCCAGTCAAGCAGCAGCAACGACGCTTCCGCCCGGGCGTCATGGACGCGATCGAAGCCGAAGTCAACAAGCTGATAGCCAGCGGCTTCATCCGTGAGGAGCAACACCCTGACTGGGTCGCCAATATAGTCCCGGTCCTTAAGAAGAACGGGAAGATCCGAATCTGCATCGACTTCCGTAATCTAAATGAGGCATGTCCGAAAGACGAATTTCCCCTCCCGATCACGGACATCATGATTGACAACACATGCGGCTTCGAACGTATGTCATTCATGGATGGATTCTCGGGATACAATCAAATCAAGATGTCCCCCGATGATGAGAAGCACACATCATTTAGAACACCGATCGGCACATACTGTTACACAGTCATGCCATTCGGTCTAAAGAACGCTGGTGCCACATATCAGCGGGCTATGAGTATCATTTTCAGAGAACATTTGCACAAAATAGTAGAATGCTACGTCGACGACATCGCTGTCAAGAGTCGCCGTAAGGAGGATCATCTGCAAGATCTGAGAACGGTATTCGACCTGATGCGAGCCCACAACCTGAAGATGAACCCTACAAAGTCGTTCTTGGGCGTATCCAGCGGGAAGTTCTTAGGTTTCATCATCACTGCACGGGGTATCCATGTAGACCCTGAGAAAACCAAGGCAATAATGGAGATGGGTCCCCCGAAAAATCTCCGCGAACTTAGAGGCCTCCAAGGGAGGCTAGCCTATATCAGAAGGTTCATTTCCAATCTCTCCGGACGATGTCGGCCGTTCACACACCTCATGAAGAAGGGAGTCTCATTCGTATGGGACGAAGAATGCCAACGCGCTTTCGACGACATCAAAGAATATTTGTCAAATCCTCCAGTCCTGGTGGCCCCGGTCCCTGAAAAACCATTCTTGCTCTATGTACGAGCAATGGAACACTCCCTCGGTGCCCTGCTGGCACAAAATAACGACGCAGGACACGAACAGGCCATATACTACCTCAGCCGAATGATGGTCGGGCCCGAACACCGATACACTGCCGTGGAGAAAGAATGCCTCGCCTTGGTATTCGCCATTCAAAAGACGCGGCATTATGTTACAGGACAAACCATACATGTGATCTCACGGGTAAATCCCCTCAGGGTCCTCATGACTAAACCAGGGGCGCTCAGCTCTCGCCTCGCTATATGGGCAATACTGCTATCCCCATATCATATGATCTTTGTCCCACAGAAGGCTGTCAAAGGCCAAGCCCTGGCAGACTTTTTGGCGGCCCATCCAGGATTGGGGTCATCCAGAATATACGAGAAAATCCCAGATGAGGTCGCCGATTCTAGTACAACCACCCACGACAACATATGGAGGATGTTCTTCGATGGCGCTTCAAGAACCGGACCCAAGGGAAATATTGTCGTCGGAGTCGGAGTAGTATTGATCTCTCCTACCGGGCTAGTGATCAATCGCGCCTACTCTCTCACGGAACCCTGTTCCAACAATATGGCCGAGTACAACGCTTTGGTCATTGGCCTCCAACTCGCAAAGGAGCTGGGTGTAGAATATCTCGAAGCATACGGCGATTCACAATTAATCGTCAATCAGATTCGGGGGTCGTACGAAGTCCGCCATGAAGACATGATCCCCTACCATCAAATAGTAATCAACATTATCTCCTCATTCAAGGGATTCTTCATCGAACACGTCCCCAGACTTCAAAATATCGAAGCCGATGCCCTAGCAGGCCTTGCCGCTTCCTTAGCAGTGCCGAACCAAGCACATCACTCGGTTGAGGTGATAGGCCACGAACTGGTCTGTCCCAAGAACAATATTCAATTTGTGGCGAGCTATTCCGCCCAGACGATCGATGAAACACCAGACTGGAGACAGCCGTTCATTGACTTCGTCGTATACGATATCCTCCCGGAGAATCCAAGGGAAGCCACCTCCATCAGACGGCGTTCTCTCAGATTCTTCTACGACACAGAGACAAAGATGCTGTACCGACGATCCTACGACGGATTATTACTCCAGTGCTTGTCAAACGCAGAAGCCAAAGAAGCTGTACGAGAAGTTCACGACGGTGTCTGTGGGGCCCATCAGCCTGGCCCTAAGCTACAGGACCTCCTTCGCCGTATGGGCTACTACTGGCCCACGATGGTGGCAGACGCAATAGACTATGCCAGAAAATGCAAGGCTTGCCAAGTCCACGCGGACTTCATTCACCAACCATCCGAGTTTCTACATCCAACGGTGGCATCCTGGCCATTCGAAGCATGGGGAATGGATATCATTGGTCCAATCACCCCACCTTCCTCCCGAGGATATCGCTTCATACTTGCGATCACCGACTACTTCTCCAAATGGGCGGAAGCCGTCCCACTCGCAGAAGTTAAGACTTCAAACGTAATCAGCTTCCTGAAGCATCACGTCATCTACCGCTTCGGACTGCCGCGGAGGATCATCCATGATAATGGCCCGCAGTTTGCAAGCCATGCATTCTATCGATTCTGCGACAAACACCGCATTCAGAATGTCGCTTCGACACCATATAACCCGGCAGCAAACGGGTTGGCAGAGGCATTCAATAAAACAATCATCAAACTCCTCAAAAAGTTTGTCTCCTCCAACAAACGCGACTGGAACGAGAAGCTCGGCAAATGCTTATGGGCTTATCACACCACGGTTCGAACAGCTACTGGGAATACACCATTCTCTTTAGTATACGGGAGTGAGGCAGTCCTCCCACTGGAAACTCAGATTCCCTCACTCCGCGTCGCCCTCACTTATCAATTGACAACGGATGATAACTATCGACGCCGATTACAAGAGTTGGAGGCCTTAGACGAAAAGCGCCTCCTAGCCCAGCAAAGGATCGAGCTATACCAAGCACGTATCTCAGGAGCCTTCAACAAGAAGGTCAAAATCAGAACATTCCAAGTGGGTGATCTCGTTCTGGCAGTCCGGAGACCAATGGTCATGACTCACAAAACCGCAGGCAAGTTCCAGCCAAAATGGGAAGGTCCATTTGTCATCGAGGCCGTGTTCTCCATCGGCGCCTACCGCCTAGCCAAGCAGAATGGGGACTTGCTTATGTTGCCTGTCAACGGCAAGTTTCTGAAGAAATACTATGTTTAGATAACATTCTCCAAATTATCGAGTCATGTACCCTCTTAGTACCCCTGAACTCGCACCCACCATTTTCCAAATTATCGAGTCATGTATCTATTGATACCACTGAACCCACATCCACAATATTTCAGATTACCGAGCCATGTACCCGCTGGTGCCACTGAACTCTCATCTCCTCAATATTCTAGAAAATCCAAATTATGTACTTACATTCCGGTCACTCTCTCAGATAGTAAGTCACGTATAATCATACCTCTGAACTTTCTTCCTGAAAGAGATCCTCCCTCATGATCCACTACCCGCGCTCCCAGTGCACAAAAAGGGTAATCGATCCACTAATTTCCGAAACGACCATGTCCTCATTACCTCTGAGTCGTTTTCACTTCCACCAAAAACAAACCGCCCCCTCGCATAGAACTTCCATGTCCTCCTACCTCTGAGTAGTTCTATGCACCCCTTCTTCATTGAGCCCACTCCTGCCATGTCCTCATTACCTCTGAGTGGGAAGGCTCCGTCGAAGAAATCACCATATTTGCCATGTCCACATTACCTCTGAGCAAGTATGTTGGTTCCCTTTCAACCTATTATCTGTACCCACAACCGGAGTGCGACAAGGATAATAGGTCCACAAATGTCCTCTGTTGACCACAAATGTCCCCTGTTGACCACAAATGTCCTCTGTTGACCACAAACGTCCTCTGTTGACCACAAATGTCCTCTGTTGACCACAAACGTCCTCTGTTGACCACTATTGATTATAGAAAAGTCTTCCGTGAAGTCTCCCCCTACCATGTTCTCATTACCTCTGAGTAGGAAGATTCCACGGTAAAACCCTCATGTTTGCTACGTCCTCATAATCTCGGAGCAAATATGACTGGCTTCCTTCCACCTTATTATCCATACCCTGAATCAGGGTACGCCAAGGATAGTAGGTCCACAAACATTCCTCGCTAAGCCCCTTAGCATAAACCCGCCATTCTTCCGTGCCCCAGGAGCCCAGTTGCTCTATGGCACTCCTTTTCCCAACCCCAAGAACATCCATGACCACTTTGCCATGGCTGCTCCAAAACGTCCTAATCAAACTTGTTATCCGTACTTAAAACTAAGGTACACCCAGGGTAACAAGTCTACAAATAATCCTCCAGCAAGTCCAATTTCATGAACACCACAAGAATAAGAAAGAAAAGATGAGTTGAAACATGCTCATTTATTCAAAAATCAAAGGGCTACATCAGCAGGGATCACATCCCTTACAAAAAAAGAAAAAAAAAGAAAAAAAAAAGAAGACAGAGGACGGATCACTGCTCTGGAGCACATAACGCCATGAGACGGTCCTTTATCAAGGCAACCGACCGCTCAAGCCTCTGTTTGGCTCGACGCTCCGCCTCCTGGTTCAGCACCGCCGCATCCTCCAGATGAGCATGGGCTTGCCAGTTGTCCTCAAACTTCTTGAAGGCCCGCTCCAGGTTGACAGAAGATCGGGAAACCCTCTTGACCTCCCGAGCAATCGACTCCTGTTCTGCATGAGCAGCCTCCCGCTCTGACTCTAAGAAGGCCAACTCCTTCTGGAGTGCGAGAATCCGCTCCTTCGTGTCAGCTATTCCACGAGAGGCAGATTCTTCCCGGGCCCTACAAGCCTGACTCCGACGACCCAGTCGGTCATAGGAGACGGAGAACTTGTCAAGATCCCCCTGCACAGCCGGCCCGACAGTTTCTCGAGCGAGCTTGATCCTGTCCCGAGCAGCAACCAGGAAGCCCCGCTCTCGTTCGATCGCAGCAGGCAAACCAGCCTGCCGTACTGCCAGCAGTTGGGTCACAAGCTGGTCAGCCTCTGTCAGCTTAGGCTCCAAGAACGCTGCTAATCCCAGCCCGCCAGGAAGACCCTTCAGAGTGTCAATTTGGCCCCGAGCTCCCCGTAGAGACAGAGAAAAAGGGACCCCCCGTTCCACGGCAGCGTTTATACCCCTCCCTAAGTGGCGATAAAAGCTGTCAACCACATCCTGCGTCACCTCGTCCAGAGCCTCCGAGGAAACCGGTGTCAGCGGGAGTGTGGCTGGCAGCACGGAAGAAGACGCGACGGAATCTGCCGCTCCTGCCACAAGAGAAACCAACTCCGTACGGAAAGACGCTTGAACATCGGTCAATTCCTCTTCAGCGGCCCGCAGAATTTGGATGCTCGGCAGAGTCGAGAAGTCGATCTCCGGTGCCGTATAAGCAGCCGAAGACGAGGACGGGGCCAGCACCAACTCCATCCCCATCTGTCCAGAGCTGGCAGGATGTCCCTCAACATGCGATGACGAAGGAGAGGAAATGCTCCTTTCGTCCAGATCACGGCAGACCGGGCCTTCCCCAAAGACATCCGCGGCGGGAGGTAAAGGGTCAGGACCTGCAGGGCCAAGGCAACCATAAATCGACTTGACCCGAAGGATATGTTGATAGAGCAAATAAGCCCCCTCGGTGGTCAATATGTGGCTCAGCTTACCAGTGGAGGAATGTGGAGGCTGAGGTTCGCCTACAGCCATCACAACCTCTTCACCAACAGCCTCCGAGTCAGGAATAAAAGACTCATCTGCCCTTGCATCCTCGGGAGGGGATGCACCGAGGATGGCGTCATCTCGTTGAAATTCAGAAATCTCGTCACCCTGGGCTGGGGCCTCAGCAGCTTGGGAGTCCTTAGTCGCCGCTGAGAGAGCCCCCGCAGAGAGGACCGCGACACACATGTCGCTAATCAAAACGGCAAGGGCCGGATCAACTACTGAAGCAGCAGATGGTTCAGGAGAGCCTGGTTCGTCAGACACCTACAAAGAAAAAATGACCAAGTCATGTCCCCGAGAGGAAAGAAAGCTACGATAAAGATAGAACTCCGACTTGGACTTACCTCCGAAACATCGTCTACACCCTCACCCTTCTCCGTAATAAGCAGCCTACGGGGACCGACAGTCGCTCTCTTTACAGAAAAAGTTACTTCTCCGCCGGTAGGCTCATGCCTACCTCGCTTACGCGAAGGACCAGGCATGGCGGGCGATAGATTTACCCGTACCTCCTCCGACGTAGACGGTGACGGGTCCACTGCTTCGTCAAATACGGCCGACGGTTGTTCCGTCGCCATCTCAGCCGCCATAACGGGAGGCTGACCCACCATTATCCCATCACTCGAAGAAAAGGAGTCTTCGCCGTCCCATTCATTATTTTCCTCAATTGTGTCAAAGGATTCGGAATCGGGCGAGGGAACCCTATTCGTCCTTTTCTTCTTTGCTCTCGACGTCATAGCCTTCTCCGCTAGGCGAGTGCCCACAATGAAGCTAGTCCTCAAGTCAAAATCGAGGGAAGGAGGATTCGCCGTGACTTGATACAGGGCTGCCATATGCAGGATTTCATCCGTCACATTTACGGCAGGGACCAAGAAGCTAGTCCGAGTATGACAGGTGTCATAGTAGCTCCATGCTCTGATACCATCAAGAATGCTGCCTTCTAATCCCAGGTGAGAACTGGGGCGCCCGAGGAATAGCTGACTATACCCAAATTGACGGGCAAACCTACTAGGCAAGTAGGGCTCCAAATACACAGTGGTGCGATTCCGGTAAACTAGATGCGCCGGGCGAATGTTGCGCAGCCAGAAACGCATCTTTTCAGGCAAGAAATGAGGAGGTCCGACCCCATCAACATGAACACTCCTCACCTCTTGATTAGTGAAACGAGGAACGGATACGAAGAAATTGTACCCATCCACCCTCGCCAGCATCCTCCGACACGCCGGCATGGTACTACATTCCCAAGGCTGGTGGTGATACTTGAAAAGAAACGCGTCATCACCTGTAACGCCATCTCCCGTCCCGGGTCTCATCAAGGATTGATAATGCAGCAATAGCCATCCCAGCAAGTAATGGTAAGGCAATTCTACATGTTCAAAATCCATTGCCACGTCACGAGCAATGACCTTGGACGAGAAGGCGCGAAGACCATGTTGAATACTGTACACCATGGCAGGAAGGAGGGCCAGCCTGACCCCAAAGGCCAACTTTACGGCAGGAAGGATGAAGTGGCGACTGATCATCTCAATAGAGCCTGCCCCTTCTGAGACCAAGCAATTGCGCAGCCACACCATTAAAAATCCGGCCAAGAGTGCCTTCTCGGACAACCGTCGAGTGCCATAACGAAAGTAGCTAAAGGAGTCAATCTGACTCCCGAACCTGTCACTTTGAGACTTCGACCTCCGGGCAGTCGACATCAAGACCTCCACTTCTTTAGGAGTTAAACGATCTCGGGAAGTAACTCGGCCAGCCGCGCTAAATTTGAAAAGGTATGCAACCCAAGATTTAGTATGGGGAGAGTCCCCCTCCGAGCTATCATTTTTCTGGATAGTCGTCCGATGACAGGTGCTATGATGGCATAATAATTCTTGATACACGGTGACGAAACCGGGGAATCGCTGATCCAAATCTTGGAGCTCCTCATTCGTCGGCGTATACACTTCGAAGGGTTCATCCCCCCAGGGGAGCTTGGAGACAGCATACATCTCGTGAAGAGCGAGCCCTAATTCTCCAACAGGGGTAAAAAAGGTCCCCGTTCGATGATTGTACATCTCCAAAAGGGCCATGAACAGTGGCTTATTAACGGGCAACCCGTGGCTGTTACCCCGTATAGCTTCATAAAGGTTGACTTCCTGCAAAAACTCTTCATACTTTCGTAGGATCCATGAGGACAGATTAGCCCACGGAGGAATGGGGTGTACCCAGCTCGGCAGGACCAACCTACCAATAGGATAGGACCCTTTACGAGCAAGCTGACTCAGGAAGGTATCAGCCTGGAAGAATGAAAAGTTAGGACCAGGGGTGTTGATGAAGGTACCTGGAACTAACCCCATCACGGACCGACTGGCTGGATCTTTGACTGCGCGCACTGACCCAGTGGCTCTGTTATAACGGATATTACCAACAAACATCCCCGGTCTGGTTGGAGTGAGGGTGTCCGGCATCTGCCTATCCAGAACGATCATATTGAACCACTCAAAAGGGAAATGGCGCTTCATAATAGGGATGTGAATCGGCATCCCGTCCAGGTCAAAATCCTAACTCTCCAAAACATCCAACAGTCGGAAGTTTTCTACAACCAACGCATCCCCAAAGAGGAAGACCGATTTCAGATACTTCCCGTCAGACTGCCCAGAGCTTATCATATCAACAAGGAACTGAAAGGATTGAACCCTGATGGCATTTAGTCGTTCCAAAGGTTCATCAACAAGTAGCTGTTCGGACACTTGACGAACTAAGTCATCCCGATGAACGCCCGAGGCAAACTGACGCGAGCCTACCATAAGATCCCCAGCAGAATTCACGGGCAGATTCACTAGAAAAAGATAAAAGAAACAAGGTCAGAAGACAAACAAAGAAAACAGAAGTATTGGAAAAGATTACTGAAGTCTATGCGACTCAGGTTGCCACAGCCTCATGCGGCTCATCAGCAGATAGGTCCATGCGGCTCTGCGCGTCATAGCCCCATGCGGCTCCGAATTAACCAAGTCCGTACAACTCAGATTCAAAAGAGCTTATAGATTCATGTGGCTAAGCCCGACTCATACAAACCGCTGCGGCTACAAACCATCAAGTTCATGTGGTTCAAAAGTGAGCAATGCTTATGCGGCCCAAGTCGAAAACACACATGCGGTACTGATCGAATATGACAAGCTCATGCGGCCATAATGGGCGAAGTGCTTATGCGGTCACATCGATACGTCTCGTATATGTGGCTTGTGCATAAAGTATGCAACAGAGCCATGGCAGCAGTTAGGGTTTTTCGGAGTGACCCCCTTACCAGCGATGGGCGGGTGAACATCAGGATGGACAGCGCCTACAGCAGCCGGCGGAGGAGCGACTACATTCGTCGCCGCAGTCGCCGTAGCAGCAACTGCCTTGCCCTTCGCGGCCTTCGATGCAGCAGATCTCTTGGGAGCCATGGTCGATGGATGAAGAAGGAAAACGAAGAGCGAAGTGGGCAACAGGGAATTCAAGCAAAGAAAGGAGGTAAAGAAATCCCCAAGAGCTGAAAAAAATCCTATTTATAGGCGATCCATAAAGTAGAAAGATGCCTCGGATTACGCACCGCCTCCAAAAATAAAGGCGAGAACGCTTCGGTCAAGGCAAAACCGACCCTTGGGATCCTCCCCCAAAAGGCGGCATCAAATCAAATCGAAGGCAATTAATGAAGATTTGCTCACGTGGTCAGGGAGCGTGGCAAAGAGCCTATGCGGCTAGAAGAACCCATGCGGCCGAGATGCTAATGCGGCCAGGAAGCTCAGGTAAACAGAACATCCTATGCGGCATGAACGGGGCCATGCTTCTTATTCAAAGTATTTCAATTTTACAAATTGAAAACTTTGAAGGGGGTCCTGTAGAAGCATGGAAAATATTAGAATAAAGGCATAAACGGCCCATGCGGTTTCGGATAGCAAGTCTATGCGGCTCATACTGGAGTTGTCCTATGCGGCCCAAAAAGAAGACCCTCAAACTCATGCGGCTCGGGGATGAATGCAGTTCAGCAGGAATATACGGCTCAATTGACGACACGTGTGACCCCCCCCCCCCCCCCCACAGTTGGCCACTGGAGTAATGGCCTCATTTAATGCTCTGACACGACTCGACGGCTGTCTCTGACATAAAGTATCATAATGGCTCTGCCATAATGACAGACTCTTCGGAAAAAGAAGAAAATCTCTGACCCGATCTGACAAAAAATCCTAGATTGCCACGTGGCAAAAGTCTCATGCGGCTCGGATAGAGAACAGCTTCATGCGGCTCATTGAGGAGTCACTCTAATATGATTAACAAAAATCCGCCATATGCGGTCCACTCATAGCCCGGTCTATGCGGCTCAACACCACGCTAATTCATGCGGCCCACAGAAACTAGGCATATGCGGCTCACGGAGAGATCGTCCCCTGCGGCTCGCAAAGATTATGCATATGCGGCTCACGGAAAGTTCGTCCCCTGCGGCTCGATGAGGCATTCACTCATGCGGCTCACAAGGAGTATCCCCCTGCGGTTCAAGTGTTGGTCACCCTATGCGGCCCTGGCAGGATCTTCAATTAAAAAAAACGTGGCACTGAAGATGCAACAGAATCCCAACGAGAATATTCGACATCATCATCATAATTGCCGAGATCAGGGCATATCATTTATCATCGAGCCAATAGGACATGTGGCGAGCAATCAAATATTGGCATAATCAATCACGAAGATTTAAAGCAGTCAGCATTAATTGCTCATAAGATTTGGTGCTATCCGCATTAGTGGCCGAGATTCATTATGATCAGGATCAAGGGCCCAGATAGAATGAAGGAGCGCCGACATTCCAAACAGATAATCATCAGCAAACCCTAATGATCCCACCCCACTCTTATAAATAGCCAGCATCATTTCCATGTAAAAGAGGGCGGCAACAAAAAGAATAAAAAAAAAGAAGAGAGAGATATACACAGAGAGAGCTCCCCCTTTTCTTGATAATCACAGAGAGAGAGAAGCCAGGAGAGCAACCCGAGGAGAGTAAGAAGAGCCTTTCTTCGTCAACGCCGAGCAGATCTTCCCCGAGCCAAGGCTGCATACCGATCGTCCAAGGAGTAAGGCAGAGCGGCCGTCGCTTTCTCGAGCCTCTATCGTCACCCCCCAGAATCAAAAATAAACAATCGTACTTAGTCTGCTGTACCTAGGTTTTCGTCCCTAGGCTTTCTTTGTACGAGCGAGTTTGTATTGCGAGTCTAAGTTCAGTCCTCCGATAATTGTTCTGTTCTTTTACAATCAATGGCAAACAGGATCTTGTGATGTCTTTAAATTCTGAACTTGTGATTGTGGCTCAGCACTATTTCAGACTATTTATTTCATCTTTATCCTTATCTTTATCATCGTGCTTATCTTCCTTAGATTTATGTGAATGAGTGGTGATTATATTCCTTCGTGCGGAGATGACAGGTTATATTATTGTGTCTTAGATTCTATATATTCTAGATGACCTTTACAGCGTTCTACCGCCGATACTGCAGCGTAGGCTGGACCTACCCATGTGCTCGTGCCCCTAAACAAGGTGCGGGTCGTGACACATTTTTATGGTGGTCTATGCAGGTCAGAGTCGCAACTAGTACAATTTCGTAATGGTACTCGACTTAGAGTACTAATTACGAGCCTGTTCTTAGGATATAGGTTTTAGGTTATAATAGAAGTTACTCAATGATATATTAGGAAAATTCTAATTTTTTGATTACCATGACAAACTCTTCTTACATTTCGAAATAAATTGTCCTTCCTTGATGATATCCTATCATGTGACATATTGATCTCTTTGCTTAGGACTTTTGAAAGATTCCTGGGACGACCCTTGAGAATCTTGGTTGAACGTCAATTTAAAATCATTTTCTCTTGTTTCTGTTCACCCTTGCTCCTTGTTATTGAATTTGATTTTGATGGATCATCGTTGATTTTGATTTCGTATCGAGATGAATTTTATGGCCTGAGTTACGGTATCTTCTGATAACATATGTTGACAGGAATAACCGGGAAGTTAAAACGTCTACTTAGTTATGAAACCTGGAGTTTAACGCAGCTATATTAGTCGGTGTGGAGGAAACGTAGAGACCTGACTTCGGATGTACATATCTTGGTCATGAGATTTGAGATTTCTCGCAGCTATACTAGTCAGCATGGCAAGGATTCCAGACGATATGATTATAGAGGTGCATACCTAGTTATGGAATCTACCGTTTATCGCAGCCTTGCTTACTGGCATGGCGAGGATTCTGAGTATCATGATTTAGGACAGACGTGTATGATTATCAGATTGTATCTTGAGAAGGGTCCTAACATGTCATCTCTATCATTTTACTTCTGTTATTATAGATTCTGTTCCATCCTCAATTATCTTAGGAGTAAGGATACTTTCGGTTCTTTAGTCTAGGTCCTTGTAGATTCTCATTTCATTATAGGTTCTTCGTAGTGTGATGGTTTGGTGATTTGCAATTGGTCTGTGTCCTTGAGTAATTGTGTTAATAGTTTAGAGTATGGTTAGGAAGTATTGTATATGATTGTTGATAATTAAATATAGATGAGAACCCTAGAGTGATTAATAAGTGTTAAGGTAGGAGTTGCACCAGGTACCAGAATATGAGAAGTACCCTAGTAGCTAGAGATGAAGTGTTTCAAGTGTTATAGAAGTTTAGGCACCAACAGTTTAGTGTCTAGTTGGAGGAGAGACATGAACAACCTAGTATAGGGGTACCATCCAAGTATCATATAGATGAGTTAGTGCCTTGTGTAGACAGCGTCAAGACTTGGGTAGACACCCTAGAGAGAGTATCCTAGATAGACGAATGTTCTTTCGTGACTTTGATTTCTGGAACGTCAGATATGTCAATCTCTGGAAAGTTCCTTCACGAGTTTGTAGTAGACAAGATTATCTTTATTTTGATATATCATATCCCACTCAAACTCGTTCTCTTGTACTATCTTTGTATCGCACAACTTTCGGATCAATTTAGGCCATTGACCATTCCCACTTTTATTTATGATTATCATATGCACATTGTCATAACTTTTAAATTAGGAGCACAAGACTAGTTGTTTTCTCAAAACCAACTTCATATGCATGATCTAGACAAGACACCCTACTCTCATGACCTTCGTGTCCCACTGTCACGACCCGCTACCCAAATTGTTGGGCCAGGCCGAGGCATGCCCAGCCTACGTTGAGATAAAACGTAGTAAGCTGTTCTAAAGACAACAGGATAAGACTAAATGTGCTAACAGTTCTATAAGTGAAGAAGAATCATAAATGCTCCAAACACAAAAGTCGTCGTATATAGTAAAATGTCCAAGTACAAGTGAACTGCAAAGTAAAACTGGATACATGTCCAGTTACAAAAAGATATAGTCTAATACATGTCTACTCTCAAAAGTCTAAGTAAACAAAAGACAACTAGGCAAGGTTCCCCGCAGGAACATCCTCGTAAAGCAGAGCTGGGTCCTCGGCAGTAATCCTATAATATGTGTCGCAGAGTAACTCCTCCTCAGTAAGGACACCTACAACGTTATCCTGTCAGGACGGGGGCAAGTACTAAATCTAGCAAACTAGCATATGAAACATGAAAATGAACATGTGAGGAATAACTGGAAACATGGCATCACATAGTCTATCATGGCAAGAATACATATGTCATAGAAACAGCTGTATATGTAATGTTTAAAACTGTAGCAGGTACGTGATCGGTCAATAGATGTACAATGTGCTGGGGGCACATAATGAAATGTACTTCCGTATAAGTGAAACGGCGACAGATGTACATACGTACAAATCCGCGTTGAGATAAAGCCTACGACAAGGTATACATATAAAATGTCAACCTTGTTCGGTACGTACGTACGTACGGAGAAGGGGGCATGATCACGTACTCAACTATCAGTTTCCCCATAACCCATATTCTAATCATGTGAGAGATACATAAAGACAGTTCTAAGCATGGTAGTAACTGGAAGTACAACATGTAGAGATCTAACTTGCTACCCCAAGGATCAGCATTTAACATGGTAGGGTTTACAGTTCATTTATGTGACAATATGTAAAGTTCGTAGAAAGTACTTGCCTCTAGCAAAGCAAAACAAAATAAGCTGCGATAACAGTGCTATGGATGTCTGGTAACTCGTCGCTGTAGAAGTAAATACAATAACTTAGTTTTTACACTAAGCTAAAACACTAGGACACTAATTGGTGAAATACGACTTGTGACTGGGCACCTAGCCAAAATGATGACTTTGGCTTAGGAGACCAATGTGGGGTGACACACTACTTTAACTAACTTTCTAGGATCTTTACACTAGTGAGGGGTGAGATTCAACACGGCTAAAACTCAAAATAACACAAAAAGCTACAAGTCGTAATTAATCAATAAATAAATCAACAGTCCATTGTGTTCTAATAATATTTTGAAGTAGACAAAAAGCCTAGTTTTTCTTAAAATAAAGTACCAAGGTGAACCTTGTTAATCATAGAAATTTATTATAATTTTCTGGAATTTATTAACCAGTACAAGTATTTAATAAAAATCAGGTTTCCTAAGTATGCAGAAAATGAGTTTTGGTTTCATATGCCAAATTAGTGGCAAAACAGTAATTTAAATACTAAAAAAATTATACTAAATTAGCTAACTTAACATAGTATCTAAAAACTATTTTTCCATAATTTTAGCAGTACTTTAAGTATTTTTAGAAAATCAAAAACAGCATTGCACACAATAATTAATTATCTGCGTATTTTGTCCATGTATATAATTTGAACCAAAGTTCAAATACAGGATCCAAGGTCATGAATCAAGTCTAATATGACTTGTACAGGTCTTGAATGTGTGAAAACACATTTGGGCCCAAATACCCATGCTAGGCTTGGACACCAAATGGTTGCAGTAATTTAAATACAATAAAAATATAATTTGGTAATAGTCAAAATAAATATTATTATTTTAATATGGTAAAGTTATGCATAGTAACTATAAAAGTATGAACATTATTTTATAAAAATAATTTACACTAAGCTAAGTGAAATACCAAAATAATATATATATATATATATACATAGACATAGGGATATTTATATATATAAGAAAAATACTCAACTATATTATATATATATACAAATATATATATATAAATACATACATATAAGAAAATACTCAACTATATAATATATATATATATACAAAAATAATGTATACATATACATATACATATAATAGTATATATAATAATATATATACACAAGGAAATATATATACATAAATATATACATAAAAAATATATATATATATATATAAATAAATATATGTATACATAATACATATATATATATACACATACATAAAACAATAAAGTATAAAAGATGAAGTATATATATATATATATATATATATATATATATATATATATATATATATATATAAAACAGCAAGTATATATACATAAATATAGTATATATAATAATACATATATATATACAAAAATATGTATATACATATATATATAAATATATATATACAAAAGAAAAAGAAAAAGGAAACAAAGACAGCCAGGGGGACTCGAACCCAGGCCAACACAGCGCGGGGGGGGGGGGGGTTTAGGTCGAGTCGGGCTGGCCAGGGGGTCAGCCCGTTGGCTTTGTTAGAGTAAGGGTTTCGTTTATTTTATTTAGGTTCGGTTTAATTATTATAAAAAAATAATAAATCAACCCTGTGTCCTGACAGTTAGGGACACAGGTATCCTCGTGTCCTAGGCCTGCACGACACGCATGAGTTTAATCTCGCGTGTCCAGTTCTATCAAAATGTTCGCCAGGACACGGCGAACCACATACACGTGTACGAGACACGCACGACACAGTCTCGTAACTGTTACCTGTGTGTCCGACTTCGGGGGGGGTGTTGAGGGTTGTGGACGGCGGAGGAGACGTCGGCGAGGCGGCGCTCGAGTGGCGCTGCCTTCAGCTCGTCGAGGCGAACTTGTCGACGGCGGTGGTTGGCGGTGAGGGTCGTCGGTGGGGCTGGACAGGGGCTCGCCGAAGCTAGGGTTCCGGTGGGGGTGAGAGTGGGAGATGGGGCGGCGCTGGCGGTCGTGGGGAGAGTTTAGGGTTAGGGTCTGGTCGGGGGAGAGTGGGGAGTTTTATAGGGGGTTCGAGGCGGTGGGGGCAGCCGGATTTGGCGGGGGCAGCCGGTCGTGGCGGTCGGGGCAGCGGAGTGGGTGAGGTCGAGGAGAGAGAGAGAGAGAGAGAGAGAGAGAGTTGTCGTGTGGGGGGGGGGTTTGGTAGTTAGCACTAAAGCCCCTATAGTTTAGGAAATTGCATAAAGATTTTAACAGTATAAAATGCAAAATAATATTTGCATTCCTCAATTAAAAACAAATTTCTAATTACAAACTGATATAAAAATATTTCAAAGATTTGCAAAATGATATTAAAATATTTTAGAAAATTTACAAATCAATATTTTTGTATTTAAAAACTCATTTAAAATTATTTAAAAATTCTAGAAAAATTCCTAAAAATTCCTAATAATTATTTAAGGCTATAAATGACATAAAAATTTAATTAACACTAATTAAAAATGAATTTGAAAATTAGGGGCTTACACCCACTCAGGCACACCATCTTGTGCTGACCCAATCTTGATTCACCCCACAAAGTCATTTTTATTTCCGACTCGAATTGGGGGCACCATTTCGACCCAAACTTGTTGACCCAAAATATGGATACGATCCACATTAAGCCTACTACCCACATGACATTTGTGTTCCATTCAACTGAGCCCCACATACTACTTATTTACTCGTATTTATTTGAGGAAGACAATAGAAGGTAGTATCGCATAGGTGTATTATAGTATCCTGGATAGAGTATGCCAATAAGTTGAGATCTTTACAGATCACAAGAGCTTGAAGTACGTGTTAACCCAGAAGGAATTGAACATGAGGCAGAGGAGGTGGCTTGAACTGATGAAGGACTTTAATATCTAGTTGCAGTACCATTCAAGAAAGGCCAACGTAGTTGCAGATGCCTTGATCAGGTATCCAGTCGCTATGTATTTGGCGACAGATCGTCACCTATTGGCTGATCTGGAAAGTTTGGGTATCGAGGTGATCGTTTCGGGCATGAAGGTTCAGATGTGGGGTTTACAGATTCAGTCTGCGTTGATAGACAGAGTCAGATCAGCATAGTTTGATGACGTGGCCCTGGGGAGCATCAGGGAGCAGGTGCAGGCAGGATTGCTAGACGATTTCTCTATAGCCGAAGATGGGTCGCGGAGGCACGGTTCTAAATTGTGCATTCTGAGTGGAGAGCTTCGGGAGGAGATTTTGTAGGAAGTGCATCGTTTCCAGTACTCTATACATCCTGGAGCCAACAAGATGTACAGAGACCTGAGGGAGCACGTATGGTGGTATGGCATGAAGCGAGAGGTAGCTCAGTTTGTATCTCGATGCTTAGTATGCCAGCAGGTGAAGGTCGAGAGACAGAGGCCAGGTGGTCTGCTTCAGCCACTACCCATTCTAGAGTAAAAGTGGGAGCACATCACTATGGACTTTGTATCTGGACTTCCACGATCTTCAGGAGAAAAAGACGCGATTTGGGTCATCGTTGATAGATTGACCAAATCGGCCCACTTTTTGTCTTTCAAGGTGGGACTATCTACGAAGAAGCTGGCAGAGATATATGTGCGGCAGATAGTCAGATTGTACGGAGTTTCGATGAGCATAGTCTCGGATCAGGATAGTCGTTTCGCTTTCCATTTTTGGAGGAGTTTGCATACTAGCTTGGGCACCCAGCTCAAGTTCAGTACCGCGTATCACCCCCAGATAGACGGATAGTCAGAGAGGACCATCCAGACACTCGAGGATATGCTTCGTACTTGTGTGTTATACTTTGGGGGATCTTGAGAGGACCATCTTCACCTAGTAGAGTTTGCTTACAACAACAGCTATCAGGCCAGTATAGAGATATCGCCATTTGAGGCTCTATACGGACGGAGATGTCGTACTCCTTTGTCAAGGGACGATATCGGTGAGAGAGTTTTGCTTGGCCCGGAGATGGTGATAGATGCAACAGAGAAGGTTAAGTTGATCAGGGATAGACTTCGGGTGGCTCAGGATAGACATCGGCATTGGACCGATAGCCACCAGAGACCGTTAGAGTTCGAGGTTAGTATCAGTTTTTTTTTTTTCTGTTTGTGCTTGTTTGTGATTGTTTGCTTTAGGGTCTTGTATTGAGTCTTGTCTTGTGTCTATGTTGGCGATATAGCATTCCTGAGGATTTCTCCGACATGGGGTACGATTCGTTTTGGCCGAGGTGGGAAGCTTAGTCTGCGCTTCATTGGACCTTTCACTATTCTTGGAAGGGTCGGTGCAGTGGCCTATCGACTAGACTTGCCGCTTACGCTTGAGGCACTTTATAACATGTTCTATGTGTCGCAGTTGAGACGGTACGTGGTAGACCCCAGTCACGTATTGGAACACTCCGTGTTAGAGGTGGGGCCTACTCTCCGCTATCCAAAGCAGCATGTGGAGATTCTGAATCATCGTGAGAAGGTGCTCCGAAACTAAGTTATTCCTTTGGTTCGTGTCGCATGGAGGCATCACTCTCCAGGTGAGTCTACCTGGGAGAGAGAGGACGAGATGCGGGAGCATTACCCTTATCTTTTCGAGCCTTGAGGTATATTTTTTCTTTGTTCTTGCTAGTGTTATAATGCTAGTTTGCTCTAATTTCGAGGACGAAATTTTTTTTAGGAGGATAGATTTGTCACCCCCACTTTCCTGAATAGGGCTAATATGCTCATTTATATTATTTTGTTATTTTCATATTTTTAAATTATTATTGCTAGTGTTTTTACATTATTAGTTAAATAGGTATTTTGTTGATATAGATATATACATGTTCAATGGAGTTTTTATTTATAAAAATCTTTAATATATTAAATAAATATAAAATATAAAATATTTATTTTATTTATAAATATATTAAGATTTTTGTATATATATATTTATTTGGTATTATTCCATTTATGGAGTTTCTATATATATATATATATATATATATATATATATATATATATATATATATATATATATATATATATATATATTTTTTTATATATATATATATATATATATGTGTGTGTGTGTGTGTGTGTGTGTGTGTGTGTGTGTGTATTTATTATTTATATTATAGAAAGGAAAAAAATAGTTTTAAATAGAAATAATATTTTTAATGGGTTTTATTTATTAAATAAATACATATGCAAATATACTATATGTATGTATGTATATGTATGTATGTATGTATGTATGTATGTATGTATGTATGTATGTATTGATATATAAAGAATTAAGTATTAAAGAAAGAAAGGAATAAAGAAAGAAAGAAAAAAAAATCAAAAGCTCATACAAACCAAAAATAAGCACACACACAAGCTAGCAGCTAAAGCAAACATACACGCACACCTAAACACAACACAGCAGAGGGGGCGAGCTCCTTAAGCCGAAGCCCCTTATCGGCAAAACCGAACACAACCCGATTTTTCCTCTCCTTTATATATATTCCGATAGAGAGAGGGAGAGGGATTTTTACAAAACCCTAACCCTACGTCGTCATCCCAATCCAGCGTGCATCCCGACATCGCCGTCGACCAACCCGCGGCCGTCCATCGCCGGGAAACGTACAACGAACAGCCCACCCGCGCGCGAAAACTGTCAGCGATGAGCCGATTTCGCAACAGGATTTCTCCGCGCACGCTCGATCGATTTCCGAGCCGTTTCTTCCGTTATGATCCTAACCTATACACCTTTAATTCTTTTCAAATAGTTCGTGCCGATTCGCATCATGTGCGACGAAAAATGAGTTCCAAAATCGAGAAAAAACTCAATTTTCTGGGTTTAGAAACTGTCCCAAAACTCTATGTTTGCGGTCGATTTGCGACCAGAATATCGCTAACTTTGGAAAAACTTCTGAAGAAACTTGTAGACAACATATAGGAGATCAGAACCCTTCTTGTAGATTTAATTTTTATGCATTATACATGAAGTTATTGGTTTGTGATGTTGGAGAAAAAAATGTTTTCAAAAACTGAAATTTTAGAAAAAAATTATCCCGATACGTCGTCCGTCCTGTCAATCCGGACGATGTGGTCGCAAACCGAAAGTACCAAAAGGTGCGTATCGACTTCATGAATGTGTGGGCTTTGACGGAATTCAAATTAATCGGGTGTGCGCGACGAATTTGATGCGTATCCGTCGAAATTCAACGTATCGGCCATTTTGCAAATTTGTTAATTACTTTGTGCACGCTCGTCATATCGAGATAAAACTTCCGCCAACAGAATCGTATCATTTTTCTGGTCATGTATGCCAAGTTTGGTCCGATTCTGAGAAGGTCGACCGGAACGTTATTTTGGCGGGCCCGTGACCCGATCCAACGGACAAATTTGTGCACGGCCCACCGGAATCCAACTTTGGACATACGGTTGGATTCGTCTCGTCAAACCGGACCTGTAGACATGTAGTTTGATGACTTTAGAGACCGTAGATTCTGATATATTTTTTGGTGCAAAGTGGATCCAACAGCGGACACCATTTTGACCCAAAATTACTGTTTTGCCCCTGTATCCAGAATTGGACTTATGGATAGGCGTTGCTAGCTAATTTGACCATTTTAAGAATGTTGGTAATATTTGTTTCAGTATTAGGAGACTGTTGTGCGAGTTGACCGTTCGTGGCTCATTGAGTGGTTTATAGTTCGATTTTCTCAGCTCAGAACAACAGACAAGTACATTCTCTTATCGTTTTCATTGCTTTGATATCTACTATATCCGAATCAGTTGTAGTATTATACTTGATTCTCGACACGAGGATACACGAACTAGTATACGTGAATCTCGTCATGAGATGTCATTCATGGTTTACCTGGTATATGAGTACATTATTTGATATTATTTCATATACTTGTATAAATATCGATTTAGGAGTGGGCTGGCCCCCTGCCTTTGAATTCCGTGTCATAACCTGTCATGTCTGGATCCATTATACTATTCGGGGATGGAGAGTTATTAGAGGTTATGTGATCATTACCCCTACTTGTTTATTACATGTGCATAGTTCCACCCTCACCACACGTAGTGTGTAGCCTGACCTTATACTACTTGTACATAGCTTTCCATTTTGGCCGGCCTGATCCCTATACTATTATACTCCCTGTGTATAGTCGGTCAAATGGAACAGCCTGATCTTGACCCAAGCCGATCACATAACGCTCTAATATCTCATGGTACTTTTTTTTCTTTCTTTTTAGGTTTACATCATACCTCAGATTACTTTATACTGCTTATATTCCAGTTTTATCTTATATCTCACACATGACATGATATCTAGTTCTCTTGTACTGTTTTACTTTCAGTCTTAATATTTCATCTTGTATTTCATTATAATCGTCTCTTATAGTATTTATCAATTCACATAGAACTGTTGTTAGCATTTGTACTTGCTCATATCCTGACAGGATAACCCCCGTTGTTTTTCAGAGAATTTAGATACAGATTGCCCGACCTACTACGGATGAGCCTATGACCAGGACCAGCCTGTGGACCCGGTGCTCGTAGAGGATGCACCGCCTGTAGTGGCTTAGTTTAGCTAGATTTGTCTGGACTATATTCCAGATTGATACTTTGAGACTTGTAGTATTTATTTGGGATCTTGTGATGTCTTTAAATTCTGAACTTGTGATTGTGGCTCAGCACTATTTCAGACTATTTACTTCATCTTTATCCTTATCTTTATCATCGTGCTTATCTTCCTTAGATTTATGTGATTGAGTGGTGATTATATTCCTCCGTACGGAGATGACAGGTTATATTATTGTGTCTTAGATTCTATATATTCTAGATGACCTTTACAGCATTCTACCGCTGATACTGCGGCGTAGGCTGGACGTACCCACGTGCTCGTGTCCCTAAACAGGGTACGGGTCGTGACACATGGTAGGCTCAAAATAGATCAAAATCATATATTGGGTTGATTAGATTGGACCGATATCGAGTCCCGAAATTAAGTTGGTAGTGGGATCATGTTTTACGATAAATGACTAATTGGCCTAAATTGACCCGAAAGTTGTACGATGCAAACATAGTATAAGAGAACAAGTTTGGGTGGGACATGATATATCAAAATAAAGATAATCTTGTTTACTGTAAATTCGTGAAGGAAGTTTTAGGATATTGGCATCTCTGACGCTCCAGAAATCAAAGTCACGAAAAAGACCATTTAATGATCAAAAATAATTAAATAAAAATGAATTATCGAAAATAATTCATTTAGAAAATTTGAAAAAAAAGCCCTAAAATTCAAGAGGCTCACACTTCATGCCATATACTCTTTAAAATAACTTACCTAAAGTGTATGGATAGAGATGTAGGCCGTCTCTTAAGGGAAATCTTGTAGACACCCAAGATACATGCATCAAAACTAGGCTGGCACAAGGTCTTTAATGTGCATCCAGAAGCGCAGTTGATGTGATTACGTGAGTGAAAAAAATTACAGTTATGGTACAGAATTCAAGGCTTAGTCCATTCTTGTATCATGTTGTCATTTAACCTATGCGGGAAGATCTAAGTCATAGCGACGCCTATCCTAATGCATGATGGACAGTCACTGTAGGAAACGCTCAACCCATATATAGAGACATGTGGGGGATTGTTGGTACTTTTGCTTGTTATTGTTGGTGTTTTGCTTTAGAAACTAGAAAGATAGTCCCATATTGGAAAAACCAAATGGATGGTATCTCTATATAAAGCTTTACTTGTGTTGAGAGATCACATATGTTTGCCATTAAAATCTTTTGCTGTAATTTTAATACAAACAGAACAGTGTTACAATGTAGGACTTAGACGTAGTCCTAGGAGTACTCTTTTGTTTAATCTGGGTCCCTTGTGCCGATGGAGCGAGTGGTAATACATTGACTCCGTTGACGATCTGACGACGGTTATCGGTTCTCTGAAGGTCTGAGTTGCTCTGGGTGCTGGAGCTTGCTGAAAGGAGGAAGACGTTGAGTGTCTGTATCTGCCTCTCTGGTTGTGCGATGTCTCTGTCTGTCTATGAATGTTCGTCTCTGTGTGTGTGTGTACGAAGGAAATGATCCCTCTATTTATAGTCTGCAGGCTGGCTGCTCATGCGCGCACATGTCGGATGCGCCTGGACGTGGGGACGCCACGTGGTGATTGCTGATGGAGGCGCATGGACGATGTGCCCTGATTGAGGGGTTAAATTCTTCATACTGCTGTTGTGGGCCGGAACGTAGCAGGGGGGAGAATCTTTCTGTTGCAGAGATCTTGGGTGAATCGAGTCAAAGGACACGTGTCGTAGGCCCATGGCTCGGAGATCTCGGATTTGGTGGGGAATGATCTGGTAGGATGCGTCTGGGATTGGGCGCATAAGGAGACCTTGGCTCGTAACCTTTGGGAGTCACGAGCAATTTGAGGCGCATGGCTTTTGAGGCGCATGTGAGGCTTCGATAGTGACTTTACTTCTGTCTTTTGGGATCAGATAGAAGTCTGGGATGCATGGCTTTTGAGGCGCATGCAGAGCTTCAGTAGTGACTTTACTTCTGTCTTTAGGGATCAGAGAGAAAGTCTGAGACGCATGGCTTTTGAGGCGCATGCAGAACTTTGGGCGCATGGTCGCGGACGTGCATGCGAGTGGTTGGGCGGCCACGTGGCTTATAACCGCTGGAGGAAAGTAATGATGATGCTGACGTTGGCGACGCTTCGTTTTCTGAAAAAGTTGTCAACTGTTCAGTCCTCGAGAGGCGTGCTGCCAACTCTGTCAGACTTCAGCATTTAATGTTCTTTGACAGGTGATGGATTGTTGGAGTGGGCGCATCGATCGGCGTTCCACTAGGCGCATGGGGCCGCATGGGGGCGCATGCTTGTGAAGCGCTTGGTGCTGAGGGGCGCGTCTGTGTGATGCACGGTCTGGCCGACGCATCCGCTCCGCTTGACACGTCTTTTGGTACGACTGTTACGTTCTTCGAGTGCTTTAAATAGCCGTTTTTGACTTGGCTGAATTTGAAGCGTCAGGTTCATCCATTTAATGCAAATTCATTGTACGGGATTCGGAGAGCCATCCACTTGGCGCATGGGTTTGATTTGCCCGGCCTATGAATAGTGGCATGGAGAGAGTTTGCTTCTCGTTCTCTCACGTTCTTCCGAAATGAACTTGTTTACTCGAGTGCATTCTGTTGATGAGATGCTCCCGAGGGTGAAGATGCGACGCATTGTCTTCATTGATGCACTTGAAGGTGACTGCTACATCCAAAAGTCGGAGTCAAGGGCTTCTGAGGCAGGCGGAAGGTGCCTGTTGCATCCAAAGATAGGGATGCTCGAGCCTCGTCTCCGTTATGTGGGAAGAGCCGTAGATCGGAATTGCGGTGCTGTGGCTTTGGGGGCTCTTTCTTCCTTTAAAGTGGGTGTTGCCCATTCTGGTTGTGTTGAAAGCTGCTCCTTTATCTGCGGTTTCGATTGCGGTCTTCCTTCGCCTTTGGAGGCTCTTTCGAAGCCTCCCCTGGCCACAGGTTGGCTTGCGGTGCTCTTCTCTTCCTCGGTTTAGGGAGCTCTTCCTCCAGCTAGAGGGTTGATTGCCACCCTCGTTCTGCCCAATAAATGCTTCATTAGTCGAAGCACTTAGACGGCGGTGAGCCTGGCTGGAAGGGTGGAACATAACTGAGCTGCTGAAGGGATGCACATAACTGAGCTGCTGAAGGGATGCGCCCGGCTGGGAGCGCATGGTGGGATGCGCCTGACTGAGAGCGCATGGTGAGATACGCCTGTTCAAGAGCGCATGATGATGTTGCGCCTGGCTGTAGACTTAGGGTCTTTTCTTTTTGTAGAAGTTCTTCTTTGTACAGCCCTTTTTAAAACATGTAATAGACTTTTATATGAAATAAAAATCTTTTTTTAATGTCTATATTCTTGTTTTGCTGTGTCAAAGTACTTTGTCTGAACTTCCTGGCGCATGTAGCTTTTGGCGCATAGGATTTCTGATCGTGAAATTCCATGCTTCTACAAGACCCCCTTCAAAGTTTTCAAAACTTTTTTATCAAGTTTTGGAATACCTTGAATAAGAAGCATGGTGGTTGGGGCGCATGTCTGTTCGGGCGCATGGATACTCCGCGCATCAGTGATGGGGCGCATGCTCCTCTCAGTTAATGCAAATGATAACGCCTCGATAACCAAGAAGATTAATGATGATCTTTTTGGTTTTATCTGCAGTTATCTCTTACAAAACTCGAAGCGGCGGCTGAGGTCACACTTCATCGGTTCACGCGTGCGACTGAGCCTATAAATAGGCGTAAGGAGAAGAGAGAGAGTTCTAGCCTGATTCCTCTCTTTGCTTTTGTCTTTTATAGTTCTTCTTCGAAAAAACCCTAACTTTCTCCTTTCAAGAAATGGCTCCCAAGACTCCATGCGGCGGTACTGGCAAGGGAAAGGAGCCTGCAGAGTTCGCCGAGGAAGACGCTCCTGTCACCATTGTGACTCCGGCCGACGTTCGGCATGCGGTGACGGGTGGGTGTTGTTTTTTTCATAATGTGCCCTAACTCTCTGCTGCCGACGTGCATGGACTTCTGTCCTGATGATGCGCCGAGGTTTTATCCCACCGACGTGTATGGGTTTAGGCCCTTATTATACACCGAGGTTTAACTGCTAACGTGCATGGGTTTACACCCTGATGATGCGCCGAAGCTTCACTGCTGGCGCGCATAGGTTTGCACCCTGATGATGCATCGAAGCTTTCACAGCTGATGCGTATGGGTTAACACCCTGTTGATGCGCCGAAGCCACACTGCTGATGCGCATAGGTTTGTACCCTGATGATGCGCCAGGCTGCTTGACACACTTTGTCTTTTTAGAGCTTTTTGCCGGACTTTTGTTTTCATTGTATCAGTGTTGATGACAATCCCTTTGTTGAATGAAGTGTAGGCCTTTAAAAATGACAGTCACGCTGAGTTGATCAGGACAGAGTCAAAAGTCACGCTCAGTTGATCCAGATAATATTTACAAATCACGCTGGGGATACAGCTCATCATTTGTCAGAGAGTAATTATGACTGACAGCACAACAGTCGAAGAATGTCTCTTCGTATGCCACGTATGCACAAAATTCGAGAGATCACAGCCGTCTATTGCGTGATTTTCGAAATCTTCTTCAGCAAGACTCAACCTTCGTCAAGTTGGCGTACCAAAAGAGCTTTTTGTCATTTAATGTGACTGACAAAAGCAATCACTACCAGAGATTTTGTGTCAGTCGAGGCACGCTGAATTAAGACAGCTGGCAGTTCTATCCCAAATCTGCGTGTATTCTGAAGTTTTCTTCCTCAAGTCTGCGTGGATTCTGAAGTTTTCTTCATCAAAGTCTGCGTAGATTCTGAAGCTTCTTGCCCCAAGTTTGCGTGGATTTTAAAGCTTTCTACCCCGAGTCTGCGTGGATTTCGTCTTCACCAAGTCTGCATGGATTCTGAAGCTTCTTGCCCCAAGTTTGCGTGGATTTTGAAGCTTTCTACCCCGAGTCTGCGTGGATTTCGTCTTCAACAAGTCTGCGTGGATTTCATCAAATTGGAGTACGTGGCAGCCATGCCACTGATCTCTCGCCTACGTGTCCTGTAACTTGCACACGACTCATGCATGATTGCCATGTGTCCAACAGTTACAGGCCACGTCCAGTAACTGCTCACAGTCTTGCGTATGTTAAATCCTGCATGATTTTCAACTAAGCACAGGCTGTGAAGACAGTTATCTTTTCAGTTATTATTTTTGACTCTATAAATAGAGTTTTTTTTATTCATAGGACAGATACATAGTTATCTACTGTCAAAATTTTGAGAGCTTTTCTTCTTCGCATAGTCCAAGGGATAAAGCGATCGTCTTCTAGATCGGATTCCCACAGTTGTAATTTTCCTAGATACACAATAAATAAAGGAATTTATTTATGGAAAACAAATTGGCGACTCTGCTGGGGAAAACCATCTCCTCTTCTGAGATAGCAACAACTCAATGCGATACTTCGTCAATCGGCTCGACGAAGAAGGTGATGACGATCCAATTCGATCAACTCGCCTATGAAGAAATGCAGCGGGCTAAGAGTGGTAAGCCCACTACAGCCTCCATCATCACTGCCAAGTCGAAGGGACACTCTATCTATGTCCCTAAGAATCAGTTGGCAGCCAATGGTGAAGTCTCTGCCACAGTGTCTGCTCCTAACACTGGCAAGAACTCTACTGCAAGCACGCACACTCTTGTGCGCTCGAAGATGACAGCAATCAAAGATCACGCTAACAGTACTGGCTCCTTAGCCAAATCTGTTCCAGCGTGTGTCTCCAAAGTTGAAAGTCACGCTGACAGTACTGGCTCCTTAGCCAAATCTGTTCCAGTGTGTGTCTCCAAAGTTGAAAGTCACGCTGACAGTACTGGCTCCTTAGCCAAATCTGTTCCAGTGTACAATTTCAACCTCAAAAGTCACGCTGACAGTACTGGCTCCTTAGCCAAATCTGTTCCAGCGTGCAATTTCAACCTCAACAATCACGCTAACAATACTGGCTCCTTAGCCAAATCTATTCCAACGTGTATTTCCAAAGTCAAAAGTCACGCCAACAGCACTGGTTCTTTAACCAAGCCTGTTTCAGCGTGTATTTCATCTAAGAAGAATAGCTCTTTAGCTATCTCTTCCTCTTTGCCAAGTTCTACCAGTACTGGGGGTGGTCTTCCACACAAAGTCCCTTCGAAAAGAAATAACTCTTTAGTTGTTTCTTCTGCTCTTGTAGTTTTTACTTCAGGAACAGCTTTGACTGATAATTTTGTTAGTCAAAGAAAAGGAGATGGTCTTTTGACTACTCTTCCTTCTGGACATTCTATGTCTCAAAACTTGAATGAGTCTAAGAAGAAACATTCCTTAATGTTTTTTTCTATGACTTCTTCGAATTGGGCACAGAATTTGTCTAGAAAAGGTCTGTTACCAACCCCTAATCAAGGGGATGGTTCAACTCTTCCTTCTCTGCAAATATCCAGATCAATGGAAGGAAAACTCCATGTGTCCAAAACCAATGTGTCACTTCCAACTGATCTAAGAACAAAAATTAACACTTCTGGTGTTAAGAAACCATACCAGTTGGAAACAAGGATAAGAGATCCAGATGCAGAGTATGCAAGAAACTATGTGGCTCATATTAATCATTCTCTATATAATCAAGAGCCATCAAGACCCAAGAACAGGAAATATATTCCTCAATCTTCACAAACAGATTTACGAGAATATCTTCAACAGAAGAGAAGAAGTGATTCTGTGTCAAAGGACCATGCTGAATGTGACTTCTATCCAAGAGTCATAATTCAATGCAGATGTCAATCAATGGCTCATGATCATGTTGATCATGAATATGACTTTCAGCCAAGAATCACAATGCAATACAGATGTCAAACAAAATGACAATCTGTCTTCAATCGGATTCAGTGTGAACCTATGCCTGATGAAGATGAGCCTTTGTTTGCTTCTGTCAATATGACCTCTCGGGATGCTGGGGGTAGAGTTGATAGTCCAGATAGAGTATACAGAAATACCAGAGCAAGAGTCCTGGCCTCTAGTCAAAGAAATTTGATCTCTGAAGATGATTCTGAATTCCTTGGAGAATCTAACTTCCCACCTCTTCCTACTGGGGGTAGTTCTCCTATAATTGACTTTGATGCACAAAGCAATGATTCAGAACAAACAACATCTACCAGTTCATCAATAATTCCTCGTACAGTCACGACTTATATGGTTGATGGGAATACTGATGAACCTTCTTCTTCCTTGACTCCTCAAGATCAAAGAATTGCTTCTTTGGAACAACAAATGAAGTCTATGGCTGATACTATAAAGTCGATGTATGAACTCATGGCAACACAGATGCAAAATCGACAGACTGTACCAGATGCCATACCAACTGACACTGATATAAGTCCAGTACAAGTTCCTCCAGTAGTACAATCCAATACTCCTGGACCAGCTCAACCAAACCCTAGTCTCTCTGGAGCTGGGGGTAGTGCTTACAATGCTATTCCTCCTCCCAACTATTCTCTACAAGTTACAACTCCACAATCTTCTGGAGTTGTTAACGAAGAATTGAGGAATCTCAGAACTCAATTCGAGGCATTCAAACAGAAGGATGGTTTACAAAGGTTAGGCATCAAACAACCTTATCCGATAGAATGGAAGCAAGTATCGTATCCTCCTAAATACAAGCCTCCCACTATCTCATCTATGATGGAACCACTTCTCCAAGTCAGTTCATTAATCACTTTGAAGTGATGACTGATCAGCTGCAACCAAGCGACGCCCTCCTTACTCGGGTGTTTGTTGGATGTCTCAAGGGAACGGCTTATGAATGGTATAGAAGTCTCCCAGATGGGAGCATTACCTCATTTTCTGGTTTCAAACAGATGTTTCTTGAACGGTTCTATGAAGGGCTCAATGACATGACTATGTCTGCTCTTATTAAAATCAAGCAGAAAAATAATAAAACTACAGAAGAGTATATTGAACGGTTTCGAAGAGAAGCTCTGAAGATGCCTCTTGGAACTCCTGATGTTGTCACCATCGATACATGCAAATTAAACTTGTTTCCAATCATTAGCATGTGGACAGGATCCACTCAATTCCAAGACTGGCCTTCTTTCATAGTTAGTGCCAAGGCCGCAGAAATTAGTGCTGAAACCTTCAAAGGTTTAGGAGTGCAGATGACTCCTAAAGAAACAGGTCAAGGTACTAACAATAAAAACAATGCTCGCAAGGGAAAAAAAACTCTTGAAGTTAATCTTCAGAGCAAAGATGCATCAACTGTTCAAACCTCTCCTACAACTCAACAACCAAGAACATCTCGCCCCAAAGAAGAATATTCTTTCGATGACGACGATGTCCTTGGTATCTTTGAATGTCTGCTGAAAGGTAATAAGATACAATTACCTGAGATCAAGAAACCTGATGAAGCTGGTAAAACAGATCATCCCAAATACTGTCCATATCACAGAATGCTGGGTCATACAATTCGTACATGTTATGTACTGAAAGGAAAGATCCAAGAAATGATTAAATCTGGAGCTATCTCTCTTACTCCAAAAGAGAAGACCGTCACCTCCAACGTCATCTCTATGCAATTCGGAGATTTCCCTCCTCAACTCCTTGAAAGTGGGATCGTTCCTATTCCCAAGGCAACTCTTGACATAGTAAATCTTCCTCCTCCACGGTCTGAAGGATTAGTGCCAATCACTTTGGAAACTGGAGAAATCATGTGGATCCATCCTGATCTAGTGGCAGATTTTGAATCGCCTTCTCCTCAAAAGACTACTTCTCGAAAGTCCAAGAAGGCTGGAAAGATTAAATCATGTCATATGACTTCTCTTGAATCTATTCCTGACACAGAGCCAAAAGAGAAAGAAGAAGCACTTGTTAGTGCTACTCGAACGGAAAAACCTTATCTAAAGGATTATTCCAAAAATCCTGAGGATCCTCTTGATATTCCTCCAGCTGATAAAGATGCTTATAATGTTCCTCCTGAAGAAGAATCATCCACTGAACCTGTTCCTCCCAAGCCTACAGCTCTGGAGGAAGGCAAACAACAGGCTCGGTTTGATAAGCCAATCAAGAAGTCCTCTCCTCTTGGACTTCAGAAGCCTTATAATTTTGACATTTTAGCTCAGCTTGCTAATACTTCAGCTAGAATGTCCCTCTTTGAACTTCTACGTCTTTCCAAAGAGATTCGGGAGACATTAAGTGAAGCACTTCTACAAGCTGACTCTTGTCTTGCACAATTGAAGAAGCCAGATGCAGAACCTGCCACTTGCTTACATTGCAACAGTGTATTGGAGATTATCCCGAATATCACCTTTACACAAGACGACATGCTACTGGAGGATAATCGACATGATCGGCCTCTTTACTACACCGGTTATATCGATACAATGAAGATAGATCGTATCCTCATTGATCCAGGGTCTGCTATAAGCATAATGCCAAAGAGTCTGTTGGATGAACTAAAAATCCCTCTTCACAAACTCTCCAAGACGGTTACTACTATCCTGGGATTCAATCAAAGCCGAAGCGAGCCTTTGGGAAAGATTCATCTGAAGCTTCAGATAGGCGATTTCAGATCCAAAGTCACTTTCTATGTGATCGAGATCGTGGGATCCTATAATCTTCTTCTGGGGAGGCCCTTTCTTCATGAAAATAATGTGGTGCCTTCTACTCTTCATCAGTATTTTAAATATATTGATAGCAATGGAAGAGTACAAAAAGAAGTTGATGATATAAATCCCTTCCATGGGGTTGAAGCTTATTTTAATGATTCCCGAATGTACAAAGAAGAGTATACAAGGGTTATACAAGCTATGGAGAAAGAGGATTCACAAAGTGAGACCTTAATAATCCCTGTTAAAGGTCGAACTACTCAACAACAATCTCCCAAACTCTCTGGAGAAGGTTCTTTAATCATTCCAGTGAGTGGACGGATCTCTCCACTATCTCAGTCATCTACTCAAGATACTCTGCTAATTCCAGTTGGAGGGCGGATTATTCTTCCATCTCAAGCTTCAAGGGAGCTCACCTCTTCTGAGCCATTTGTTATCGATCTTAATCGAAACAACGCTTCTTCTCGTTCTTCTTCTCCCCCTTTAGTCATTGACTTGGCTAAAATCTCTAAGGCTCAGCCTTCTCCCAATGTAAATACTGCTGCTTTTACATTTAATAAAAAGTCTCCATCTTTGCAGTATGCTGATGTGTGTAATTATGTTCATAGTTATTTACATTTGTTAGATGACTTGAACAAAATAACCATAGGGGTTGTACAGACTGTTCATACAGATGTATCCTAGAACCTGTACAATCTTCATACTTTCTAGTTCCTAGCAGAAAGCCAGGAGACATTCCAATATTCTTCTATAAAGGGCCCCAAAGTCCTTCTGATTTAGAAGATGAAGACAAAAATGATGACACTGGAAGATTACAACTATGTCGTTATAGTCGGCAATCTAAAGACATCATCAAAAATATGGGCTATGACTTCAGGACTGGCCTCAATAATGGAAAGGAAAGAAAAATGCATGTTCGTATTCCTCCTCTGAAATATGGAAGGACGAAATACGGACTGGGCTATATAGCTCCTACTCCTTTTATCAATATTATCCATGAAGATCCTGAGTCTGACGAAGATAAGAGATCTGATTCTTCTAGTACCACTTCTTGGGATTCCGATACAAGTATCGGTGACTTCTACTGCAACCTTCTGTCTTCCAACATGGTTTCTATTGACTATTCTGAAGAAAGTGATGAAGACGAAGAAGAGTTTGAAATCTCACCTGAATCGGAACAATGGGCCCAAAGATTAGATAATCAATGGGAGTTCCGTTTCGAGCAAAAAGAACCTCCGACTGAAGACAAACTTGTTCAAATAGATGTTGGTGAAGAGGGATCTCCCAAACCAATATTCATCAGTAAAAGTCTTTCTGAAACTGATAAGCAATACATGATCAAACTCATTCGTGACTACATCGATGTCTTCGCTTGGAGTTATGAAGATATGCCAGGACTTGATCCATAAATTGCAACTCACAAGCTCAATATCTTGCCGAATGCTAAACCGGTCAAACAACAACAGCGACGATTTCGTCCAGACATCATGGATGCAATTGAAGTTGAAGTCAATAAACTCATAACCTCTGGGTTTATTAGAGAGGAACAACATTCCGATTGGGTGGCTAACATTGTTCATGTTCTTAAAAAGACTGGCAAGATCAGAGTATGCATAGACTTCCGCGATCTCAATACGGCATGTCCTAAAGACAAATTCCCTCTACCAATCACTGATGTCATGGTTGATAATACATGTGGATTTGAACGAATGTCATTCATGGACGGGTATTCTGGGTACAATCAGATCAAAATGTTTCCAGAGGACGAGAAGCACACTTCTTTCAGAACGCCGATTGGTACATACTGTTATACAGTTATGCCATTCGGTCTCAAGAATGCAGGAGCAACTTATCAACGAGCTATGAGCACTATATTTCGTGAACATTTGCGGAAAACAGTCGAATGCTATGTTGATGATATTGTAATCAAAAGTCGACAAAAGGAGGATCATATCCAAGATTTGAAGACTATATTCGATCTAATGCGTAAGCATCAATTAAAGATGAACCCTACTAAGTCCTTCTTAGGCGTCTCTAGTGGTAAATTTCTCGGCTTCGTCATTACCTCTAAAGGTATACACGTGGATCCCGAGAAGATCAAAGCCATCCAAGAGATGCGTCCTCCACGTACCTTAAAAGAGCTACGAGGATTTCAAGGAAGAATCACTTATATCAGGAGATTCATCTCTAATTTATCAGGACGCTGCAGACCATTCAACAAACTTATGAAGAAAGGTGTTTCTTTTGTCTGGAATGATGAATATCAGAAAGCATTCGATGATATAAAACAATATCTGATGAACCCTCCAGTATTGGTACCTCCCGTTTCAGGAATTCCATTTCTCCTATATATTCGAGCAATGAGTCATTCATTGGGTGCATTACTCGCTCAAAAGAATCAAAATGGTCATGAACAAGCCATCTACTATCTCAGTCGTACTATGACTGGAGCTGAACCTCGATATTCACCAGTCGAAAAAGAATGTCTAGCTTTGATGTTTGCTGTCCAAAAGACACGTCATTATATCATTGGCCAGACTATTCATGTCATCTCCAGGATCAATCCTATACGGATCATGATGAAGAAACCAAGTGTTTTGAATTCTCGATTGGCTAACTGGGGAATCCTACTTGCTCAGTATGACATGCACTATATTTCTCAGAAATCAGTCAAAGGACAAGCTTTAGCTGATTTTCTGGCTGCTCACTCAATTCCAGAAAATTCAAAACTCTATGATGACATCCCAGATGAAGTCCTAGATTCAAATCAAATTGCTGAAGAAGATCCTACTTGGCGTCTATTCTTTGATGGAGCATCAAGAATTGATCCTAATGGCGATATTGTCGCTGGAGTTGGAATTGTTCTTGTATCGCCATAAGGTCTTGCTATCCAAAGAGCTTATTCTCTCGATCAGCCATGTTCAAACAACGTAGCTGAATACAATGCATTGCTTATTGGTCTTCAACTCGCTAAACATCTGAATATTCAATATTTGGAGGCGTACGGAGACTCTAAACTCATTGTCAATCAGATAAGGGGTACTTATGAAGTTCGCAATCAAGATTTGGTTCCTTATCATAGATCAGCTATATCTATGGCTTCTTCGTTTGAAGAATTCTTTATTGAACATGTTAGACGAGCATGTAACACAGAAGCTGATGCTCTTGCCAATCTTGCGGCGGTATTGGCTATTCCAATCAGACGTTAACAAATGATTGTTGTTCACAATCGAGAATTATTTCATCTCGAAAACAATCTGACCCTAGGACTTCCAGTTGACATTGAAGAATCAACATCTCATGATGTCAATACAACAAGAGGATTTGGATTCAGTCGTAAATCGATGTCATCTTCTTCTGATTCCAGTATGGAATTCATCTTTAGTAACTCGGCCGAGAATCAGAATACGGATAAAGATTGGAGACTTCCTTTCTTAGATTTCGTATTGTACGATATTCTTCCAAATGATCCGAATGAAGCAGCATCTATCAGACGACGATCACTCAGATTCTATTACAATCATACAACAAAGACCTTATATCGTCGAGCCTATGATGGTTTACTTCTCCGATGTGTTGCCGGTGACGAGGCTCAACAAATCATTCGCGAAGCACATGATGGAATTTATGGTGCACATCAGCCTGGACCAAAACTTCAAGACCATATTCGACGTATGGGTTATTATTGGCCTACTATGGTATCAGACGCCATCGAATACGCAAAAAAGTGTAAAGCCTGTCAAATCCATGCGGATTTTATTCATCAATCTTCGGAATTTCTACATCCGACGGCAGCATCATGGCCCTTCGAAGCTTGGGGCATGGACATTATTGGTCCGATCAATCCGCCGTCATCCAAGGGTCATCGGTTTATTCTTGCAATAACCGATTACTTCTCCAAATGGGCCGAAGCCATTTCTTTGTCTGAAGTTAAGACGTCCAATGTCATTTGCTTTATTAAGCACCATGTCATCTACAGATTTGGTGTTCCTCGACGCATTATTCATGATAACGGACCACAGTTCGTCAGTCAGAAGTTTACTCGATTCTGTGACGATCACCGGATCAACAATGTGGCTTCTACCGCATATAATTCGGCAGCTAACGGATTAGCAGAAGCTTTCAACAAGACCATCATCAAACTCCTAAAGAAGTTTGTCTCCACTAACAAACGTAATTGGAGTGAGAAGCTCGGGGAATGTTTGTGGGCTTATCGCACTACAGTTCGTAATGCTACCAAATGTACACCTTTCTCTCTGGTGTATGGTTGCGAAGCTGTTCTTCTATTAGAGATTCAAATTCCTTCTTTAAGTATAGCAATCGCTAATGAACTCACTGCAGAAAATAATGATCGTCTTCGACTTCAAGAATTAGAAGCTCTGGATGAAAAGCGATTATCTGCTCAACAGAATATTGAATTCTATCAAGCTAGAATTTCAAGAGCTTTTAATAAGAAAGTCAGAATTCGGGAGTATCAAAAAGGAGAACTTGTTCTAACTGTCAGACGTCCTATGACTATGACTCATATGAGCAAGGGCAAATTTGACGCAAAGTGGGAAGGACCCTATATTGTGAGCAAAGTTTTCTCAAATGGAGCTTATCAACTCTCAGAATTGGATGGTCGAAAAGTTTTGATGCCTATTAATGGCAAATTCCTTAAAAAGTACTATGTATAAATGTAAATGCTTGTAATCATCAGACAGTTTCATGTTTAGAAATAAAATTTTTATTTTATTTTTATCATGAATGATGATACATGATATTAAAGAAGATCACTATCATCCCTTTCTACATTTGGATGTGGGCCACTGCCGTCCTTCTCGAAGACGTGATCAGCAAAAGAGTCGAGAACCTCCTTGCTAGAACCCACGAGGAACTTGCAAACGGCCATCCTCATGGCTTCTTCTTCTTCAGTCTTTCTTGGTTCGAGCAGGAAATCCAGAATGTCCCTTGGTGGCTTGGGTACAGACGAACCTTCGCCTGCTTTCGTCTGCTTCGATTGAACTGGATCAGCAGGGTGTTCTTCAGTGCCTTTCTGAACTTTTGAGACAATTCCAGTTTTCTTGAATGCTTCTTCAGACGGCATTTTTAGGTTCGAAAGAAGAAGTGTTCGTTCTTGTCAAATTTCTGCTATATTTATAGGCAGAAGTTCTATAAATAATGAAACGTCACATTCATTCGACGGTTCATCCATCCATTAATTGCGTTCATCCGACGATTCATCCGTTCATGATCTTCTATCAATTTTTAAAGTGGGGATTCGTTATTGATCATGTTTTCATAACCTCTGAATCAATTCCGAATCTACTTGCTCATTTGTCATTTTTGACCTCTGCATAGAAATTAATCTATTTTCTTTTGAGTTCCTACATATTATCACGTCCATAATACCTCTGATAATATCATATACTCTAAAACAGAATAGAAGATTTCATTATCTATCATGTCCACAATTCATCCACAAATACAAATCTTTGAACATAGAAGAATTATCATTTCCATTCTCATTTCACCACAAAAAGTCTATTACATCTATTTTCTTTTGAGCAGCTTCTACTGAGAAGCCATTGCTGTTAAAAAAATAGAAGAAGAAGTCGGAGAGGAAGGAGTTCGTCGGAGAAGATGAAGTTCTCTTCTGTGGGTTCTCTCTTTCAAATGCAAGTAAAGAAGGAAAGAAGTAATCTATGGCTTATTTATAGGCTTATGAAGAATTCCAAACGGCCCATCATGATTTGCCTCGATTTAGGAGATTGATACGGGATCTTAACTGCACAGAATCCCAACAGTCCAATCATTCAGGAATAAATATCTCTTTAAAAGTCATCACAGCGTGACTGATTTCATTTTATCATCTTATTTTCAAAGTATTTCAAAAAATTTGAAGTCTTTTCAATTTTTCGAAAACTTTGAAGGGGGTCTTGTAGGCCTTTAAAAATGACAGTCACGCTGAGTTGATCAGGATAGAGTCAAAAGTCATGCTCAGTTGATCCAGACAATATTTACAAATCACGCTGGAGATACAGCTCATCATTTGTCAGAGAGTAATTATGACTGACAGCACAACAGTCGAAGAATGTCTCTTCGTATGCCACGTATGCACAGAATTCGAGAGATCACAGCCGTCTATTGCGTGATTTTCGAAATCTTCTTCAGCAAGACTCAACCTTCGTCAAGTTGGCGTACCAAAAGAGCTTTTTGTCATTTAATGTGACTGACAAAAGCAATCACTACCAGAGATTTTGTGTCAGTCGAGGCACGCTGAATCAAGACAGCTGGCAGTTCTATCCCAAATCTGCGTGTATTCTGAAGTTTTCTTCCTCAAGTCTGCGTGGATTCTGAAGTTTTCTTCATCAAAGTCTGCGTAGATTCTGAAGCTTCTTGCCCCAAGTTTGCGTGGATTTTGAAGCTTTCTACCCCGAGTCTGCGTGGATTTCGTTTTCACCAAGTCTGCATGGATTCTGAAGCTTCTTGCCCCAAGTTTGCGTAGATTTTGAAGCTTTCTACCCCGAGTCTGCGTGGATTTCGTCTTCAACAAGTCTGCGTGGATTTCATCAAATTGGAGTACGTGGCAGCCATGCCACTGATCTCTCGCCTGCGTATCCTGTAACTTGCACACGACTCATGCATGATTGCCATGTGTCCAACAGTTACAGGCCACGTCCAGCAACTGCTCACAGTCTTGCGTATGTTAAATCCTGCATGATTTTCAACTAAGCACAGGCTGTGAAGACAGTTATCTTTTCAGTTATTATTTTTGACTCTATAAATAGAGTTTTTTTTTTATTCATAGGACAGATACATAGTTATCTACTGTCAAAATTTTGAGAGCTTTTCTTCTTCACATAGTCCAAGGGATAAAGCGATTGTCTTATAGATCGGATTCCCACAGTTGTAATTTTCCCAGATACACAATAAATAAAGGAATTTATTTATGGAAAACATGAAGTCCTTCTGGATGCTTCTCGTTGTCAAATGGGAGTTGATTTTGACGAGAAGGTTATCAACCCTGCGAATGATGCTATCCTACAGAATCAACCTCCTGAGAGAATGTTGTAGATCTAGAATCAGTTGCCGATTTTCCTTCAGAGTATGATGGAGAGCGGTAAACTGAAATCTGCTGAATCCGAGGATGTGACCTTCTTAAAACCTGCCTCTTTGTTCGGTGACCGCCTGATCTCCACTGAGGCGAAGATACTGAAGATCAAAGAAGACTGGTTCTTCTCTGCGAAGGGCATGGTTCTGTATATGCGACAACTTGAATCCCAGTTGCCGCTGACGGCCTTCTACCGTTTAGCTTCCAAGAGAAGGATGCCCTGGGAACTTACGTCTTCTCAAGGAGGGGCATTGGGAGGTACTCTTTCGATTGATGCTTCTTCGAATCAAAGGGATACCCTGGCCACTTCGCGAGCCGGACCCTCGTTTAGTTGTAGAACTTTGCATCCTGGGAGCCTTTATTGTGAGGTTCCTAATGACACCTTTGTCTTCAGTGCTTCGACCTTTGCAAATCGGATGCTAACATCGAGGGTCATGTATCCGAAAGGTAGCTTTAGGATTGAAGGTTGGTGTCACCACATGCCAAAGTGGGACGACTTGACCATTTGGGTGTTGTCGAAGTTCAAGGCTGAGCTTAAAGAGATTGGGCTGACGGCCGCTATCCGTGCCACACAGGCTGGCGTGGATCTCAATAAGCATATATTCCTTGCTCTCTTGAAAATGTTCAATACCCAGACTGGCACTTTCTTTACTCCAGTGGGAGAGTTGGGATTGGCTCTCCATGAAATGTACAAGGTATCCAGGCTTCCCTGGGGCTCTGAACCGTACGAGGAATATTTTCCGTCAAACGACGAGATCCTTGTCTTGGAAAAGAAGGACCCGGAGATGATGGCTGTTTTCAAAGAGGTAGCGAGCCATCATTATCTGATGCAACGGAGGAAGAAAGATAAGTCTCAACCTCATGTGACTGCTTGAAGGGATTACGTCTTCAAGCAGGATTTGGCGGATTCCTCGAAGATCCGGTTTATGACTCCGCAAGGGCTGAAACCCGCGGAGATGACTATGAAATGAGCCGGTTGGACGAAAGGGCCCCTCGTTCAAATGAGAGTGGCAAAAACGCGTATAGCTGCTTCTGGCACTGTGCGCACCGGATGTCATCTAAGGCAGTATTGGCTGCTTATTTGATGATATGGCTCCGGGATTGTGTGTTCGCGGGCGGATCGGGTTCTGTGGAGAGGGTACACCGGAACCTCATTTTGCCAGCAGTGAAATTGGCCTTTGGTCGTCCTTTGGCCCTTCTCCCCGCGATGGTGTGTAACCTGTTGCGGGGCTTGAGGACCTTTGCTGAGGACGTGATCCATGAGAGAGGTACAAATGACAACTTTCCCCGGGCCGAACTACCATTCCATTATCTGATGGGATGGTTGATTCTACATCATCCGAACGTGATGAGTCCAGGCTCGGAGGAGGATCACGTTGAAGGTGACGCCTTTATCCGCCGCTTCTACAAGAGGAAGTGGTTGCACACTGGTGTCCCCGTCTGCAGGAGAGTTTTGTCCTATCTTCAGGGGTGAGAGATTGTCAAGGTCGGTCCCATCTTCAAAGATTTCGAGGCCGACCAAGATTTAGACGACTTTGGTGAAGATGCGATTACTCTGCCGAAATGGGGTTTTCGTTGGTTGTAAAGTATTCGGCCTTCCCACTTGGTCTACCGCAACCAGAATAGGTATTATCTGGAGCCATATCTGCCAAGTCGGTTTGCTCGCCAGTTCGGCTACACCCAATTAATGTTACGGAACCCCAATAACAGTTTAGGGTTTGCCGAAAGTTTGCTGGACGGAGCCCGGGGCTGGCAATATTACAGTGCTGGGTGCACTGGTGTTCATTTTACTATGCCAGTCCGCAACCCTCGTCCACAAATCCTGTATTCAGCCGTTAAACTATATTGCACCATGAATATTGTGTCTCCTGGTTATGATAGGGAGACCAGTTTCATCATTGGAACTCAGCTAGAGGCTACGACAAATATGTTGGTGGCGGCTCAGTCATATCGTCCACCAGAATTGGCGGATATCGGGCTGCTGTTGTAGCATCAGTGAGAGATCCCCCTGTTGGGAAGAGACGGGCTGACGCAGAGGCCGGTTCGTCTGTACCAAAAAGGCTGAGGAAAGTGACGACTCCAAAGGCCGCGTCACTAGAATTAGTCCCTGCTGAGGTAAAGAGTCCTCCGTAATCTGGCTCATCATGTCATTTTGATGACTTGTGCTTTTCTTCTTGTAGGGATCGTTGAAGAAGAAAACCCGTATTTCGAAATTGGGTGTCAGTAAACCGAAGGAGGTAGCAAGCTCCTCTGATGAGCGAATTCCTCCGATGGTAATATCTCCAATGGAGGAGAATCCTGAAGATGTTATTCCTGCGGAGATTTTAGTATCTCCGGACTTTGTCGGAAGAGGCGCTGAGGTTGCAGCAACTTCCGGGATGGTGCAAGCTGTCGTGGGGCCTTGGACGTTGAGGGTCCTGCGGACACGGGGCTTTCTGATGATGAAGTGGGGTGGAGTTCGTCGTCTTCGGAAGACGTTACTCCAGAGATGCGTGAGTCTGTTGCGGGGGCAACAGACGTGATTGCAACAGAGGAGAGGGATGATTCCCCTCCTTGTCATGATGCGGGGAGGTCGGCTGTAGCATTGCCGAGCCCTACCCCAGGCTCAGCAATGGAAGCTGAGGTGGCTGCCGGCCGGGAGGTGGCGACAGATTTGGTCCCCGTGGAGGGATTCGAAAATGAGGGGAAGACTCGTCTGCCGAGCCCGACCCCAGAAGACGTACCCCGCCAGTAAACGGGAGGTGATCCGGTTAGCTTACCAGAGGAAGGCTCCGCGCTGGTTATAGATCGTGCCTCGGTGGTGGAGGAGGCAGCTCCGGATGCTGATAGTCCCTTTGAGCCGGGAAAGGGCAAGGGCGCTTGCTGATGCAAGAGCCCTCTGTTGCTTCTTCGACTTGGGGGACGATATCGACGCCCCACCCAACTCCTTCTGCACTCTTGGCATCTAGTGCTGATAGCAGAATTCAAGTTCCTGGTGCGGGAGAGTCTGCTGCGGTCGATGTTCAAACCTCGCAGATTGAGATCGGCGGGTCTTTTTCAGGTCCGCCATCTAGGGTAACTCCTCCAACACCTGCCATGACACCACAAGTGTTGGCGGATGCGGATGAGTACGTGAAATTCATCATTGAGGCAGTGTACAAGATGCTGCAGAAGGGTGTGTCGACAGTGATGAACACCAATGGGAGCTTCACGATGGCAAAATCTATGGCGCTTCCACACATCAACCTGATACGTCTCCACCAGGGCCATGATCATATGGCCGAGATTCTGGAGGCCTCGGTGACTGAGCTGGATCAACTGCTTTTCGAGTTTCAGCGTATCCAGCGGAATGATCTTTCCGCCCTGATAGACACAGAAAAGGAGAAGCTGATTGCTGAAATTGAGTCCTCTTATTAGGCCACCGTGGGTGTCTGGGAGCGCGAAGTGGCTGAGACTGAAGCTGCAGTGGAGCGGTTGTCTCAGTCTACGCAGGAGAAGGTAAAGTTGCGAACTGTGTTGGACGCTAGTATCGCGGAGGTTGATGCCCAGATTCGCCATCTTGAGGACCAGCGGGCCCGACTCCTATTGGATGCTGAGCATGCCCAGGCTGAACATGTAGCATTCAAGAAGGAGGAAGCAACTTTCATCCACCGGGCTCTTACTCTGGCTCAGCAGCGGCAGCAGCTGGATGAGAAGCATAAGGATGACACTTCTCCAAAGGCCATAGAGGCGATGCGTCAAGAAGCTGAACGTCGGTTCCTGGCGACTGTGGAGACTCGAGCGACAGACTTGAGGCGCCGGATTAGGATATTTAGGGATTGTAGTCTCTTCTTTTTGTGTATTTGCAACTCTTGCTGGGGAGGGTGTAATCCTTTACTCTTTTTTTAGAATAAAGAAATACAAAATTTTTTGTGATGTGTTCATTTTTGCTGTCATGAACTTGATAATTTGTGTGGACCTATTATCTTTTGCGCACCTTGGTTTTTAGGTACAGATAATAAGTTTGAGAGATCCAACATGTTTGCTCAGAGGTGATGTGGACGTGGCAAATATGGGATTCAAATGATGGAATCTTCCTACTCAGAGGTGTTATGGACGTGGTAGGAATGACTCTGGGGGATACGCGGAACTACTCAGAGGTAATGTGGACGTAGAAGTTCTGCGATCAATGTACGGCAACGCAGGGGTTGTCTGTACGGGATGTTTACTCAGAGGTAATGTGGACGTGGTAAACATGATGGGTAGCGTAATCTCACGGAGTATAAGATTCAGCTTTTTAGGGCGTAGGAGGACAACTCAGAGGTGATGTGGACGTGGTTGTCCTTCTACTGGAGGATGCCACGGAACAGCTGGGTTCCAGAAGCGTCTGATTTTATGGAAGTACATGTCTGAAAGATGTCAAGAGTAGTACTTCTTTAGGAACTTGCCGTTGATGGGCATCATGAACAAGTCCCCATTGGGTTTAGCGAGGCGGTAAGCACCGTTTGAGTATACCGTCTCTATGATGAAAGGTCCTTCCCACTTGGGCTCGAACTTTTCTGGTGTCTTGTGAGTCAACACCATCAGCCTCCTGACTGCCAGAACCAGGTCGCCTACTTGGAAAGTCCTTTGCTTGACCTTCTTGTTGAAAGCCTGTTTGGTAGAGTTCAATGCGTTGTTGAGCTAGGAGACGCTTTTCGTCAAGTGCCTCCAGTTCCCACAGACGACGACGTTGATTGTCCTCTTCTGTGAGTTGGTTTGTGAGTGCTACGCAGAGTGAGGGTATCTGGATCTCGAGAGGTAGTACCACTTCGCTCCCGTAGACCAGAGAGAATGGTGTGTTCCCTGTCGGGGTCCGTACCGTTGTGCGGTAGGCCCAAAGGCATTCGTCGAGCTTTTCATCCCAGTCGTATTTGTTGGATGATACGACCTTTTTGAGTAGCCTGACGATAGTCTTATTGAACGCCTCGGCCAATTCGTTTGCTGCCGGATTGTAGGCGGTTGAGGCCACGTTTTGAATGCGATTCTTGTCACAGAATCTGCTGAAAATATGGCTGATGAACTGAGGACCGTTATCGTGGATAATCCTCCGGGGTATCCCGAAACGGTAGATGACATGGTGCTTGATGAAGCTGATCACCCTAGAGCTCTTCACTTTCGCCAGTGGGACTGCTTCTGCCAATTTGGAGAAGTAGTCGGTGATGGCTAGGATGAAGCGGTGTCCCCTTCATGAATGAGGGGTGATCGGTCCTACAATGTCCATGCCCCAAGCTTCGAAGGGCCAGGAGGCGACTGTAGGATGTAGTGGTTCTGACGGTATATGAATGAAGTCTGCGTGAAGCTGGCACGCATGGCACTTCTTAGCATAGTCAACAGCGTCAGCGGCCATGGTTGGTCAGTAGTAGCCCATGCGTCGTAGTCGATCCTGCAACTTAGGGCCAGGTTGATGGGCTCCGCAGGTCCCATCCGTGAGCTTCTCGAAGGACTTCGGCTGCTTCTTCGTTGGATAGACATCGCAGGAGAAGTCCATCGTAGGAGCGTCGGTACAGCATTTTAGTAGCTGTATCATAGTAGAATCGAAGGGAGCGCCTCCTGACTGAGACATCTTCTTTCGGGTCTTCTGGGAGAATTTCGTAAACAGCGAAGTCGATGAACAAAAATCTCCAGTCTCGGATATTAACACCAGCACTTGTTGACATGGTGTGGGTCACTTGTGAGCACAGGTTGTTTTTAGGACAGACCAAATTTCGACCAACTACCGTGACGTAGTGTTGAGTCCCGAGGGGTGCTGCTAATGAGGCTGTGAGGCCAGCCAGGGCGTCAGCATCCAGATTTTGTAAACGAGGTACATGTTCGATGAAGAACCCGGCAAAGGTTGAAATGATGTTCAATGCGACTTCATGGTAAGGGATCAGGTCTTCATGGCGAACCTCATATTGCCCTCTGATCTGGTTTACGATGAGTTTTGAGTCACCGTAGGCTTCCAGATGATCCACCCCCAGCTGTCGCGCCAGCTGGAGTCCCATGATGAGCGTATTATACTCGACAATATTGTTGGAGCACGGCTTTGAAAGGGAGTAGGCGCGCTGGATGACCAGCTGATCGGAAGAGACCAAGACTACCCCCACTCCTGCGATAATTTGGCCTTTGGGGCCTGTTCTTGAAGCGCCATCGAAAAACATCCGCCAGACGGAGCTTTCTTCGGTGATGTTGGATTCTTGGACCTCATCCGGGATGTCTTCATAGAGTCTGGAGGACTCCGGGATGGGGTGTGTAGCTAAAAAGTCGGCCAAAGCCTGACCCTTGATGGCTTTTTGTGGAACGAACACCATGTTGTATGGTGTTAGCAGGATCGCCCATGTAGCTAGCTGGGAATTTAATGACCCTGGCTTTGTCATGAGAACTCTGAGTGGATTGACTCGGGAGATGACATGAATCGTCTGGCCCGAGACATAATGGCGAGTCTTCTGGATGGCAAATACCAATGCCAAGCACTCCTTTTCAACGGGGTTGTACCGGTGTTCGGCCCCGATCAGTGTTCTACTGAGGTAGTAGATAGCTTGCTCATAGCCTGTATCGCTGTTCTGAGCTAGCAGAGCACCGAGAGAATGATCCATGGCACGGACGTAGAGGAGGAATGGTTTGCCGGCGACGGGCGCCACTAGGACTGGCGGACTCGTCAGGTAAGCTTTGATGTCGTCGAAAGCTTTTTGGCATTTCTCTGTCCAGACGTAAGAGAATCCCTTCTTCATGAGCTGAGTGAAGGGTTGATATTTTCCGGAAAGGTTTGCTATAAACCTTCGGATGTATGCCAGGCGCCCCTGCAGGCCTCGAAGTTCTCGGAGGTTCTTCGGAGGGTCCATGTCAAGGATGGCCTTGGTCTTCTCGGGATCGACATGAATGCCCTTCGCCGTGATAATGAAGCCCAAGAACTTTCTGCTAGAAACCCCTAAAAAGGATTTAGCGGGGTTCATCTTGATTTGATGCGCCCACATGAGATCGAAGACTGTCTTCAGGTCTTGTAGGTGATCTCCTTTGAGACGGCTCTTGACTGCGATGTCACCAATATAGCATTCGACTGTCTTGCGAAGATGCTAACGAAAAATGGTGCTCATAGCTCCTTGGTATGTGGCACCAGTATTCTTCAAACCGAAGGGCATCACTGTGTAGCAGAAAACGTCCTTTGGAGTCCTGAATGACGTATGTTTTGCGTCATCGGGGAACATCTTGATCTGGTTGTAGCCCGAATATCCGTCCATAAAAGACATGCGTTCAAAGCCACATGTGTTATCGATCATTACGTCGGTGATGGAAAGCGGGAATTCGTCCTTCGGGCAGGCGGAGTTAAGATCCCTGAAGTCGATGTAGACTCGAATCTTCCCATTCTTCTTGGTGACAGGGATAACGTTGGCCACCCAATCCGGGTGTTGTTTTTCACGGATGAAGCCGCTGGTCAAGAGTTTATCCACCTCCTGATCGATGGTATTCATGATGTCCGGACGAAAACGTCGATGTTGTTGTTTGATAGGCTTGGCATCGGGTAAGATGTTGAGCCTATGCATCGCGATCTGAGGATCAAGTCCTGGCATGTCTTCGTAGCTCCAGGCGAAGACATCAATATATTCTTTAGCCAGTTGGACTAAAGACTCACAGTCTTCTCCTTTTAGGCTTTTGCTGATGAAGATGGGTTTGGAAGAAGATCCATCCCCAAGGTCGATCTGCTCGACTTCGTCTTCGGTAGGGGGTTCGCGTAGCTCAAAACGAGACTTCCATTGTTCTCCTAAGCATTGCGCCCAGGGTTCTTCTTCGAAGAATTTCGGCGCTTGATCTTCACCTTCATCTTCTTGAGGTTGAGCGAATGTCATGTTGGCTGACAGCACTCTCTTGAAGACTGAACCGATACTGGTATCGGAATCCCAAGTTGATGCTTCAGACGAATAAGAATGTTCTGCTTCTTCTGCCTCCGAACTCTCTGGAGTTGACGGCGGCGTGACATAGCCTATCCCCCGTCAAGTCCGATTATAGTAGTCCTGCGGCTTTCCTTTAGGTGTTGGAAGCCGGAGGGGAAGACGTCGACCCTTGCCGTAGTTCAGGCCTTTGTTGCTTTTTAGGTCGTAACCCATCTTTTGGATGAGGTACTTTGTCTTGTCCGTGTACCGATATACTTGTATTCTGCCGGTATCTGGTTCTGGCTCGAGTGGCGGGAGGTCTTGATGACGCTCAACTTTGCCGAAAATGATGGATTCTTCGTCTCGACTCCGCGGTGGGACTACAGAACAGACCCCTTGGAACGGGACTACTCGATTTACATGATGGACAGTCGTTATTTGTGTTTTTAACGACCGTAGAGCGTTATCTAATGTATACATGGCATTCCAATGTGGAAGACTAGAATAATTAAAAGACACTCTATTATTGATGAAATACGAGATTTTATCCCGCGGGATTATATTATCCAGAGAGGGTGCGTCTACATCAGCAGAGATATATTCCCCTAGCTCTTCATCTGTGAGTACTGGGATTGGATCGGAAGAGTCCACTACAGCTTTGATTTCGGGGTCCGAGAGGGCTACGTGGGCCTTCTCAGGCAGCTTGGATTGCGGCGGCTTGTCTTTAAGATGCACCTTCAGAGGTGCCTCCACTGTGCCTCCGGTGATTGGTGCCTTTCCTTGTAGTTTTGCCACAAGGGGAGCCGATGTCTAAGGCGGCTTTTCCTTGAGGCGTATCTTCAAGGGAGCTTCATGAGCAGTTGGTGCTTTCCCGGGTAGCTTGATGTTCATGGGTGGCAACTTCTGAGGCGGTTTGCCTTTGAGTCGGATCTTCAAAGGAGAGTCGGAAGTCATCTCCGGCTCCATATCCGGCTCTGCTGCCATTTCTGCTTCATCATCAGCATCATTGGCTTCCTCCTCGTCATGTGACTTGTACAAGGAGGAATCAGTGAAGTAGGCTTCAACCCCTTTGAAAGGGTCAATGTCCGCAAACTCCGTCCGGATGACGTCGTTGGTGGACGCGTACTTTAACATTGGTGGAGTGTAGATGGCACCACCATGTACTCATGCAGCCATGGACGACCCAACAGAAGGTTGTAGTTGACGTCGGCGTCCACGACATAACAAGTCACCTCCGTTCTGAGGCTACCGATATGGCACTTTAGTCGTATCTTGCCCAGTGGCTCGCTTTTGCTAGCATTGAAGCCACTGATTGTTGTATTGGATGGCGCCAGTCGGTACATTGGGATCCCCAGTGTTGAGAGCGGCGTCTTCAGGATGATGCTGAGGGAAGACCCCGAGTCGATCTGAATGCGCTTCACCTTGACAGAACCGATATACCCTGTATAATACAGCGGCCTGTTGTGTCGGTTGTGCTTGAGCAGCATGTCTTGTTGGGTGAAGGTTATATTGGGGATAACCTCATCCGCACAATGACAGTGCGCACATGTAGTTGGAAGATCTTCAGGCTGCTTGACCTGACTGATGAAGGACTCAGCATCCTTCAGGGCTTCACAGAGAGCTTCGCGAGTGTCCTTGGAAAGATGAAGGAGCTCAAACAGAGAAAGGCGGACAGGAGTACTGGCAAGTTGTGCCAGTATGTCGAAGTTGTGGGGCTTGGCTAGCCCCGAAGCATTCTCCTTTCGCAGAGGCCTGTCGAAACGAGCCTCTACATGCTTCTGCTTATTAGCTGCTGGAGGCTTGGACGGACCCCCTTCCTCGGTAGCAGGAACGGTGCAAGGAGGCACCACCTCGACGACAGCCTCGTCGGGTTGGGCGTTCTGTTGTGAACGCGTTTGTACAGGAAGAGCCTCTTCTGCGGAGGAAGAGACCATGCGGCAAGACTTGATCTTCCTGCCTTTGGTTTTGGAGGCAGAGCGTACCTCCGGTTGGGTAACCTCGGAGACGAGATCAGGGTGAACCCATAAGATCTCTCCCCGAGATGTGGTGAGTGGGATGAGTCCACTCACGTTGTCACGAGTAGGTGGTAAGTTAATCACCTCCATTGTCGCCTTAGGGATGGGGACGACGCCATCTTGTGCTGTAGTTGGCGGCAAGGTGCCGAACGGGAGCGACACCACGTTGGCCGAAACCGTCTTCTCCTCGTAGTCGACAGAGATAACATCCGCATTGATCATGCGCTGGATGTAGTTTTTGAGGACGTAGCAGTCCTTGGTTGGATGTCCGACAAACCAATGGTAGTGACAGTACCTCGGATTGTCCACTTTCCCAACCTCATCCGGACGCTTCGGGTCCGGCAACTTGATCTTGTCACCCTGCTTCAGTATCTCAAAGAGTTGCAGGGTGTCTTCATCGTTGAAAGAATAAACCTTCTTTGGTCTTGGTGCAAGTGGAGGCTTCTGAGTAGGTGCTGATGCACCTTTTGAGGCATTGACAGTCAATGTCTGTTTCCCCTTTGTCTCTCGTCCGGGGTTGTTGGCTGCAGGCCGTTCCCCCTTGTCTTCAAAGGCGGGGAAACTGACTCCCAGAAGATGAGCATTGGCCGCCTTCTTTTCTGCGGCCTCGGCTTCGATGATCAAAGAACTCCAGTCGGGAGGAGTAGAGTTGAGCCAGAGTTTGACTGCAGGCAGCATGTTCATGCTGCAGGAGGAGAGGAGCGCATGTTCTGGCATGCCCGGGAGCAGTCTGAAGCAGGCCTATCGGAAGCGTTCGATGAATACCCGAACTGTTTCCTTTTCCTTCTGGCGTATCTCTATGAGGGACGCCATTGTCATGTCCTTCCCGCCGTCGTAGAAACGGTCGAGGAAAAGGTACGTCAAATCGTCGAAGGAAGATATGGAATTGTCGGGAAGGCTGCAGTACCAGTCGTACGCCACTCCTTTCAGTGCGCCGAAAAATATGCTGGTGAGTAGCGCATCCTCCTTCGGGAGATGTCCCGTCTGAGACTGGAAATACGTCAGATAGCGACGCAGAGAGTCTTTCCCGTCGTATGGCATCAGTGTTTGTGGTTTATATTTTGGAGAATAAACCACTTTATTCTATTCGAGGGGATAAGGTTGGGGGATGCCCATCTTTTGGCGCTCATCTTGTCTCGTCTTGGACTCAAAGCGCTCGCGCAGGTCCCTGATCATCTCGACCACGTCTTCCGTGGAGCTGGGAGTCGGGGAAGGTGGTACCACCTGGAGTTGAGCATTTGAGGGCTCCGACGTCCGGGGGGCTTCGTGACGATCCGTATCCAAGGATACCCGTTGAGGGGGTACACTTGATTCTCCATTGGCCCCTGGGTCGGGACCGGTAGAAGGTGTCCTGGCCAAAGCTGACCGTATCTCAAATACTGCTTGAGTCAGTGTTTGCATAGAGGCAGATAGGGTTTTGAGTCCTCCCTCCAAGGTATCCATGCGCTGGACGAGGTCTGATGGCGGCGCATCGGACTCGGTATCACCTCCAGCCATGTAGACTGTCATGACACGGCTGGAGTCGGATGGCTCAGTTGAGGCTTCGCTTTCAGCCTCACTCTCCTGTAGAGGAGTTGTTGTTCCCGGAGCTTTGTCTTGGCTACCCTCAGCTATGTTATCCGCAGGGGCTAGACTACCTCCAGCTAAGTTTTGGAGGACGCCTTCATCTTCGGGAGAAGTATCCGTAAGGGCCTGACTACCCCCAGTCATGTCTTGAAGGACTTCTTCATCTTCGAGATGCAGGTTCACAGGGGCTAGACGACCCCCAACTATGTCGGAGAGGCTGACTTCGCCCTGAGGATTAAGATCTATCCCAACTGTGCTTTGGAGGACACCCTCATTTTCGGAAGGAGGATCAACAAGGGCTTGACTACCCCCAGCTCCCTCCAAGAGCTTCTTCCTCCCGTAAGTGCCTTCGAACACTCCGGAGGACGAGACGGTTGTCTTGGTTTTCCTCGGCTGGCTCTTGGACGAGGAATTGCCAGTCGCCTTTCGGACTGACGAGGAGTTGGAGAGTACATTGTATGAAGCAACCTCTAGTTCTGGCTCCTCTTTTGTTGACACTTTCTTCCCGAGACGACGTCGGAGGGGTGTCGATGACTGCAGCCGCTAGAACACCGACTGTCTTGGTGGGACTGCTAACTTACTGTCACGCCCCAGAACCAGAATACTGGAGAGCGGGGGCAGACATAGCCAGCTACGTATAATGAAATGGAATCCATCTCACCATACGGTCACGACTGTCTAGATATGTGAGGGTTTATCTATAAGCCATCAGTCTCTTAAGGTCATAAATTATCCTATTGTCTCAATCTCAACCAACTAGTAATAGTTACAAGATATCAGACCACCAAATATACAATTGTAAGGCGTCCCAAACATTACATATCCAGATGATCATGAAGCTAGTCGTACAAAATGTAAGGACTAGCAAAGGTTAAGTTATACATGATCAACCTCGAGTTGCCAATCATATTACAGCCCGTAGGCAGACAGTAAGTAAAATATACACGAGCTAACAAGTGCTCGTCGGCTAAATGCCTCAAAAGAATAATGTACAATTACAGTAGGAGAACAAAAGAAACCCACTCGTTGCCCTGGTTACGCCTGGCGGTCACCATCGGGCTGAAAAGCAGGTAGATCCTTTGTTGCTGCTCTGTTATCTGGCCATACAAAACCAGCTGGGTCAGACCCCAGAAAGAGCAAGTGCCACAAAGGAGGCTTCACTTAGGAACTAAAACCAGCAAATTAGCACAAGAATATAATTACATAATAAGAGACAGTAATTTAAGAAAAGCATGACAGGTGAATATAAAAGACAATCTTGTACCGAATCAATAAAAGACAGAACATATGGAAAGGCATGACAGGATGATATACGATGAGATAACCCTGGGACTATTCAGATAACCAGGTTACAACCCGTAAACCAAACAAGGATCGGGGTTGTAACCCTTCGTCTGAACGAAACTTGGCTTCTTCCACCATTTATCGGCAAGGTAAATATAAGAAATCGAGACATGTAACAATCTTGTACAGGATCAAGACAAGACTAGACAGATTATTCTCATACAATCAATCACGGCCAAGCAGTAAGTACGGCTTGCTACTTTAACTAACTAGGGTTATCACAGGCCTAGTTACTAGCAAGATGCAATGAGAATTCTAAGTCCGGTTACCTGTTTGTTACTACTTGAGTGATCCCAGCAAGAAAAGAAAAAGATAGCAGGATATAGCAGACACACTGTAGTAAGATACATGTGTCCTAAGGTACCACACTCGATGGCAGACTGGAAGTGCGCTCATCTCGACGGATAGCAACAAATCCCATGTATATATATATAAGGCCGGGACCAAAGGGGCAACAGGTAACTGGGAAATTCTCCATGAACTATTTGATCAATCTAGTCATTAACCTAGCCAGATTCAGTATGAATCCTTGACCGTGGTACTCAGGGATCATGCCCTAGACATGATGCAAGACACAATCGGACTAGTAGTTTATACAAGCACAATCAATGCAAACAACCACGGTGTCAGGATTAATTATACAGGTCATGTCATGTCAGGTAGCCGTCGCAACAGCTATTCGAGATAATCATGTCAGGTTTATCATATCAAGTGTGCTAGTCAGGAGTGCGCCACGACGGGCCACTATCAGGTCATGTCAGGTTATCATGTCAGGAGTGCACCACTATGGGTCACTGTCGTGTCATATGTAGCAGGTCAAATTATCAGGTCAAGTTATCATGTCAGGAGTGCACCACGACGGGCCACTATCATGTCATATTCAATTATCATTACAAAATATGGGTAATTAATGATAAATAATAATACACAGGATTATTAGAAAGTCATACGGCTCAGGCCTATGCGGTCAGGGGAGGATAAGGCACATGCGGCTCAATTAGGTGAGCGCATGCGACCAGGGTCACTGGAACCCATGCGGCCAAGACAAGAGGGGCGCATGCGGCTCAGGGGGATGAGTGCGCATGCGGCCCAATTAGGTGAGTCTCATGCGGCTAGCGGAAGAGAAGTCCATGCGGCTGGATCGGGGCCAGGCGCATGCGGCTTAGTAGAAGCCCATGCGGCTCTGGAAATAAAAGATGCATATGCGGCTGGGATTAATCAGGGTCATGCGGCCCGGACTAAGAAGTCCATGCGGCTGGGTCTGGGGGTTCTCATGCGGCTCGAGGATCAGGGCCTATGCGGCTCGGGGATCCAGATAGTCATGCGGCTGAGAGGACTCGAGTCCTCATGCGGCCAGCGAGTAACTGGTCTATGCGGCTCGCGGGGAAAAAGTTCATGCGGCTGAGAGAACACTTGCCGCATAAAATGTTCATGCGGTCAAGTCAAGCCCTACGGCCAGGACTGTCGTATGAAGGCTCATACGGCTCGAAATCACTTGCCGTATGAAGTATTCATGCAGTCAAGTCTAGCACTGTTCTTCTTCTCCAAGCTTCCGAGAAGAAGAACGCCAAGAGTCCATGCTCCAAGCTCCATGAAACTTTCATCCGGAGTCCAAATCCGAACTTCCATAGGTCAAAATGGGGTAGAACGAAATGTTCTACAACATGGAACCATCAAAACTTAGAAATAACAAGATTAAGTAGATCAAAACCCAAGAATTCTGAAAATAAAAATAAACTTAGATCTACAAGAATCTAGCCATGGAAATTAAAAATGTCAAGTACTAAAGTGCTTTAGAATGCAGTAAGAAAGAGAATGAAGCAATAAAATTGGAGTTCCTCCATGAAGCAAGATGCACTTGCCTAGAGCTCACTCTCTCTCTCTGGTAGGTGGAGAGTTAATGAAGGAGAAGAAGAAGAGTAATGAGTAATAATGGAAGAGAGAGAGAGTGGGATATAAATGAGGGTGGTGGTAGGTGGGAGTGGTTTGGTTCACATAAAACCCAACCAAGCCAAACCCACCGAACCGAACCAAACCAAGCCAATGCAATTTCATGATGAACCATGAAATACTCAATAAACCAAGCTCCATTAATCAGAATTAATCCATGAACGATAAATGACAATTAAACCATAATACTAAATATGAAAATAAACCACAACTAACTAATCAAGGAAAAGAGAAATACGGGTCAGAAATACAAACACGTATAAAATACGTATCACAAATTTCGGGGCACTACACTTACAACAGCAGTTGATGGTGACCACAGCACAAGTGTATCCTGTGAGGGGCGTATCGTGCTTGTCAGTCGACTCTCCTGATCAGCACTTGTGAGTGATCATGTTACGCAGATCGTTGGAGAAGAGTGTAACCTTCGCACCCCCTTCAGGCGTATGACAAGGCCAAGCGCCGGGGTGGTCAGGTGAATGCTACGCCCCCTGATCCAACACCAAACAGGTGCTCAGATCAGTAGTAGGGGAACAACCTTTAAAGTGACTTGAATGAACCTCAGACGCACAACCAGAGGGGGCGCAGGAGTTCAAGACCACTGGATTTGCCTTACTCGACTTGGTTGCGAACGCAACAGATGTGCCCAAGTGAGATAAGGACTTTGAAGGTTGGCTCATTTTTGGCGCAGAAGCACCTGAGTCAACCTTATACAGCTTACCATCAGCAGCGCGCATGATTGTGAGCGCATGCTTCTGGCTTGCTGCTGGCATAGCACGTTTGGGACGTATGGCCCGTGCTGCCTTGGACTTCTTCGTACTAGCCCGCTGGGGCGCGTAGTACTCAGAATCCAAATTCTCCTCGCCACTACAGCGAGTGAGTCTGTTAAAGACAGAGACCTTCTGTGGCGCATCGGAGGTGATACGTAAGGCATTAGCTGCGCCCCTGCTCCGTCGACGCATCTTCCTCGCCTGAGAGGGAGATGGCTGGGGAATGTGGTCAGCTGCACGTTTCCCCGAGGGATGTGCTACACCGGTGGGCACATCTCGGTTGCTGAGGACGTCAGCAGGAAGGGAAGGCTGGATCGGCGCATCCCCTTCGGTGGTGGTGCCAGAGGCGTCGACCTTGCGCACCCAGACTCGGCGGGTCTTCTTCGGCTTTGGCAGCCGCTTCGAAGGACTCGTACTGCCTTCAGAGATGAACTCCTCATACGCCTGTTGATTGAGGCGTACGACCAGCGTCTTATGGGAGGAGCCCACCTTCATATTGTTGGATTGTGACACAGCTTTCTCGGTGGAGGAGAAAGAGGTCCCCAGCAGAGTCGTCAGCTTGTTTGCCATTAAAATCTTTTGATGTAATTTTAATACAAACAGAACAGTATTACAATGTAGGACTTAGACGTAGTCCTAGGAGTACACTTTTGTTTAATCTGGGTCCCTTGTGCCGATGGAGCGAGTGGTAATACGTTGACTCCATTGACGATCTGACGACGGTTATCGGTTCTCTGAAGGTCTGAGTTGCTCTGGGTGTTGGAGCTTGCTGAGAGGAGAAAGACGTTGAGTGTCTGTATCTGTCTTTCTGGTTGTGCAATGTCTCTATCTGTCTATGAATGTTCGTCTCTGTTAGGAAATAATCCCGCTATTTATAGTCTGCAGGCTGGCTGCTCATGCGCGCATATGTCGGATGCACCTGGACGTGGGGATACCACGTGGTAATTGCTGATGGAGGTGCATGGACGATGCGCCCTGATTGAGGGGTTGAATTCTTCATACTGCTGTTGTGGGCCGGCACGTAGCAGGGGAGAGAATCTTTCTGTTGCTGAGATCTTGGGTGAATCGAGTCAAAGAACACGTGTCGTAGGCCTATGGCTCAGAGATCTCAGATTTGGTGGGGAATGATCTGGTAGGATGCGCCTGGGATTGGGCGCATGAGGAGACCTTGGCTCGTAACCTTTGGGAGTCACGAGCAATTTGAGGCACATGGCTTTTGAGGCGCATGCGAGGCTTCGATAGTGACTTTACTTCTGTCTTTTGGGATCAAAGAGAAGTCTGGGATGCATGGCTTTTGAGGTGCGTGCAGAGCTTCAGTAGTGACTTTACTTCTGTCTTTAGGGATCAGAGAGAAAGTCTGAGACGCATGGCTTTTGAGGCGCATACAAAACTTTGGGCGCATGGCCGCGGAGGCGCATGCGAGTGGTTGGGCGGCCACGTGGCTTGTAACCGCCGGAGGAAAGTAATGATGATGCTGATGTTGACGACGCTTCGTTTTCTGAAAAAGCTGTCAACTTTTCAGTCCTCGAGAGGCGTACTGCCAACTCTGTCAGACTTCAGCATTTAATGTTCTTTGACAGGTGATGGACTGTTGGAGTGGGAGCATCGATCGGCGTTCCACTAGGCGCATGGGGCCGCATGGGAGCGCATGCTTGTGAAGCGCTTGGTGCTGAGGGACGCGTTTGTGTGATGCACGGTCTGGCCGGCGTATCCGCTCCGCTTGACACGTCTTTTGGTGCGACTGTTACGTTCTTCAAGTGCTTTAAATAGCCGTTTTTGACTTGGCTGAATTCGAAGCGTCAGGTTCATCCGTTTAATGTAAATTCATTGCCCGAGATTCGGAGAGCCATCCACTTGGTGCATGGGTTTGATTTGCCCGGCCTATAAATAGTGGCATGGAGAGAGTTTTCTTCTCGTTCTCTCACGTTCTTTCGAAATAAACTTGTTTACTCGAGTGCATTCTGTTGATGAGATGCTCCCGAGGGTGAAGATGCGACGCATTGTCTTCATTAATGCACTTGAAGGTGACTGTTACATCCAAAAGTCGGAGTCGAGGGCTTCTGAGGTAGGCGAAAGGTGCATGTTGCATCCAAAGATAGGGATGCTCGAGCCTCGTCTCCGTTATGTGGAAAGAGACGCAGATCGGAATTGCGGTGCTGCGGCTTTGGGGGCTCTTTCTTCCTTCAAAGTGGGTGTTGCCCATACTGGTTGTGTTGAAAGCTGCTCCTTTAGCCGCGGTTTCGATTGCGGTCTTCCTTCGTCTTTGGAGGCTCTTTCGAAGCCTCTCCTGGCCACAAGTTGGCTTACGGTGCTCTTCTCTTCCTCGGTTTGGAGAGCTCTTCCTCCAGCTAGAGGGTTGATTGCCACCCTCGTTCTGTCCAATAAATGCTTCATTAGTCGAAGCACTTAGACGGCGGTGAGCCTGGCTGGAAGGGTGGCACATAACTGAGGATGCACATAACTGAGCTGCTGAAGGGATGCGTCTGGCTGGGAGCGTATGGTGGGATGCGCCTGACTGAGAGCGCATGGTGAGATGCGCCTGTTCGAGATCGCATGATGATGTTGCGCCTGGCTGTAGACTTAGGGTCTTTTCTTTTTGTAGAAGTTCTCCTTTGTACAGCCCTTTTTAAGACATGTAATATACTTTTATATGAAATAAAAATCTTCTTTTAATGTCTATATTCTTGTTTTGCTGTGTCAAAGTACTTTGTCTGAACTTTCTGGCGCATGTAGTATTTGGCGCATAGGATTTCTGATCGTGAAATTCCATGCTTCTATAACATGAAGTGTGGAGAGGCACATAGGTGCCATGTGGGAGCATTTTTCTAGTGGAAAGAAGGCTAACCCAATAAATAAGCATTACTGCTTTTTTTATGCTCATGGAAGAATTTCCCTATGGAGCTAAGCACCGAAGGGGCTTAGCGACTCGGACTCAAGGGCGCAAAGTGGCACTTTATTGGCGCACTTTACATTTAGCACGTCAGCATCGGCGTATGGTGCCTTGTGCGCAGTTAATGTGCTCGTGCGCTCGTCTTCTGTGCGAGTCGCATGTGCAGGTGCATGCACAGGGGCCGTGCAGGTGAACACACTGGAGCTGCGTAGGAGCCGCGGCACAGATGCACACTTACGGTGCTGTGCGTCTGTGCGCTTGCGGTATTGCGCTGCGCGCGTGCGGTGCTACGCTACGCGCCTGCGCACTTGCGGTGCTGCGTTGCGTGCCTGTGCACTTATGCTGCTGCGCGGTTGTGCTGCTTCACAGCTACACGCGGGCTAACGGGCTGAGTAGGCTAAGGGGCACAGGCAGTTCCGGATGTGGCTGATTAGAAGCGTTAAGCGGTTATGGAAAGATTGAGTCAATTCATCTAATCCATCTTTTATGGGATTTGAATATAATTCATTCAAATCTTTCCATTATTCACTCCTATCTTTTTGTAATCAGTTACGGCCAGGATTAGAATTAGGGTTTCAGCCCTCCTCTATAAATACTCTCTTCATATTTTCGTTAAGTATTTACGCTAAAATAAAGAGATGATGAGAGTTGTGTCGCCGCTGCCATTGGAGTTCTTCGAGTTCGTTAAAGGAGGTGACATCGAGCGTTCCAGAAGTTCTTCCGAACTTGCTGGTTCCTGGGAGCATATCGCAATAGGGCGAATTGTGCTTTGAGCAACGATGATCTTTATCACCCCAGCAAAGTCGTTGCATCAACTTCTATTGAGAACGAGTATTTATCTTCATTGCATCAAATCTGGTTGAGAACGAGTATTCATCTTCGTTGCATCAACTCCATTTGAGAACGATTATTCATCTTCGTTGCATCAACTCTGGTTGAGAACGATTATTAATCTTCGTTGCATCAACTCCGGTTGAGAACGATCAACAGAGTTGCGGTTATCTATATTTTGCCTTGCTAAGTTGCTTTTATCCATCTTAATATTCTTTCTAAGAGATCGAGATTTCCATCGAACGATCTATTTCAGCTGGTTCACCCCATGAATCGGTAGCTTTTTTTGTCCGATTCAGTATTGACCCATTATTTTCTTAAAAATCAATTTTAGATGAATATTTTTATAAAATTTAATTTCCATAAAGGATATTTAATCTTGGACCACATAGGCTAACCCAGTAGTTGAAACACTGGCTGAACCGGTCTGACTAGACCCAGTGAATATTGTTAGGAGCTAACATAAAAATTAATTGGGGGCAACATGACTCTCTCTCTCTCTCTCTCCTTCTTGTCTTTCGTAACACCCCTCTATTCCTCTTTCTACTTTCTTCTCCCCTCTTACTCTTCCTCTTCCTCTTCTAACCCTAGTTGGAGATAGACACACACCTAGCCTCCTTCCAATCAAGATAAATTTTCATCTTCCTCTTATTCTTCTATGTATATTCCACATCTAAGTTTTTTTAATTATATTTATATGTTTATTTAATGTAATTTTAATATTATTAATAGATTTTAGGTTATTGATTCCTAAATGGTCTTTTTTTTGAAGTTTGGAACCAGTTTTTAGGGGTTTCAAACTTCAAAAATAGATATAGACAGGTTGGGAACGTTGGAGGACTAACAAAATTTTGAAAGCGCTGATTACAGTGAGATATGCTAAAATTTTGGTAATAAAAAACATATATCTTATGATGCCAAAATTTTGGTAGTTTCTGACTTTGTTCTGTAGATATATCTAATTCAAATGTTTGCTTATTTTGATCTGCAAACATGCTTACCCAAGGCCGATAGCATGGCAGTATGTAAGTCCCAAATATTGCGTCCCGCCCGAGGCCAAGTTGCATAACCTTTCCACAGACTAAGGTTATGCGGAAAGCTTCCAGAATATTCTAGAAGATGGTGGAACTCTCTAGAAGATGATGGATTTCTCTGGAAGGCCCAAGATCATTCTAGATGGCCCAAGATCCTTCTGGATGGCCCATGAAGTTTTCTTTTATGTCCCTTAGAGAATAATCCTGGAATATGCTGATTCCAGTATGGTAGGAAGAATAATCCTTGGAATATTCTTTCCAAAAGTTTTCATGTAAAACTCTATGAGCCATTATAAATAAGGGGGAGGCCTCCTTTGTTCCTCACCATCTAAAACTTGTAAGCATTCTCCAAGCAATAAAGAAATTCTTATGAATCTCATCTTTGCTCTACTCTTCTTAATTTTCTTAGCGATCTGGCTAAGTCGTGTTGGAAAGGCTTGCACGAGTCTTCGAGAAGGAATATAGTGCATCGCATGGGATAAAATGCTAGCAAAAATACTAAGTCTGTGACAAGTGGTATCAGAGCAAAGGTCGATCGCCCCCATGTCTTCGTCCGAAACAATCATCGACGAGCAGCCCGCATCGCCTAAGGAGAAGGCGAGGCCCTCGAAGAAGGCAAGAGCAAAGAACCGTCGTTGGAACGGGCTCTTAGCGATTTGGCATCGCGGATAGAGACGTTGGAGAAAGGTGTGACGGGCGTCGAACTTCGACTGGAGCAAAATCAGACGGCTCACGAGGAATTCGCCCATAGGTTGGAGACTGATGTCGCCACGGCTATGGTACAGTTTTGAGAGCACCTTCGCGAGATGCAAGTCGAGTTCGATAAGGGACAAAAGGCTACCAAGACGGAGATTGCCGAACTGTACGAGGAGCAAAAAACCAAAGCGGCGATTCTCGAGAAGGCCATTGCTGGTGGTGTGACTCCAATGAGGGAGGCGACCTAGAGAGTGAAGTATCTAGAACCCAAGTCCTTCATCGACGTGTGAGACACGAAGGAAGTGGGTAACTTCATTTGGAACATCAAGCGGTACCTGAAGACGGTTCACATCGAGGATGAGACCGACAAGGTAAACACGACGTCTCTATATTTTTCTGATGATGTTATGTTGTGGTAGCGATGCAGGTGCATCGAGATAGAAAAGAAACTCTGCTAGATTAAAACTTGGGAAGATCTCAAGAAGGAGATCAAGTCCCAGTTCTACCCAGAAAATGTGGAGTATGTGACGAGGCGGAGCTTACGACAACTGAAGCACACCGGGTCCATCAAGAAGTATGTGGCGGAGTTCACCCACCTGATGCTTGCCATTTCCAATATGGGTAAAAAATATCGCCTATTCTTCTTCATGGAAGGTCTGCAACCGTAGGCGGCACAAGAGTTGCAGAGGCAACACAGCGGCCGAGAAGCAGATGGAGTATCGACGGAGCGATACCCCCAAGCCGAAGGAAAAGACCACCACCATGTTCAATGGTAGGGGATCCAAGAAAAACAATGGAAAGGGATCCCCGTCGAAGGACAAGCATCCTGCGAAGCCTCCGATGGAGCGAAAGATCGAGTGCTTCGTGTGTGGTGGAAATCACTTTGCACGCGACTGTACTAACAAAGGAAAGAGGGTGAACGTGGTCCAAGGCGGGGAAGCCGAGGACGAGAAGCCTAGGATGGGGGCTCACATGGGTGTCCTACGCCTACTGAATAGTTTGAGGAGCAAGGCGGTCGTGGCCAAAGCCCCAAATCGAAAGCTGATGTACGTGGATGTGAAGATCAATGGCCACAACACGAGGGCGATGGTCGACACAGGGGCAACCCACAACTTCATCTCGGACGCGGAGGTCCAGTACTTGGGTCTGGTGCTTAAAAAAGACTAAAGCAAGATGAAGGCGGTCAACTCAAAGGTGCGCCCTGTGCAGGGGGTGGCCAAAGGTGTGAAGATCCAATTGGAAGACTGGACGGGTGTCACCAGTCTCACGGTCGTGCTACTGGATGACTTCAACATTATCCTCGGGATGGACTTCCTTACTTCGGCAAAAGTGGTACCAATGCCTCATCTGGGAGTCATCGAGATCATAGAGGAGAGCTTCTCGTGCATGGTGAGATTTACACGAGACGAGCTTGCGAAGGGGAAGGCTCTCTCCACCTTACAACTCAAGAAAGGGATGTGACATGGAGAGATAACCTACCTTGCGGTGCTCAAGGTGGAGGAGGCGCCCGTACAGGGGGATCTTCCGCCTGAGATCGATGACGTCATTGTGGAGTTCGGAGATGTCATACCAAAGGAGTTGCCAAAGTGGCTACCTCCGCGAAGGAAAGTAGACCACGCCATCAAGTTGGAGTCGGGCACGAAGCCGTCCGCCATGGCTCCATATCGCATGGCCCCGTCCGAGCTAGACGAGTTGAAGAGGCAACTTAAGGAGCTGCTGGATGCGAGCTTCATCAGACCATAAAAGCCCCGTACGACGCACCGGTGTTGTTCCAGAAGAAGAAGGATGGAAGCCTTCGTTTGTGCATCGACTATCGTGCACTAAATAAGATGACCGTCAAGAACAAATATTCTATCCCGTTGGTGGCGGACCTGTTCGACCAACTAAGAGGCGTTCGATACTTCTCCAAACTTGATCTGCGCTGGGATATTATCAAGTCCAGATTACGGAGGGCGACGAGTGTAGCTCCCCTTCCCGAAAATTTTGAAATTTTTATTATTAAATATTTTATTGAGGTTAATATTTATATAAGAATTATTTACTAATTTTGGTTATATTAATTCGTATCAAATAAATGTATAATATATTCATAGCTGCATTAATAAGGTCTTAGACTGATAATAAATAAATATATAAATTATGTGTATATATATGTATTAATTGTTGAATATAAAAAGAAAAAGAAATAGGAAAAATAAATAAGCCAGGCCAGCCCAGCCCAATACCTACCTTATCAGTGGACAGCTGAGAACCCCACTGTAATAGCAGCAATGAGCCGGGCTCAGCCGAGCCTGACCAGGCCCCACACCCGAACTCCTCAGCAGGCCCACCCGAACCCCCAGACCCGAACTCCCCAACAACCCGAGCCTGCAAAATGCTCTCGGCTCTGTTTCGAACCAGCGCTACTATATATATCGAGAGGACAGAGTACCTAAACCCTAAAGGATCGTGCGCCACCCTACCCCGAGGTCGCTTGAGGCTGGGTGACCTCCTTTGGCCCTGCCGGCGCAGGCCAAATAGCGTGGAACCACCGCGTGCGCGCGAAGCGGAGTACCACAGCAGAAAAAGCGGGTGGAGGGAGGAACTTCGCGCCTCATTATCTCCGCGTGAGATGGATCGTTTCGCGATCCGATTTCGCTGGTATGTCCACAACCTATACACCCTCAATCCTCTTCAAATTGATTTGAATAATTCGTGGTGTGCGCGTCGCAAATCGATTCCCAAAATCGAGAAAAATCTCGAATTCTGGATTATAGAAACTGTCCCGAAACCCAAAGTTGGCGGTCGATTTACGACCAGGATATTGTAAAACTTTGAAAACCGCTTGAACAGCCTTGTAGACAACATAACCGAGATTAAGACCCCACTTTTAGTTTATTTTCTAGAAGATTAAATTATGTTTAAAACCAAATTGAAAATCAGGAAAAAACTGAAAAAACTATTTTTGAAAACTTAGAAATCCTTCGACTCGACGTGCGTCCCGCCAAACCGGACGACGTGGTCACGAACCGAAAGCATCGAAATGTGCGTAACAGCTTTACGGACGTGTGGGCTTTGACGAAATTCAAATTGGTCGCGTGTGCGCGACGAATTTGATGCGTATCCGTCGAAATTCACCGTATCGACCTCTGTGCAAGTTTTCCAATTACTTCGTGCACGTTCGTCAGATCGAGACAAAACTTGCACCAACAGGACCGTATCATTTTTTTGGTCCTGTATGCCAAGTTTTGTCCGATTCTGAGACAGTTGAATCGGAACGCCGTTTTGCGGGCCCCACGGTCCGACTCAACGGGCAATTTTGTGCACGGCCCGCCAAAATCCAACTTTGGACATACAGTTGGGTTCGTATCAGAAAACCGGACCTGTAGACATATAGTTTGAAGACTTTAGAGACCATTGACTCTGGCACGCTTTTCGGTACAAAGCGGGTCCAACGACGGACATCATTTTTGTCCGAAATTACCATTTTGCCTCTGTGTCCAAAATTGGACTTAAGGACAGGAAATCCTAGCTAATTTGACTATTCTGAGAACATTAGTACTATTTATTTCAGCATCTAGAGACTTCTGCATGTGTTGACTGATTGTGGCTCATTGAGTGGTATAGTATTATTGGTTTCACCAGCTAAGAACCTCAGGCAAGTGCACTTTCTGATTGCTTTTCGATTCATAGTAGTCTTTTTATTTCATGTTTATACATATGTCTTGCTACTTGTTGACATGCTCGTCACACGGAGTAGTCGGGAGGGTAAATATCTTAGTAGACATGTGGACTACCCAGAAATATCCCCAAAATATCTATTCTTGCATGATAGCAGCTGCACACGACACGTGCAGTGTGCCGGATTTACCCCTAGCCGTTCACATGTCAAAACAGATATTTCATACCACATAGGTAGATGTCTTTTATTTTTCCTTTACTTCTCCACCGTGCCATGTCATCAGTACTTTCCAGTTTTCATATCTCATATGTTATTTTCATGTCTTGTTAATTCTATTATATTTTTGCATTGCCGTCGGTTTGTGTACTTGTTCCATTCCTGACTGAAAACCAACATTTTTCATGTTTAGCCGCGATCATTCTTAGCCCTGGGAAGACATGGGTATGCTGAGGTCAACCTAGAAGTAGATAGCCATTGTATCATTTTCATAAATTGTGAGAACTTGTATTTCCTTTAATTTAAATGTTGTAACTGTTGTAATAAATTTAGAAATGTGAATGAGCAGCAAATGTAATATTTTGAGCATTTATTTCTTGCGGGCTTGACAACGTTCTACCGCCGACTCTGCGGCGTAGGCTGGCTTGGACACGTCTCGTATCCGGAAAAGCGGGTGCGAGTCATGACAACGAGACTAAGACGACATGCGTCACGAGGTATGGTGCATATGAGTTTATGGTTATGCCTTTTGGTCTAATAAATGCTCCTGCAACTTTTTGTACTTTGATGAACAAGCTCTTTTATCCCTACCTGGATCGGTTCGTCGTGGTCTATCTCGACGATATCATCGTTTACTCAAACACGATGGAGGAGCACATTAAGCATTTGAAGGCCGTCTTCCAAGTGACGAGGGAGAACGAACTCTTCGTCAAGCGGGAGAAGTGCTTATTTGCATAAGAAGAGATATCGTTCTTGGGGCACTGGATCAGATATGGCAAGATATGGATGGACGACAAGGAGGTCCAGTTTATTCGGGAGTGGAAAGCTCCCACCAAGCCGACGGAGCTGCAATCGTTCCTTGGCCTGGCGAACTACTATCGGCGGTTCATCCGAGGATATTTTGCCATCACAGTATGTCTGACCGATCTGCTGCGAAAGGATCGGGCGTGGAGCTGGACATCCGGATACGATGAGGCATTTGAGGCACTGAAGCAGGCTGTGACGGAGGAGTCGGTCCTATCTCTACCGAACTACTCTAAGGCGTTCAAAGTGCATACAGACGCGTTCGACTTCGCCATCGGTAGGGTATTGGTACAGGAAGGGCACCCCATCGCGTTTGATATCCGTAAGTTGAACGATATCGAGCGGTGCTACACGGTGCAAAAGTAGGAGATGACCGCCATCGTGCATAGTTTAAGGATATGGCGGCACTACCTTCTCGGTACCAAGTTCGTGGTCATGACGGACAATGTTGCCACGAGCTACTTCCAGTACTAGAAGTAGCTGTCTCCGAAGTAGGCCAGATGGCAAGATTTTCTACCGAGTTTGACATGGAGTTGCAGTACTAACTCGACATGGAAAATCAAGTGGCAGATGCACTCAGCAGGAAGACTGAGTTCGTATCAGTGTGCTTGCTCAAGGGGGACATTCTGGACCATGTTTGAGTGGGTATTATGGAAGACCCGCTAACACAGGCTATAGTAAAGCTCAAGGAGGACAAAACGAGAAGGTTCTGGCTGCAAGACAGACTTCTCTATACCAAGGGTGACATGGTGGTCGTACCCAAGTGGAGTGGCTTGCGGAGACAGCTGCTCAAGGAGTGCCATGATACGAAGTGGGCTGGGCACCCAGGGCTGAAGTGAACCTTGGCGCTGCTGGAGGCCACCTACTACTGATCTCGCATGCGCGAGGATGTGGAGGACTATGTGCGCACCTGTCTTGTGTGCCAACAAGACAAGGTGGACCATCAGAAGTCTGGAGGCCTACTGGAGCCTCTTTCCGTGCCGAACAGGCCGTGGGAGAGCATATCGATGGACTTCATCTCCACCCTCTGAAAATGGGGGCGCTTGGGTCCATTCTCATGGTGGTGGACCGATTCTCAAAGTATGCGACCTTTATTGCTGCTTCAACGGACTGTACGGCAGAGGAGACCGCACGACTTTTCATCAGCCACGTGGTAAAATTTTGGAGCATCCCGGTGAACATAGTCATCCCGGTGAACATAGTCAGCGATCGGGATCCCCACTTCACAGAAAAGTTTAGGACGAAAGTGTTCAAAATCCTCGGGACAGACTTGCACTTCTCGACCAGCTTCCACCCGCAGGCAGACGGACAGACCGAGCGGGTCAACTCTCTGCTCGAGGAGTACTTACGACACTTTGTGAGTGCAAACCAGCGGGATTGGGTGCACCACCTCGACGTCGCTCAGTTCTGCTACAATCTTCAGCGGAGCGACTCGTCGCATAGCAGCCCATTCGAGTTGGTGATGGGTCGACAGCCGCTTGTCCCGTACATGTGGAGTGCGGGGTCCTCGAGTAGAATCCCCGCGGCAAACCAGTTCACTTCAGACTTCAAGGCAAAGGCGGACATTGTCAAGGCATTTCTGGAGAAGGCCACGAGAAAGATAAAAAAAGGGCCGACGTGAGGCGATGGCCGGTTGAGTACAAGGAGGGGGAGATGGTGATAGTGAAGCTACAACCGCAACAGTTCAAGGTATTCCGAAAAGTGCACAAAGGACTGATTCAGAAGTATGAAGGCCCCTTCCCCGTGCTCAAGAAGGTAGGCAAGGTGGCCTACAAGCTCGAGCTCCCCGCCAAGCTGAAGATTCATCCAGTCTTCCATGCCAGTTGCCTGAAGCCGTACCATGAAGACTTGGAGGATCCCCAGCGAGGAGTTCCGAAGCGACCTACGGTGACCATGACTACGTCCTTCGACAAGGAGGTGGAAGCCGTGCTGGAGAAGAGGAACATTCATCGGCGAGGCGAGTCCCCATATATGGAGTACCTCATCCAATGGAAGGGCATGTCGCACGACGAGTCTAGCTGGGAACGTGCTGATACACTGCATCAGTTCGAGGCTGAGGTCCAGGCGTTTCTAGCGAGCATGGTTGACAAGGACGTCAACGCCTTAGGTGGGAGAGAATGTAACGTCCCAAATGTTGCGCCCCGTCCGAGACCAAGTTGCATAACCTTTCCACGGATCAAGGTTATGCGGGAAGCTTCCAGAACATTCCAGAAAATGAAGAACTCTCTAGAAAACGGTGGATTTTTCTGGAAGGCCCAAGATCATTCTAGATGGCCCAAGATCCTTCTGGATGACCCATGAAGTTTTCTTTTATGTCCCTTAGAGAATAATTCTGGAATATGCCGATTCCACTATGGTAGGAAGAATAATCCCTGGAATATTGCTTCCAGAAGTTTTCATGTAAAGCTCTATGAGCCATTATAAATAAGGGGGAGGCCTCATTTGTACCTCTCCACCTAAAACTTGTAAGCATTCTCCAAGCAATAAAGAAATTCTTACGAGTCTCATCTTTGCTCCACTCTTCTTAATTTCCTTAGCGATCTAGCTAAGCCGTGTTGGGAATGCTTGCACGAGTTTTCGAGAAGGAAGATAGTGCGCCGCACGGGACGAAGTGCTAGCAAAAATACTAAGTCCGTGACAAGGATCAGATTCTTATGGCATTTGATCACTTCTTCGCCATGGCTTGGTCTTCTGACTCTTATCATCTTTTACTATATATTTATTATATAATGTGGCTTTGAAACGGCTCAAAAATGAGCCATCTAAACTATATGTATATCGTCAACCATTAATTAAAAAAATTACGAAAACTTATAATTTTTAACTTTTCCTCATTTTCTTTCGCACAACCGAATATCCTATTTTTTATTTTTCTTCCATATAACCGAATACCCCCATATATATATAACAAATCTTAATTTAAATTTAAATATTTAAATTATATTTTGATAGTATTAGAAAGCAGGAAAAAAAAAATTTACGTGTAACCCCAAGTGCTTTAACTAGTAGTATATAAGAATACTGTAGTCCATCGACTTTCTAGGAAGATTTCGTTACGATACAAGAGTTCACATGGATGAACTGAAGTGTGAGGGTATACCTTATGCTTCTCTTTTTCCTCCTCGAATTCTCAAATCTGATTTGTACTCTTTTATAGCATTTTTTTTTGGATGTTTAAGCTTATTCTTTTGTATGTAACTTGCGTTTCATTTGAGTGTATCATGGATGGTAAAAAATTGTCATTTATATATAATTTATTACATAGTTCTAAGTTATTGGAGACAAATGTCATATTTTATACATTATTTTGGCAGGAAGAGAGCCAAAATTTTGGCAATTTTATGCATATTTAGGACTGTTAAAATTTTGGCAGTCTTTCATCATCCCAGACAACAGGCGAAACTGTTTCGATTATGAAACTTCGAAGCTCCATTGATATAGTTTGAAACTTCTGAAATAGTGCCAAATGAGACTATCTACTATGAAACAACACAAGATATGGATTAAGGTTTAGGAATTTCGAAAAAAAGAGAAAAAGCAAAAAAAAAAAAAAAATGATGTTCGTAACAATTTTAAAATAATTTTTGGTTATTGAAATATGACCGTTATCTTAATAATTGTGTGATGCTTCCTTAAATAATCAGTAGCGACAAATAATCATCATTTTTTAATAAATTATTTATTTATTTATTTATTTATTTATTTATTTTATTATTATTATTATTATTATTATTATTATTATTATTATTACTTTTTCTTTTTCGAACCTGCGTTTTTCGTCTCCGGCTCCGTTGTTACCACTAGACCACAACTCATGGACCGTATTTTACTTTTCATCAATAGAACTCACTTTCAAAATTCATGTATTTATAATGCTCCCGTCCAAAATACAGAAACTAACATATACTCACACTATAACTAGCAAATATTTTCATTCCTTTGTAAATCAGCCAAAAGTTTGGTTAAATAGTGAGGGTATATCTTAAAATTTTATTTGTTACATACAAAAAAATGGAGGTATTTGCTAATTAAAAAAAAATGAAAACATATGTTAGTTTTTATATTTTGCATGGGAGACATTTGGTAAAGTATTCCTTAAAAAAAAAGGGAATTGTAATTGCCAAGGAGCTCTTTACAATATCCAAGGATTTTCAATATAGATTACTAATACTATCCTCAATTTATTACAATTTTTAAAAATAAAATTTATGGTTTTCCTTATGAATCAAGGTTAATTTTGATAATCCACCTTGAAAGTTCTTGGATATTGTAAAAGTCTTCTTGGCAATTGCAACTCCCAAAAAAAAACAATTCCTATATTTCCGGCCCGCTTCATGTTAGTTAATCCGATTCAAATATGCCCCAACCACGCGAGGGACACCGGGCCGGGAAAACTGTATATAGAGTTGACGGGTGTGGTTTGATGAAAGATCCAAACCCATTAACCAAAATACAAAACCCCAAATATAAAACCCTAATTTTTTCAGAGAGAACAAGGAGAAGGAAGAATGGAGAAGATGGTGAAGATGCTCCAACAAAAGTACAGAAAAGTCAGAGATGAAATGGGGAGATGGGAAGAGCTCCAGTCCCGATTGCTCTCCCAATTCGGCAACGCCGCGTCAGTCATCGGGAGATTGCAGGTCCTTCTTCCGTCATTAATTCTACAATTTTTTTTACGTTTCGTGTCGTGTCCGTGTCGATGTCGGACACCTACTTTGGTGTGTCCTATTGTATTCTGGAGGTATTCTGGAGTGCCCATGTTGTCTCCGACACGATGCCACACAGACACGGCCGAGATTTTCGGAGAGGCAATGCTTCGTAGATTAGCGTGAGGAAGTAGGGAAAATTACGAATTCCATGTTACTCACAGGATCTGTTGTCCCCAAAATGGGTGTCCCAACGATGTTCCCTCTCCTATGCATGCAACTTTTTGTATCCATAATTATTTTGTTCTTTAAATAAAAAAATAAAAAATTTGTAAGCATTGGAGAGGGAACATACTTGGGACACCCATTTTGGGGACAACAGATATGCCAAGTTGGGCATGGAATGAGCATGCAACGTGTCACTCAACTATATTGTGTGTTGGAGTTTTTCCTTGACATGTAGAGAGTTTACACTAAACACATGCCTAGTATTTTAGTCCCAAATTGGAAAAACTTCATGAGTTGTATCTCAATATATACATGGTATGTTGTTGAGATGTGTCCATGAGATGGTGACCCCAAGGAGGGAACCTTGTGGGTGATTTTACTAGGAGGTAAGGATAAGACTCCATGGTAAAGCATTAATGTTTTTTGCTTTTGGAATTTATTTCATTGGAGCTAAGTCCCGTAGGGGCTTAGCTACTCGGACTCGGACTCGGGCTCATGAGGCGTAATGTGGCGTTTTGTTGGCGCACTTTGCACTTAGCACGTCAGCATCGTCGCTAGGCGCATAGTGTGCTTAAGTTGCGCTGGTTGCGTGAGCCTCTGGCACAGCCATTCGCGTGCCAGTTCGCGCTGCCCGATCGCACGGTCAGATGGCGCGCCAGTTGGTGCAGCCAGTTGGCGTTGCTGTTTGCGCAGCGGTTGGCACAGGGTGCGCGCGGGAGCAAATGGCGCAGTGGCGCAGTTGGCGCGCACCGTGCGCCAGTTGGCTCAGATCGTGTCTGTGCACGATTGAGCAGTTACTGAGCGTTCGGAACGGTTTTTTCTCACGTCCCGAACATTTTGCTAACTGGACGGTTACAGTACGGGCTTATATAAGTTTCTCTTCTCTCGCTCAGTGACGAAGTGTTCATAACACAATTCCTTACGAATTTCTGAGAGTTCAAGAGAAAAGAGAAGTGCACCAGCGCTATTCAGCGCAGGAGTCCGGGCCATCCGAGGAGTCAGAAGAGCGGAGTGTTCCAAAGTTCTCCGTCGAACTTGCTGGTTCCTGGAAGCTGTTCGTATGGGGCGAATTAAGCTTTGAACGCTGGTGATTATTCACCCTAGCAGACTTTTTCCTTCTCTGATCTAATCAGAACTTTATGTTTATCTTCTGTCCACTTGCAACTCATTCTGAACGAGAACAATTCTGATCTAATCAGAAACTGTTAGTAGAATTTCTGTTGTTGTTGCTACGAATTCTTCTGTCTTCTTCGAAGTAACACACTAGTTTTTCGTCTCTCAGAATCCTCCAAGGATCTGTCTTGCACCTTCTTTGAAGTGTTGCATAATTTTCAGTTTTTTTATCGAAAATTACGTTTCGGGAATAACAATCTCAAAGCTTGAGTTCACAAGATGGAAAACTTTTGTGCTTCACTAATCAATCCTAACTTCACCAAGGTAAAGCAATTTGATGGAGAGCACTATCAAGTCTGGAAGAGGAAGGTTACTCTCAATCTTCAACTTTTCGAAGTTGACCACGTGTTAACCGAAGAAGAACCTACTGTTCCAGAAACTGGGTCTGCAGCCGCATTACTGCTGCTACTAAAAATTAGGTCAAATGAAGAAGGGAGAATAACATCTGTAGACTTTTAATCCTAAATGCTATGAAGGACTCCCTGGCGGAATCATATTCAAAGAAGACAATTGCCAGAGAGATATGAGAGTCTCTGGAGAAACTTTACGAAGATGACAAAAATAGGAGCAAGATATTTATCGTTGAAAAATATCATAAGTTGCTCTTTGAAAACGAGAAGTCTATGATGCCGTAGGTGAAGGAGTTCTTGAAGCTGCGACAGAAGTTGGAAGATGAAGCGATGCCCCTTACCGACAATTTTGTTGTTGGAGAGATCATCTCAAAGCTCCCCGCTAGGTGGAGCAAGTTCTATGCAAACATTCATAGGAAAAAGTTGGAGATCAGTTTGGAAGATCTCCTACAAGAAATCTATGTTGAGGATCATATGAGGGCTCAACTGAAGGTGGACGCACTGTCCAAATAGTTGGCTAACGCCAACTTGGTTCAAACCAAGGAATACAAAGAAAAATAGGCGGCTTCCCACAGTAAGAAGAAAGATCCCAACAATCTGAAAGTGAAGGGGACTTCCTTTAAACAACAGAAGGCAAAGTCCCAGATGTCTTGTTTCAAGTATGGCAAGAAGGACCACTTCAAGAGTGAATGCAAATCTAGGTCCAAGCAATCAGAGCAAGGTGAGCCTAGTAAGGTTTCAATGATCACTAATGTTGTTGCAATGATTACGCAGGTCACTGCAGTAGGGGCTGACTCTGACTGGTGGGTAGACACTGGTGCCATCTGCCATGTCTGCTCAAGCAAGGAATGGTTCACCACATGCATACCAACTTCTGAAGTTGTTATGGTGGCGAACCAGGCACAAGCTGAAGTACAAGGGATCGGGACGGTGGTCTTGAAGCTGACTTCTGGGAAGTCTCTGATGTTTCAATGTGTGAAGTATGTACCTGCTATCGCAAAGAACCTGGTCTCTGGAAGCCTACTTTGCAATGCAGGCCTAAGGTTGGACATCAATGCTGGCCAGATGGTGATGTCCATAAAGGGAACATACTTCGGAAAAAAATTTATATCGAAGGAATGTTCAAGTTCAGCTTGTAAATCAGTCCAATGTTGTTAATGTAATCACGCATTCTGCTTATACTCTTGAGTTGTGGCATAATATACTAGGACATGTTCATTGTAAAAGAATAAACAAAATGTCTAGTCTAGGATTTATCTCCAAATGTGGGGGTAAGGTAGAGAAATGTGAAGTGTGTGTTCAGACGAAGATCACAAGAAAATCCTTTCCTCGGGTTAATCGAAGCACAAATCTTCTGGAGTTGGTACACTCCGATATCTGTGACTTCAAACAGTTCTCTACAAAGGCTGGGATGAAGTATTTCATAACCTTCATCGACGATTTCTCAAAGAACGCGTTCGTTTACTTGTTGAAGGCTAAAGATGAAGCATTCGAGAAGTTCAAGGAGTTCAGGGCCGAGGTTGAACGACAAACTTGGCAACAACTCAAAAGAATAAGAAGTGATCGAGGAGGAGAGTATCGGTCTCATGAATTTGCATCGTTCTGCAAAGAACATGGAATTGTCAATAAGACTGCTGCACCGTATTCTCCTCAATCTAACGGAGTAGCAGAAAGAAAGAACAGAACGTTGACAGAAATAATAAATTCAATATTGTTGACTGCTGGTCTTCCAAAATGCTACTGGAGAGAAGCTGCATTGACGACCACTTTTATTCTAAATAGAGTGTCTTATGCAACTTCAGACATTACTCCTCATGAACTCTGGTTCAAAGTCAGACCAAACTTGAATATCATTCGAGTGTGGGGGTGTCTGGCTTATGTGAAGCTTCCAGATCTGAAGATTCAGAAGCTTGGGACAAGGACTGCGAAGACGATCTTCTTGGGTTATGCCGAGAAGTGTGATGGTCGGAGATTTCTTGATATTGGATCAAATCATATCATTGAATCTCGTGACACAGAATATTTTGAAGACAAATTTGCAAGGCACAAGAACATTGTTCTTACGGATATTCCGGAGAACAATGAGGGTGCGCAAGAAACTGAAATTTTCAATGAGAATGTAGTCAAAGAAGATGTTTTTTGTTGAAACAACGGTTGAACCAGAACTCGCTGAGCCGTCAGCTAAGCGTGTGAGGAGGTCGAAGGACTTTGGAAATGACTTTGTCACCTATCATGTAGAAGCAGATCTGCTTACCTATGATGAGGCGATGAAGACCAGAGATGTTATTTTCTGGAAGGAGACGATAGACAATGAAATTGATTCAATCACCTCTAATAACACTTGGGTGTTGGTTGATCTTCCTGAAGAAGCAAAACCCATCGGATGTAAATGGACCTTCAAGAAGAAGATGAAAGCAGATGGAACTTTTGACAAGTTCGAGGCTAGGCTAGTAGCCAAGGGGTTTTCTCAGAAGCAGGGGATCGACTACTTTGACACGTATGTTCCAGTAGCCCGGATGACCACTATCAGAATGTTGATTGCTCTTGGAGCAATACATAAGTTGGTGATACATCAGATGTATGTAAAAATGGCTTTCCTAAATGGTGAGCTGACCAAAGAGATTTATATGCAACAGTCAGAGGGATTTGTCATCAAGGGTCTTGAAGACAAAGTCTGTAAGTTGGTAAAATTCTTGTACGGTCTTAAACAGGCTCTCAAGATGTGACATGAGAAGTTTGACATGATTATAAGGTCAAATGGCTACAGGGTTAGCGAGACGGATAAGTGTGTTTACACAAAGTTCGCTAATGGAAGAGGTATAATCGTTTGTCTGTACGTGGACAACATGCTTATCCTAGGTACGAATATGGGCTGTGTCACAGAGACAAAGAAGTTTATCTCAACTAAGTTCAGTATGAAGGACTTGGGGGAAGCTGATGTGATCTTAGGGATCAAGATCATTCGGACAGATACTGGACTGGCGCTGTCACAGTCTTGTTATATTGAGAAGATGATCATACGCTACGGGTATCATGATCTTCCATGGATCGATACGCCTTACAGGTGTGATATAAAACTGAAGCCTAATTTGAGGAAAAGCGTCAGGCAGCTGGAGTATGCAAGTGTAATCGGGAGTTTGATGTATGCTACTACTGCCACAAGGCCTGACATAGCTTTCGTCGTGGGAATGTTGAGTCGTTTCACGAGCAACCCAGGCATTGAGCACTGGAAAGCTGTGAAACGGGTAATGAGATATCTCAAGAAGACTCAGACATATGCACTGCACTATAGCAGAGATCTGCCGGTAGTAAAAGGCTTCAGTAATGCTAGCTGGTGCTCAGAGTTGGAGAGCGAGAGGTCCACAGGTGGATTCATTTTCACAATGGGTGGAGCTGCTATATCGTGGAAGTCGAAGAAGCAGATTATGCTCTCCCGTTTCTCCATGGAATCTGAGTTCTTTGCACTTGATACCGCAGCAGAGGAAGCAGAATGGCTTTGGGAGCTTATGTATGATCTTCTAGTGGTTGGGGCACAAATACCAACGATTCCGATATACTGCGACAACCAGGCGACTGCGGCGGTGGCATCAAATGACCTCTTCAACGGGAAGAAGTGGACTGTGCGGTTAAAGCACAGGACAGTACACGATCCCATCAAGAGAGGTGTTATTGCAGTGATTGATGTTCGGAGTTAGGAGAACCTGGCGGATCCGTTCACCAAGGGCCTCAAGCGCCAGCTGGTCGATGACACAACAAGTAAAATGGGCTTGAAGGTATTCTGATATTATGTTATTGCAATCCTACCATAAAGTTTTATGCTATTAGTTCAAAGAGAAATCTACTAGGCATCTAACTTTTGGTTCAAGGGAGGACTATTAACTGGAAAAATATCAAGAACAATGGGTACATGTCCTCTGTGGCATGGAAAGGTTACGGACCTACAACTACTGTTGTCTACTATATGTTTTCTGCGAAAAACGGATCATGTGTTGAGGATGGCTTAAACGCCTTAATGAGTTCTCAAGCAGAGTGAATGTCTGGTGTGCTTTACAGAAAGCACGGTAGCACAACTATACAAGGAGTATAACTCCATGCTACAGTGGAGTGACTCCACCATGAGGCTCCCGGTTAGGGGTAATGCCTCGGCTTTGCGAGCCAAGTCACAGCGGCGTAGCACCGCAAATAGATAGGTAGCCTAATGTTGTATGATAAAATTAAAGAGGGGTAGACAACATTACAAAGGGGAGGATGTCCCCATGTTACAGTGGGACGACACCACGATGAGGTACCCGAATAGAGGTAAAGCCTCGGCCTTGCAAGCTATGCCCTTGCGGCATAACACCGCAAGGGAGCCTAAGGCTTCATGCTGGATAGTTTGATACTACAAAGAGGCTTGTAACCTCATGCTACTCTAGTATGACACTACGATGAGGTTCTTGAGTAGGGGTAATGTCTCGGCTTTAGGCCATGTCATAGCGGCGTAGCACCGCAAGGGAAGCGCAAGGCTTCATGCCATGTCTCTTTAATAAAGAACTCACCTATAGTGTATAGACAGAGATATCATGCCGTCTCTTGAGGGTAACTTGTAGACGCCCAAAGTTATACACTGAAACCAGGCTGATACAGGATCTTTAATATGCAGCTAGAAGGACATGTAACTACATTATGTGAGTGAGAAGAATTGCAGCTATGATGCAGAATTCAAGGCTTGATTCATTTTTGTATTATAGTCTGTTGTTTGACCTATGCGGGAAGATTCAAGTCGTCAGCGACATCTCTCCTAATGCATGATGGACAGTTACTGTGGGGAACACTCAAATCCATATATCGAGATATGTGGAGGATTGTTGGAGTTTTTTCTTGACATGTAGAGAGTTTACACTCAATACATGCCTAGTATTTTAGTCCCACATTGGAAAAACTTTATGAGTTGTATCTCAATATATATATGGTATGTTGTTGAGATGTGCACATGGGGTGGTGACCCTAAGGAGGGAACGTTGTGGGTGATTTTACTAGGAGTTAAGGATAAGACTCCATGGTAAAGCATTAATGCTTTTTGCTCTTGGAATTTATTCCATTGGAGCCAAGCCCCGTAGGGACTTAGCGACTCGGATTCGGGCTCATGAGGCGTAATGTGGCATTTTGTTGGCGCACTTTGCACTTAGCACGTCAGCATCGTCGCTAGGCGCATAGTGTGCTTAAGTTGCACTCGTTGCGCGAGCCTCTGGCACAGCCGTTCGCGCGCCAGTTCGCGCTGCTCGATCGTGCGACCAGATGGCACGACCTGATCGTGCGGTCAGATGGCGCGCCAGTTGGTGCAGCCAGATGGCGCTGCTAGTTGGTACAGCAGTTGGTGTTGCTGTTTGTGCAGTGGTTGGCGCGGGGTGCGCGTGTTGCACATGTGCGCGCGGGAGCAGATGACGCCATTGGCGCAGTGGCGCAGTTGGTGCGCACTGTGCGCCAGTTGGCTCAGTTCGTGTTTATGCACGATTGAGCAGTTACTGAGCGTTCGAGACGGTTTTTTTTTCCACATCCCGAACACTTTACTAACTGGACGGTTACAGTGCGGGCCTATATAAGTTTCTCTTCTCTCTCTCTCTCTCTCTCTCAGCGATGAAGTGTTCATAACACAATTCCTTACGAATTTCTGAGAGTTCAAGAGAAAAGAGAAGTTGTGCACCAGCGCTATTCAGCGCAGGAGTCCGGGCCATCCGAGGAGTCAGAAGAGCGGAGTGTTCCAAAGTTCTCCGTCGAACTTGCTGGTTCCTGGAAGCTGTTCGTGTGGGGCGAATCAAGCTTTGAGCGCCGGTGATCATTCATCCCAGCAGACTTTTCCTTCTCTGATCTAATCAGAACATTCTGTTTATCTTCTGTCCAATTGCAACTCTTTCTGAACGAGAACAGTTCTGATCTAATCAGAAACTGTTAGTGGAATTTCTGCTGCTGCTGCTGCTACGAATTCTTCTGTGTCTTCTTCGAAGTAACACACTAGTTTTTCGTCTCTCAGAATCCTCCAAGGATCTCTGTCTTGCACCTTCTTTGAAGTGTTGCATAATTTTCAGTTTTTCCATCGAAAATTACTCCCCGGAAATAACATTGTGTCTTTGCCATCCATATGCCCGTTCCGATAAGGTTATAAATGTTTTATCACATTCACTCGCATGTCATGGCGGCATATTGAAAAACATAACATCTCTGTTGGAAAAAAGTGACATCTAAATATTACTTACTCAAGGGCGGAGCCAAAAATTTTGTTAGGAGGGGCTAAGTGCAAAAATAATTATATAATAACTCAAAAAATAATAAACCACAAAATTCTAAAGAAGCCACAAACTATAGATTCGAACCTTGGCTTTCCATCTAAATGCCCAACAGCTCAACCAACTACACTAAGACTGACATGTGACAAAAAATGAGTAGTACCTAATATTTATTTGGGTTTAAGCCCGGGCTACAGCCCAGGGCAGCCCAGCGTATGCTCCCCCATTGTACTTACTGTATTCATGTTTCTTCAAAATTTTGTAACTAGGTGATTGGAGAAACTAAGAATTATGGTGCGCTAAGATGTGTACCTGGCATTAAAGAGGCGATTCTGGGGAAACAACTAGAGACTTTGGAATTGATCTTCTTTTCCATGAAAGAAACTCTGTAAGTTACCTCTATCATGTTTGATTCCATTTTTGTTCACCCACCCAAACTTGTGTGGATGGTCACCATTTCACTCAAGAGTTGCCACTTGTGAAACTAGTGGTCAAAATTTGTGTGGATGTTCACCATTCCACTCAAGGTGAAAACCACACTGGTTTTAGTTTCGCACATGGCAACCCTCGAGCGGGATGGTGAACATCCACACAAGTTTTGGTGGGCGAACAAAATGGGCTCATCATGTTTTCCCCTCCTTTTTTTTACTGTTTTTCTGCCTGATCGTTCTTGCATTTCATTCTATTGCACCTTTGCTTTTCATCACTGTAAATGTACACTTGATTAAGCAACATACAAAGGAAAGCTCATTTTGGTATAATTAGTATAACGTGGTAGAAATCTACGGACATTTGACATAATCCAACAATATTTAAAGTGTTCTCCATGATTTTTTTTGTTTAGCATAGATGGGATCTGGAAGTTTTTGAAAGTTGGGAGTTTGGTTAAGGAACAGAAATGTAAATTTTAAGGGCCGAGTAAGTCTGGTTTTATTCCAGGTTTAGTGGAGAGTAGTTATATAAATCATATGTAAATAAGATACAGAACCAATTCTGGAAAAACATCGGAATGCAGCTAAACCACTTCTATTTTTCAAGAACTGGAATAAGTTTAAGAAAGTTGCAGTAATAGGCAAAACCTGTAGATATTAGGGAGAATAACAGGATTGGGAGGTCAGGTAATAGAGAGAGGCTATGTTGTTAGTATCGTATAATACACGATACATATCATACAATACGATGCGATATACTATCACTTTGTTACGTATCAGTTGATCAGATACAATGCATAGAGGCTGTTATAGTTTTCTTACTCGAGTCAATGAGTCATAATGTTTAGTTAAGAAGATTTTGGAATTGAGTTGACATGTAAAGATGAAATGAATAAAAAATTTGTGAGAAAATTATATTAAAGCATGTTCCTATATGAATTTAGAAGTATAGATCTAAACTCCTAGAGTTAATATATCATATGAGACACGATACACGACACAAGCAAATTGATACACGATCATATAAGGAGTTGACAACCTAGGAGAGAGTTATTCTTTCTGTTTTGAGATCTTGAGGGAAATGTCAGGAAGGATAATTAACATCATAGCATCTATTAAAAATAGAACGTATATGTATTCTTCCTTTTTATACCTTAATTGCATGAGTAACGTTATAACTTCAAATAGTAATAACTCTGGACTTACTAGAGACTTATCTGATCAAAGGTTATAATGGCTAAATATCCAAAGTTTGGTTCCATCACAGCTTAGTAAGGTCAAAAGAAAAAAATAAATCTTGTTAATGTAAGAAAGTTGTGAGTTTTGAAAATAACTGGAGGATGGGAGGTTTGTTTTTGCTGTTGTGATTGGACTCATGCTGTTTTATGTGAGCCAAAATTATCATAACTCTAAATTATAAATGTTAAAAGATTTTCATTTTGTTGATAGTTAAATATGTAAATTGTTATTGGCTATGATCTCTTTACCACATATCATTATAAACAACTGTATTGGGAGTAATTTTATTTTTAATACATGGATTGTTTTTATCTCAGTGATATTCGAGAAGTTCTCTATGACAAGATAACATCTGTCAGTTTCTTGTAGTGCCCTAAAACATTTATAGCAGTGAAATTATCTATGATGGTTTAGCTGAACTTGTAAAAGAAATAACTAAAATATTGCATTTCTTTACAATAGTTTTACACTTCCCATTGAAACTAAGAACCGCATGACTTGCTAGATACTAATGGTTGATTGTTGGATCTTCAATCCTGACCAAAAGGCAACTTTACTTTGCCATGAAAAGAAGAAACCCACTCTTGCTGCTGTACCTTCAGATAAATGCGGTCTAAGGAGTGGGCCAAATTCCAAAACGCTTGAAAGTTTCGATTGGATGGAAATTCAAATATATTTACTAGAAAAAATATGTTTCTTTTAAAGAGTACAATTATTAAACATTTTTTATTTGACATACGCTGGAAACTCAAATTTGCTACATAGATCCCATATATGTTACCATTTTTATTTTGTCTTTACCTTGTTCGCATAATTTTGCCCTTTGGCAAATAAGTATTTTCTGTGTTGAAATTTGTAATTTTCAAATGCAGCACCATAAGTTGTAATAGATTCATGTCCGTATATGAATTTCAAAAACTGCTTATCCTCAAGTGGAGTAAACCTGTTGAGCTTGACCCTCCCCTAACCATGGATTAGTGGGAGCCTCTGTCATTGGGATGCCCTTAAGCTTGTATATGCATCTTATATACCGAAAAAAAAACTCCTGTTACTACTTTTTTCTTTATTCATATTATTTCTCTTTTTGTAGGAAAGAATTTCATGGGATTGTCTTATCCCTTGATAAGATAGCACGGGACGGGAGCCAACTATTAAAGGGAGGATCAACACCAACTGCATCTCAGATGCAAGTACGAGTTGGTATAATGCCAAGTCTTCAAAGCTGCCTGGATGGCCTTAAGTCAATCCATGAGATGTATAAACATGAGTAAGGATGGATGGACTTTTACTTATTCTCGATTAAAAGTGCATAGGGGTTAAAAGATTTGGCTTTTCTAATCTTTGCATAAATTTCATAATTTCTCATGCATTCGAATATATTTAGCAACTTTCTTTAGGATGTGAAATCTTCACTTCCAATGAGCCATTGATTATTAAGCTTGTCAATATGCCTAGGTGGTCCTTGGCGAGCACTCCCTTGATTGCATTAGCAGACTGCGTAATGGACCAACCGTGAACCTTATCTTTTTTTATTTTGGAAGATAAATAGTTATTGTCGAAACAAAATGATACATAATTATTGAAATCTTAAGTTCTTTATGGCAGTGTTTTGAATCTCAGGTTTAGCTTCAATATTGGTGAGTTTGCAGTTTATTCTGTTTCGGATGAGAGATTTATCTAGATGATTTCACCATTGCACAACATTCCAATTCTGAAAATTTACATAACTTCAATAACTAGACATGATAAAACTAGAGGCATAGCTTTATTTTATATATTAGATTATAAATTTTTTTTACTGCATATAGCTGGATTGTGTAATATACTTAAGAACTCATGCGTTGCTTACATCAATGATCAACATTCTTACCTTTTTGTGATAGTTTTGGATAAAATTACTAGGCATACCCAGGATGTGGTTCCATGGTGTATTATGTTTGGTCATGATATTATGTTGGTTGATGAGAGTAGAGAAGAGTTGGATGCTAAAATAGAAGTATGTAGAATGATTTTGGAATTTATGGGATTTAGGATTAGTAGAACGAAGATAGATTATATGAAATATAATTTCAAACCAAAAAAGGAAAATAAGGGGGAAGTCCATATAAATGAATAAGAGATACCTAAGAGTTATAGTTTGCGGTATAGGATCTATCATTCATCATGATGGAGAGATTGAGAAGGATGTCATGCATAGATTAAAACATAATGGTTGATACGCAAAATTGATCTCGGAGTACTTTGTGATCATAAGATACCTTTGAAGTTGAAAGAAAAATTCTACAAAACTACTATAAGACCAACCATACTCTAGAGTGTTGGACAATTAAGAAACACCATGTCCAAAAGCTGAAATGAGAATGTTAAGATTGATGACTGACAATATATTAAAGGATATGATAGATGAGAAATGAGTGTATCCATGGAAAGTTTGAGGTAGTACCAATTGAGGACAAGACGATGGAAAATCGACTTGTTTAGTTTGGACATGTGCAATGTAGACCAATAGATGAGGAGCGATAATTTGAAAAGGGTTAATCTGGATGGTACACATAAGGCGCCCATATATAAGCCTATCAACTTTACTATCCCCATCCGATGTGTGACTACTTGGTTTTTCGCACCACGACATTTATTTTGCTGGTTGGAATAATAATTACTTAATTGTGTTTATGACTTTGTGTATAAAGCTATTCTTAGTCAGCTGATTGTTTTCATTCCTGAGAACAATGGTGTATTCTTTGTTAGACTTCGAGACTATAGTTCATTTTGTTCATATTACTCAGTTAACAAGCGAAAGTTGATATCTTAGTATAATTTTAATAGTTTTTAATTGAGTTGTGTTTAGTATAGCATAGTTTGGATTGTAGTATGGGCGATGGGCATTTGCTTAAACGCCCATTTTTGGAATGCTCGTTGGACTAACATTTTGGAGCCCATTTGAGCCCACAAATGTATGACACATTTGAGCAAACATCCATCCGGAATGCAAGCTTTTTGGCTCTCCCTTTGGATTTTGCACCAAATGTAGTTCCAGATGAAATGTAACTGCAATCAAAACTGATCCTTGTCATTTGTAGAAGGTAACAAAAATCAGGTTATCTTCTGGCTTAGTTAACAAAAAACAAACAGTGTTGTATTCTGTATGAAAGCACACAGCTGATATCTGCTTGTCAATTTGCATCTTCTACTTTTCTTTTACCTATAGAATTTATTAGTCATATAGTTTTGCTTCTTATCATCTTCCATTGATGAGCATGGGGTTTGGCTTTTCAGGTACGCTATCAAATTATCAGTTATGTCCTCATTGACATGGAAATGCAGGTTAGTTGATCGCTTGCATGGGATTAATCTTTTTCTGTTCGTTATGAAAGATATTAGCTATAAAGTGATGCCCATAGAATATAGTTTCTATAGTAGATAACAAAAATAGTTGAACCTTGGGTGAGTCTAAATAACTAGGTTCATCTAGTTATATGGTTTTGGAGGATGAAAAATCTTTTTTCAACAGTTCTCTCAAGTGAATGATGCCATTTGTGAATGTATAGCACATGGCTCCACCAGTTCTACAAACCTTTTGCATTGGCCTTCCACAGATTTATTCACTCCGCATTTTCTGCAAACTGAGCAGAGAAAGTGAACCTTTTGCATTGGCCCTCTCATACACCCACCCACACCCGTACAGGCACAAGCTCTCTCTCCTAATATTCAGAAATATTGGCAATTTGCACAATTTGGTTTAAAAATATTTTTTTATCAAAAGGAGTGAAAATAATGTTGAATTATAAAGCAACTAAAGGATGCTTTCTCTAAGCACGGATTCTCTTTCTTTCTTTTTCTTTTCAATTAAGGAGCTGGTATATTACTAAGGTTTATAAGTTTTTACAGAAACAGGAGATGGACCCAAAACAAAAGCATATGAGAAGCAAAGAAAAATAAACCATTCCTAGAACTAACTAGCAGACAAGTCTTTCCAGTAACATACAAGAACAAATTATTGTACCCTACTTAGTTGGAATTAGGCTGGATCTACGCCAGATCAGCATCACCGAATCTGAGGCATCTGATATAGCAACACCATCTACGGAGTCATCAGAGGAGTCCACATTCTAATTAAGCAAAATTTACAAACCCAAAGATTGAAATGTGCCTTTTACTTCAAGCACATTGATAGCTACAAATGAAAAGTTCTTCCTACACTTGTCACCATGACACGTGCCCGCACAAATTTTCTTACACCAGAGAAATCGAGTTTAAGATGGTAGGTTCACCCATGGATGATCCAAATTACTCATCTTGATTGCCACATTGTAAAACTCACGTGGTTCCAAATTTACGAGGTTTAAGAGTTCAGATCATATAAGTGGTGATCATGTTGCTTCAGAAATGTGATTTCTTATATTTTTCATCCAAGATGCCGTTTACTTCATGCACATTAATAGCTACAAATGATAAGTTCTTCCTACACTTATCACCACTACACATGCCCACACAAATTTTCTTACATCAGAGAAATCGAGTTTAAGATGGTAGGTTCACACATGGATGATCCAAATTACTCATCTTGATCGCCACATTGTAAAACTCACGTGGTTCCAAATTTACGGGGTTTAAGAGTTCAGATCATATAAGTAGTGAGCATGTTGCTTCAAAAATGTGATTTCTTATATTTTTCGTCCAAGATGGCTTCTCACTCTATATGACATACTGCTCCTTCCATTCATGAATGATTGCCATTTTTTGTTTTTACAGTGCGACTGATATTGCCTCACTTGGTCAACTCTTGGCGGACCAGCCTAACATCCCTAGAGACGAAGGTATATAATTAATTAAAGGGTTATCATAAATTTTTGATGCTAGGAGAATTCATGTGATTGATCCCTTGCAATGAATATGGAGAGTTTATGTTGTATGATCATTCCTTGGTCATTGACTTTTATGTTTTCTCGTGTGCAGTGGAATCAATTTTTGACATAATTTTTGCTGAAGAAATTTTTTGACTTATGGTACGATATCTTTCTTGCCAAAATCTACTATAATCATAAATGTACCTTAATGCCATAGATTCTTTTTCAGGAAAACTTACTTTTGGTCACTGAATGTTTGCAAAACCTAATTTTTAGTCACTTCCTATATATATTTTTGGTTGCTGAGTGACTAAAACTTAAGTTTTTGCAAACATTCAGTGACCAAAAGTATAGTTTTCCCATTCTTTTCTTACTGCTCCCTTTCAAAATTGTAGCAGTCAACAGTTTTATGCTGTTCATTCCCTAGTGTTTGATTGATCTATACTTTTTTAGAATGTGGAGGATTAATTCAAGAGCCTCTGAGATCTTTTTACACTGCCAGGTGCAACTGAGTAAACTATTGCATTAACTCTGCCGTCAATAGTGAACCAAGTTTAAGTCGTACAATTGTGCACATGGAGTTCCTACTTCTACTCGTAACCTAAGCTCAAGTCATGTCAATTGTGCAACTGGAGTTATCTGCTGCTAATCATTTCGATGGGGAAATGAACATCTTTAACACTCATTTGCTATTAGAATCACCTCGTTCAATCGCGATCTCTGAGATAGCAGGATATGTAGGAGCAGGTTTCGTGATGTGGAGTCAACTAACGCCAGCAAGACTGGTCCGGTGTTCTTTGTCCAACCCATAGATTCATCTCCCCAACTGGCCTTCTGCCATCTCATACTAAAGTACAAATGTTGGATCATCTTATGGACATGTTATTGTAAATTACCAAATCATGAAGAATGGAACTTTTATTATATGTAGTCACTTGTGAGTTGGATAAAAGTTGCTTTATTGGTTTCATTTGAGTTCATCAAATCAAGAAAATCAACTAAAAGTGCATCAAATAAAGGGTGAGGTATTTGCTCGGATGATTGTTCACATCTGAAAGGTTGTAAAAAGGCTACTGTACTGAAGCATTTGTTATCATTGAGTAGAAATGTCATCTATGTATGGATGTATTTGCCTACTTATATTAACTTTTTTTTAATGGTTGTCTAATACCTTCATTTTGATTATTTGCCTATTTGGTCATATAAACTGGACATGAAATCTAGCTGGACATGAAATCTAGCTAAGGTGATACGGTTGTCCAATTGAATTAATCTCTTTCAGGTGATGGCAACTACATTTTTTGTGGGGGGGAAATATCATTCAGTGATTAGTATGTTATGAAATTTTGGTACCAAGAGTCTGAGAATCTTGCTAAGAAACTGTATCATTTGAAATGGAGGATAATGATCTGACTAATTGTATCAGAGTCAAGTTTCCTGTCAAGATATGGACTAACATGATGAGCACATTCTTGTTGCAACACAATAAATTCCTACAATTTTGAGAGGTTTTTCCTTGAGCTTATACACAATCTCTCTCTCTGTGTCAGACACTCGTGCAGTTGATGCATGCTTACTGAGAAACTCATTATCTGTAGAACATGCATATAAGATATTTCAGTCAATATTAAGGTATTGATTGCTTGTATAAGAAACGAACTCATTGATGGCAAGCAAAAGAGGTATCTGTTAAATTCTTCCCAAAAAAAAGGCAAATGATAAGGGCACTACAAAAATTGTTAGGGGCTATCACAATTTTTGACAATTCTAGAACCACCAAAATTGTCCATATCAATTTTTGTAGTGCCCAACTGGCATACAATACAGCGTGCACAAAATTTCGTGCATATCGTCGGGCATCTCAAAAAAAAAAATTCTATAGTGCCCTGCCCTCTCACAAGATTGACAGTGGAGAAGATCAGACACTGGAATCATATACAGAAATGAGAAATGGAGTATAATGGAGGGATAATAGTTTGTTTCATTCCTGACCCAAAATTTGGGTCTTTTAATCATTTTGATTTATCCCCAGAAATATCTTGTTCTAATACAATGGGAGTTAAAGTGCAACTCGCAGCAATTGAAACAAAAAATATTGAGCACGGTGTTGAGTCTTGGCTGGGATAATAGCACCATGAGAATCCTAATCGAGTTACATTGCTCTTCCGCAACAATCTACTGATGCCCACCCCTCCAGTCTTTAGCCTCAGGAGAGAACCTCTCTTTTTTTCACATTTCCTTTTGAACATGACAATGTCATTTGTGTTTCTTGAGGGCCAGCAGAGAACCCTGCATTGTATCAACAAGTATAATAGTGTCAGTCTCATGAAATGATGAAATGGCAGCAAAATGCCGTACTTGTCGAGTTGATACTGCTATAAGGGCATACGAGAATACATGGTCTTCCGTACTACGCTTTTTTTTCTTCAAGGGCTAGTTTGAAACTTTGTCAGCTCACAATCTCGACTAATGTTACTGCAGCGAATATAAGAAAGAGAGTTCCACCTATATATGCAATAACCTGTACACGAGAGGGCACAATTAGCTATTCAGGAGAAAAGCAGTTTGGAATTTCTTGATTGGAAGAATATTTCGTAACGAAAATAGTGCCGTCTCCTCAAAAGAAGCAAATACAATTCGAGGCTTCAACAATACTCGCGTAAAATGATTCATAAACTCAACCAGGTAAATGGAAGATTCAGCCCAAAGTTGAAATGAGGGTTGAAGCTTCTTGGTATCAGTATCTCTCATAGCCTTTCTTGGCAAGAGTGTAAGTCGAAGCATTGCTATCCTCTGAGACACATTCGCTCTAGCTAAGGATGAGCATCATCTTCGTATAAAAGGAAAAAAAAAAAAAGATGAATATATAATCTCAAGACTCCATTGTGAATTCCTCATTTCTAGTTGACAGAATTTGTAGAATATAATTATGCAAACAGGGTACCATATTCCTCAGTGCCGTCTTATTTCAATAATAGAGATAATCCATTTCACATGCACGCATCTAACCGTTTGCCTCTTGTTGGCCAACTGAACAATTTTTTTTTCTTAAAGAAACTTATACAAGCTGTAATTAGAAAGCACGGGAGACTTTGTTTGTTGCTAGCGTCCTATAGTTTTGAAGCGGGGGGAGACTGAAGCGTTGAGCATCTTTTCCTTGTGACGAACTCCAAGAACGTTCGGCTTGCATGTGTTAAGCATATAGCTAGCGTTCCTTCTGAGCCAGGATCAAACTCGACTATGAAGTGGATAATCGAAACTTAACCTTGGCTAGGCCAATCCAATAACTGTAGAACACCACACGCTCTCAAGGGGCAAACTTCATATTGTTTAATTCCAAGGATCCAAAATGTTAAAAGAAATTATGATTGTTCAGATCTTTTAACCTACCTTAACCTAAACCCTTCATGTTTCCGACTTCTATAGTCATACTTTACTACTAAAAATAAAATAATGACTAGACTTGCAATTAATTGCCTGCTTTCTACAGAGGAGGGATCTAGTATCTAATGTCCTGCTAAAATTGAATCAGGTTTCCCAGATGTGCTCCAGTTATCTAAAGCTTGCAACTTCTGTAGGGCGCACGTCGAACCTCTTTCTACCTATCAATCTAATTTTAGACTCCATTCACAACTCTAGCAACAAGCACAATTGTAAGATAGTATCTAGTATTTTCTTCAAGTTAATTTGCTATGGCAATGCCATTTCTTTTCGCTCTTTGGCTCAGGATGGGGTTGGTAGATAACCCGGCCCTTCTGCTCATTTTTTTGAAAAGCGGCAGATAAATGTGCTTGGTGAAAGAGTAAGAAGCCAATTATTCAAACATGCTACTGCTTTCATAAGCTGCTTTTGAAAGTACGTAAAGAGGTTGCTTCAAAAATTACTGCAGCTTATTAGTGTTCTTTTTACAAATTATCCTTTACCTTTTCTGTAATAAAGCATATTGTTATTAATACATGTCCGATTTGGCCAATTGTAATCATTTTAGCACTAAAAAGCAGGTTTTTCCCAAACACCTTATTGTTTTTTACGACTTTCAGAATATAGTTACTAACTAAACAGCTCCCTACACTGAATTTTTTATAATACATATGTACAATTTAGCCAATTGTAATAATTTTAGCACTAAAAAGCAGTTTTTTCTCCCAAACAGCTTATTGTCTCCGATGACTTTCAGAATGTAGTTACTAAACAGCTCCCTACACCGAATTTTATAATCTTACTTCTTTGTCAAGACTATTTATTTTATAGCCCTAAGGGAACTTGGGTGCTCTAGTTTGCATGAGCTTAAAGTGCATAGGGAAAAGGTAAGACTACCTACTTGCCAATTGGTCGTGTAGCCAGTTTTATGGCACGGTCATCTCATGCTCATAGCTGCCTTCACTAGGAGTTTTGACACCACCAAAGAGGTTTGACATCAATCAAGTTGATAGATAACCATAAAAAATTTGTCGATTTTTTAATGTAGTTTTTGCATGCTCCATAGTTAATTCTGCTGCGGTGCCATCAAAAGTTATCTATTAATCTGACGCTTGTAAGAGTAGATCTACTTAAAGAATCTAAATAATCCCCTACATATTTTTGTGTATCTTTTGCTAACAGTAAATAGAAACTTCAAAGGAAACTTCCAGTCTGGCAATGATTGCTTCTTTTTTTCCTTTCGTTTTTTGTTTCGGCAATTGTAAAGTTCTTAAACTTTACCTTCTCAGAGAAATATGCTCCTAGTAAAGAACCACCAATGACTGCAAGCTGCAAAGATGGAAGGAAGTATAAATTATTCCATCACATAAGATATAATAGAAACTTAAATTAAGTTAAAGCTGTGTCTTTGCATGTATAGGGACTAATGTAATATGGTTCAAAGTGAGAATATATATAGGAATATGGCTTGTGCTCTCAAAATCAATCAGCAATGTGTGTGTGCTCCTCTTACATTTGTCCAAAGAAATATCACCAATCCATTGCAGCACATTATCACCAATCCACTGCAGTGGATGATTCCAATCGTCTCTTAATCATATCCTCAACCTAGACTACGACCATATAAACTTCTGTGGATAGAGTTAAGATAACAGGATTATTCTTTCACTTTAACTAGTGAGACTAGAGTCTGATGAGAGTAGGCCAGCAATAAGGATCACATCACGATATTGGCATCGAGAAAGGTGCATGAACCACACAAACTTGACGATGTTCACGTGGATGCTACTGTAACTTGAACTGACAGATAAAAGTAAATACATGAACAGCCAATAAAGGGGAAAATAATTGAAACATGAACTGGGATTAAGGAAATCGGATGAGGTAAGATTTTAATTGACAAATGTTAGGATACCATATGCAAGGTGAGGCTAAAAGGCTTATGTTTAAAGGTCATCAGATTCAAAAGCAAAGATGGGAATATGAAGCTATTTTGCTGTTTATGTTTAAAGGTGCATAGTGGTCATACAATCAAGTTCGAAGTTTTTACCAGAGTTGCAAGAGCATGACCGGCTAATGCTCCACCAACGACGCCAAGAGGTGAGGAAGCTGCAGCGAGTGCTACAAAAAGATCAACGTCAATTTGGTTAGTGAATTCATATAGGTTGTCAACTGAGTGAATGTGGTATATGTACCCACCTATTGTGGAGAAGAACGATTTATCACCCCATTCAGCAACAAAAACCAACAGGAAAGTGCTGACAACTGTGCCGGCAGCAGCCATGATTCCTGCACCATTTGCTGATAACTCTGAAACTGCCAACTCTGCCTGAATTTGAGTTTAACTCATCCCAGTTTTAGAATAATAGTGTAGACCTCAGTATGCATGATAAGAAACAAAGAATCACAAGAAGATATAACAACAACAAAGCCTTTATCCCACAATTTTGGGTCTGCTATTTGAAATCCTTTTTTTCCGTTCAGCTATGTTAAGGATGTCTGCTGAAACATTAGTAAAGATCATATCCTTTGTTATACACTCAATCCAACTTCCTTTAGGCCTAGCCCTACTACTGTAGTGCCCCGCTCCCGTTGGGGCGAAGCACTATGTAATAGGCTCGTGCCAAGTCAGACATGGTCGGGAACATAGATGGCTAGTCTGACTCGGCGACGAGTTTGTATACAAAAAACCATGGCATCAATAAAATCGATTTGGACGAGTGATATGAGTACCGTTCCAACTAATGGATCGACTACTGTTGGAATAAGTCCTAGATGCGGTAGGCGGCGTCTTGGCGAAGGAACTCTAAAGGGAGCGACGCAACCCGTCTGCCGTTGGTTTTATTGGTTTTCTTGGCTTTCTGAACGAATTGTTGCGTGGATTTGATAGTGTGCTTTCGCGTCGATTTCTGAATGCGTCTGTGGGAATTTCGAAGGAAGGATTGAAGGAAGGGTTCTAATTCGATGCTCGTGCCATTGCAGGAGTTCGTGTAACTGACGCTTGACCGTCGCGAAGCGTTCTCCTACTCTCGGCGCAATCTCCTTAGGTGGGTGGTTCTTCGGCCCCTTCTTTTCTACTCCTTCCCGCCAACTAAATTCTTAAAGTTCAACGTTCAAATCGATGATGCTAACGGGATGTATGCTTGTCACTAAGATCAAGAGCTCGGAATAATATATCAACCTAGAAAAGTTAACTCTGAATCGATAGGTTCACACTAAGAAAGAGATAGACTATATTTCATGCCATGCAAAACACAACTATGAAAACCTTGGTGGCGGTACATCATGCCTCGGAGAATTTGGTGCCTACGGGATGCTAAATCAGAACGTACGGTTTCGGGGGAAAGGACCCTTGCGCGAGTAGGAATGATTATGTGATTTGATAATGGTTACGCTATGCAATTTACTTCATACATATATAACTGTTCATACATTCGCATGGTCAAGGACGACTTGTGCACAAGGTGAGCTTTCCTCGAGACGGTACCCGGGGCCCTGGGACCGAATCGGCCTAGGAGGAAATTATGGAAATCGTGCTTCGGCGCGAGGCATTGCGAGACCTCCAGTTAGGCTCGCTACCTGGACTGGAGGGCGCGTCGCAAGGCTACGTAATCGTCCTTCTTGGTGTCGATATCACCAATGACCGCATATAGGATAGACTGCATGCTCATCTATTGTCTTGTGCAGTGGTAAGTATCATGTATATTTTGTGCAGGAAAGGAGCACGGCCGTGGTAAGAATGCCTTTAAATGGGTTATGTTGTTATCGTTTAAAATGTGCCTTCGATATGAACTGCAACTCATATAGTTCTAAATAGAAAGATCACTTCGTATGCCTGAATCCTTAATAAGCAGTGTCGGTTTAGACGAGTGGGTTCGTCCCATCCACTAGAAAGTGTGCTAACCCCCAACTCCCCAGGTAACGAGCGTGCTGCGGGAGCTCGAGACTAAGCTGGAGCTGAAGAACGGGAGGCGGCACGAAGCTCTCCTATTTTGAAGTATTTTGATGCCCAATTCAGACCGAAGGCTTTTGTTCAAATGTATAAAGGGGCATGAATGTATGGAACGCCGAGGATTATTTCAAGGCGAGCTTGTCGATAGCTTTCTTTTGTATTTCAAAGATGTAGCCGCAACGGCATATGTAATGTAAATATGACCTTGCACATATTTTGCAAGTTTATGAATGAAAAGCTAAGTTTCTTCCTATGCTATGTTTTTAACTCTCTGCACTGTTTAATTTCAACGCGTCGAGTCAAAAAAAAAAGAAATTTCCAAGCGCACATCCTTGCCTTGTGCAAGTCCAATAAAGACTTGTACGGCATCACGTCCCGACCCGTGGGGATCGATTTATATCGAGTCAAGGCGATGGCGACCGATTCGGCGAGTCGGGGCGTGACAAGTTGGTATCAGAGCATCGGTTCACACCTCGGACCTTCCAAAATGCTTTCTTTAGATGATGCCGTTGCGATTTTTCAAAAACTATGCTTTTCGACATATGCGGCCTGAAATAATCGTTCCATACACATAAGCCCGTAGATATTTTGAGAATACTAACGGGTTTGCTCAATTTTGTAGGAATGACGGAAAGACTGGGTGTCCCCACATTGATTAGCACGGATAGCACCGAAGGTGCGACGCCTAGCGAATCTGCCATGGAGCGACTACTACGCCTCATGGAACTCCAACAACGTCAGTCAGAGATGCAGCAACGACAGCTGCAGGAACAGATCCAGGCCCAAGTCAGCGCCCAACAAAAGCAAATGGACGCCCTGACCAGGATCGTGAGCACCATAGCGACGCAACAGAACTCAACGACCGTCATGTCCGAGGAAGAAGTGCAAGCCGAAAAGACAAAACATGTGTCATCCTCCTCCCTGCTCAAGATGACCAAGTTTAAGAAAATGAACCCGCCGGACTTCAACGGTCGAGCAGAGCCTGACGAAGTCATGGGGTGGCTAGTGAAGATTGAGAGTCTGTTCACTCTCCTCAACATCAAGGGGTCCAAGAAAGTCGGGTGCGCAGCGTTGCAGCTCAACTTGAGGGCCTACGACTGGTGGGAAGCGAAGAAACAGGAACTCCAAGGGTCCAACCCCAGTGCCAAGATCTCGTGGGAGACATTCAAACGGGCCTTCCTCGAACAATACATCCCTCGTGCCCTTCGTCGACAGAAGGAAGAAGAGTTCATGTCCTTGAAGCAAGGAAACTTGTCCGTTGAAGACTACGATGCGAAGTTCGCGAAGCTAGCGAAGTTTGCCGGGGCTTTTCTGCCGAACGCAGAGGCGTGGTGCGAGCGCTTCCAGCAAGGCCTGAATGAAGATTTGCGTCGGGACGTCATGAACCAGAGATGCCAGACGTACAGGGAGTCATATAACGCCGCTCTTGATATGGAGCGGGTCTTCGGTCGAACGTCGCAGAAGGGCGGATCAAGCATCCGCAACAACTTCAACAAGCGTCCTAACGACGCGGGAGGATCTGGTGCGCCAAAGCGCCAGAACACGACCGAGTATCGGGGGCCTCACCCAGGCGTACGTTGCCATCGCTGCGGCAAAATGGGACATCTGGCGGTCGACTGCCGAGGGGGATGCTTCAAGTGTGGCCAGCTAGGTCACAAGGTGGTAGATTGTCGAATGGGGAGGGCGAACCAACATCCACCAAGGGACGTCCAGAACCAGAACAGGGCGCCTCCCGCCCATGGCGCAAACGCGGTGCCCGTGAATCCACAAAATCGCCAAGGGGCGCAAGGCCGAGTCTACGCACTAACGCGGGACGAAGCCTATGCGTCCGATACTGTCGTGACAGGTATACTACTCTATAAAAATATGCCTGCTAGAGTATTGTTCGATTCGGGTGCAACGCATAGTTTCATATCGGCCGACTTTGTAAAAGAAAATGAATTACCTATGCAACTTTTAGATATGAATCTTAGCGTTAGCACTCCATCGGGAGTAGATATGCCTGCCACTCATATTTGTAGGGACGGTTACATATGCATCGGAGGGAGGAATCTATCCTTGGAAGTTATCGTCCTCGACGTCAAAGAGTACGATATAATCCTCGGCATGGATTGGTTGGGTGCATGCTACGCAACGATCGAGTGCGCGGAGAAGAGAGTTGTGTTCCGCCTTCCGGGCGAAACCGAGTTCTCCTATTCGTGCGGAGCAGCATCAAAGTCGGCAATGGTGATATCAGCAATTTCGGCAAGGCGTATGTTGCATTCCGGGTGCAACGGATACCTAGCATCAGTTCGAGACACGAGAACGGAGATTGCAAGCACGGCCCAAACTGAAGTCGTAGCAGAATTTTCTGATGTGTTCCCAGACGAGTTGCCAGGGATGCCGCCGGACTGAGAGATAGAATTCAGCATCGACACCTTCCCGGACACCCGACCGATATCCAAAGCACCCTATCGAATGGCGCCGGCAGAGCTGAAGGAACTGAAGGCACAACTACAAGAGTTACTAGATCGCGGATACATTCGCCCTAGTGTCTCCCCGTGGGGTGTCCCAGTGTTGTTTGTGAGGAAGAAGGATGGATCGATGCGGCTGTGCATCGATTATCGGGAACTCAACAAAGCCACGGTACGAAACAAGTACCCGTTGCCGAGAATAGATGATCTGTTTGACCAGCTACAAGGGGCGACGGTGTTTTCCAAGATTGATCTTCGCTCAGGCTACCATCAATTGAAGATCAAGTCCGAAGACGTGCCGAAGTCCGCCTTCCGAACCCGATATGGTCACTACGAATTTCTAGTCATGCCTTTCGGCTTGACCAACGCTCCTGCCGCGTTCATGGATCTAATGAACCGGGTGTTCCGACCGTTCATAGACAAATTTGTCGTTGTATTCATCGACGACATTCTCATATATTCAAAGAGCAAGGACGAGCACGTGGAACACTTGAAGACGGTGCTACAGACTCTGCGCGAACATCAACTCTACGCCAAGCTAAGCAAGTGCGAGTTCTGGATGAACAGCGTGACGTTCCTTGGGCACGTTGTCTCCGCTGAAGGCGTCACGGTGGACCCAAAGAAGATTGAAGCAATAGTCGAATGGAAGCGGCCTACCTCAGCAGGCGACATCCGAAGTTTCCTCGGCTTGGCAGGCTACTACCGTAGATTCGTAAAAGATTTTGCCAAAATTGCGTCGCCTCTGACTCGCCTCACCCAGAAGGGAGTCGCATTCGAGTGGAACGACGCCTGCGAATCGAGCTTCCAAGAGTTGAAGAAACGGCTCGTCTCAGCGCCGATCCTTGCACTTCCGGACGGGCCAGAAGGGTTTCAGATATTTAGCGATGCATCACGGACGGGTTTGGGATGCGTGCTTATGCAAAGGGATAAGGTGATTTCGTTTGCTTCGAGAAAATTGAAGCAACACGAGAAAAATTATCCTACGCATGATCTTGAGTTAGCGGCCATTGTGTTCGCGTTGAAGCTATGGCGACACTATCTTTATGGTGTAGCTTGCCGCATCTATACGGACCACAAGAGCCTCAAATACATCTTCACTCAACGGGACCTGAACTTACGGCAGCGGCGTTGGCTCGAACTCATCAAAGACTACGATCTGACTATCGAGTACACGCCGGGTAAGGGGAATGTTGTGGCAGACGCGCTGAGTAGAATGTTTGCTGGGTGCTTGTCTATCAACCGTAACATACAGCGAGACTTAGCGGAGATGGGTATCGAACTCCGAATCCGTTACCGTGGAGCACGATTGGCCCAATTGCACCTTGAGTCGAGCTTGCACAACAAAATAAAGACCGCACAGGAAGACGACCCATTCCTGAAGAAGATGCGCGAGCTGATTTCGACGGGAAAGGCGACCGACTTTGTGGTGGACGAGGGCGGAATGACGCGGATGAAGGGGAGGATATGCGTGCCGGACCATGCTGAACTTAGAAAGGAGATTCTGACGGAGGCCCATTATGCGAAGTACTCGTTGCACCCCGGGAGTACCAAAATGTATAAGGACCTGCGCACGACCTTTTAGTGGCACGGCATGAAGAAAGACGTGGCGACATTTGTGTCACAGTGTATGGCCTGTCAACGGGTGAAGGCCGAGCATCAAAGACCAGGCGGGGAGCTACAGAACCTCGACATTCCAGTATGGAAATGGAACGACATTTCTATGGACTTCATCATGGGCCTTCCGAAGACGTCGCGGGAGAATGATGCGATTTGGGTCATTGTCGATCGTTTGACCAAATCCGCTCATTTTCTCGCTATTAAAGCATCATGGAGCGTCGATCGGTTAGCTCAGATTTATCTCGACGAGATCGTCAGACTGCACGGGGTACCGACCACAATCATTTCGGACAGAGACGGATGATTCTTATCACGTTTCTGGACGAGTCTACAGGCGGCGCTGGGCACTAAGTTGAACCTTAGCTCCGCGTACCACCCGCAAACCGATGGCCAGACAGAAAGAGTAAATCAGATCCTGGAGGATATGCTACGTCTGTGCGCGATAGATTTGAAGACTAGCTGGGACACGCACTTGCCGCTCGCGGAGTTCGCATACAACAACAGTTACCAATCGAGCATCCAGATGGCCCCCTACGAGGCACTTTACGGGAGGAAGTGCCAATCTCCGATTTGCTGGGACGAAGTCGGGGAGCGACAGGTGCTCGGGCCAGAACTAGTCGAACAAGCCGTCGAGAAGGTCCGCATAATTCGAGATAGGCTTCGCATTGCTCAGAGTCGACAAAAGAGTTATGCAGATACTCGTCGACGACCGTTAGAGTTCTTGGTTGGGGACCATGTGTTTCTGAAGGTGACGCCGATGCGGGACGTCATGCGATTCGGGGTAAAAGGCAAGCTGAGTCCGAGATTCGTAGGGCCCTTCGAGATCCTCGAAAGAGTGGCGACCGTTGCTTACCGGATCGCGCTACCTCCTGCCCTAGCCGAAGTGCACGACGTCTTTCATGTCTCCCAACTTCGGAAGTACGTGCATGACCCAAGCCATGTGGTTAGTTTTGATCAGTTGGAGCTACGCGCCGATCTATCATACTCGGACGAGCCCGTGCGAATTTTGGACCGTAAGGAAAAGATCCTGCGGAGCCGATCGATGTCCTTGGTTCGCGTACTCTGGCGCAACCATTCCGTCGAGGAGTCGACGTGGGAGCTAGAGGCGGAGATGAGGGAGAAGTACCCTTCACTTTTCGTAGACGAAGGTCAGACCCTTGTTCTTAAGTTTCGGGACGAAACTTTTTCTTAGTGGTATATTATGTAGTGCCCCGCTCCCGTTGGGGCGAAGCACTATGTAATAGGCTCGTGCCAAGTCAGACATGGTCGGGAACATAGATGGCTAGTCTGACTCGGCGACGAGTTTGTATACAAAAAACCATGGCATCAATAAAATCGATTTGGACGAGTGATATGAGTACCGTTCCAACTAATGGATCGACTACTGTTGGAATAAGTCCTAGATGCGGTAGGCGGCGTCTTGGCGAAGGAACTCTAAAGGGAGCGACGCAACCCGTCTGCCGTTGGTTTTATTGGTTTTCTTGGCTTTTTGAACGAATTGTTGCGTGGATTTGATAGTGTGCTTTCGCGTCGATTTCTGAATGCGTCTGTGGGAATTTCGAAGGAAGGATTGAAGGAAGGGTTCTAATTCGATGCTCGTGCCATTGCAGGAGTTCGTGTAACTGACGCTTGACCGTCGCGAAGCGTTCTCCTACTCTCGGCGCAATCTCCTTAGGTGGGTGGTTCTTCGGCCCCTTCTTTTCTACTCCTTCCCGCCAACTAAATTCTTAAAGTTCAACGTTCAAATCGATGATGCTAACGGGATGTATGCTTGCCACTAAGATCAAGAGCTCGGGATAATATATCAACCTAGAAAAGTTAACTCTGAATCGATAGGTTCACATTAAGAAAGAGATAGACTATATTTCATGCCATGCAAAACACAACTATGAAAACCTTGGTGGCGGTACATCATGCCTCGGAGAATTTGGTGCCTACGGGATGCTAAATCAGAACGTACGGTTTCAGGGGAAAGGACCCTTGCGCGAGTAGGAATGATTATGTGATTTGATAATGGTTACGCTATGCAATTTACTTCATACATATATAACTGTTCATACATTCGCATGGTCAAGGACGACTTGTGCACAAGGTGAGCTTTCCTCGAGACGGTACCCGGGGCCCTGGGACCGAATCGGCCTAGGAGGAAATTATGGAAATCGTGCTTCGGCGTGAGGCATTGCGAGACCTCCAGTTAGGCTCGCTACCTGGACTGGAGGGCGCGTCGCAAGGCTACGTAATCGTCCTTCTTGGTGTCGATATCACCAATGACCGCATATAGGATAGACTGCATGCTCATCTATTGTCTTGTGCAGGTGGTAAGTATCATGTATATTTTGTGCAGGAAAGGAGCACGGCCGTGGTAAGAATGCCTTTAAATGGGTTATGTTGTTATCGTTTAAAATGTGCCTTCGATATGAACTGCAACTCATATAGTTCTAAATAGAAAGATCACTTCGTATGCCTGAATCCTTAATAAGCAGTGTCGGTTTAGACGAGTGGGTTCGTCCCATCTACTTAGGGGTGAGCATCGGTTCGGTTCGGTCCGAACCGAACCGAAAAAATTAAAACCGAACTCAAAACCGAACCGACCAAATCAAAACCGAACCGAACCGAATTGGTTCAGAACCGAACCTGAACCGAACCGAATTGGTTCGGTTCGGTTCATCGGTTTTTCGGTTTTATATATATATATATATATATATATATATATATTTTATATATATATATATATATATATATATATATATATATATAAACCGGTTTTAAAGTTCGGTTTTCGGTTCGGTTCGAAAACCGAACCCAAAAACCGAAAACCGAACCGAAAATCCAAAAAAAACCGAACCTCTAAACCGACAACCGAACCGTTTAAAAAAAAAACCGAACCGAAACCTTATTTCGGTTCGGTTCGGATCGGTTTTCGGTTTTAAACCGAGTTTTGCTCACCTTTACATCTACTAGCAAGTGTGCTAACCCCCAACTCCCCAGGTAACGAGCGTGCTGCGGGAGCTCGAGACTAAGCTGGAGCTGAAGAACGGGAGGCGGCACGAAGCTCTCCTATTTTGAAGTATTTTGATGCCCAATTCAGACCGAAGGCTTTTGTTCAAATGTATAAAGGGGCATGAATGTATGGAACGCCGAGGATTATTTCAAGGCGAGCTTGTCGATAGCTTTCTTTTGTATTTCAAAGATGTAGCCGCAACGGCATATGTAATGTAAATATGACCTTGCACATATTTTGCAAGTTTATGAATGAAAAGCTAAGTTTCTTCCTATGCTATGTTTTCAACTCTCTGCACTGTTTAATTTCAACGCGTCGAGTCAAAAAAAAAAGAAATTTCCAAGCGCACATCCTTGTCTTGTGCAAGTCCAATAAAGACTTGTACGGCATCACGTCCCGACCCGTGGGGATCGATTTATATCGAGTCAAGGCGATGGCGACCGATTCGGCGAGTCGGGGCGTGACAAATACCATCAGCTCCTTTGACTAATTTCTAATCGCTCCTAATTGGTGCATCTATTGGTATACGTTGCACATGTCCAAACCACATGAGACAATTTCCCCTCATCCTCAATTGGTGCAACCTCCAACTATTCATGAACATGCTCATTTTTTTAATCCTATCTTTCAAGGTACACTCTTCCATCTTCTCAATTTCATTTCAGCTATGCTCATTTTTTGGACATGAAGTTTTTTTTTTTTATTGCCAAACAGTCTCTTCCATAAAGCACGGGTTGTCCTATAGAATTTTCCTTTCAACTTCAATGGTATCTTGCGATCAAAAAGCACTCTAGACATTCTTCCATTTCAACCATACACGTGATAACAATCATGAAATGAAGAAGGTTCATGCATGAAGCCTGACCATGATATGCTTTTTCAGAATCCCTTTCTTCATGCCTTGGCTTAAGTTGATAGTATAAATTTAATTACCATCAAAAGGTATTCTTTGGTTTAAATCAAATACATGATCAACTTATATGGAGTAATTTATTTGTCCAAAAAAACAATGCCGTGGTACAACACCACCAGCACAAGATTTGAAGATGTGCATATGGAAACAAAAAGTAATATATGGAAACTCAATATATCTACGCAGGAGTATACTGTATTGTGAAATGTATTCACTTCTAGTGTAGGTAAAAGCTCACCTCCTTCTGTTCTTCATTCATCTTCATACCATCACCGGATGAAGCTTCAAGCAATGTAGAGACTCCGAAATAAACCTGAAAATGATTATTCATATCATTATCTTCGTATGAAGACCATATAAAAGCAATGGGTTAAGGTAGACGTCTTCATGCATGTTTTTTTATTTTGATGAACCAACTTTTTCCCATAGTCTACTTTGGAAGATCTGTTATGATCTTATGGAGAATACCAGGAGGCAGACTGCTGCAATATCGTCAACAGGCAAATCTGCCCCAGCAAACCTGCATTTATGTATTGGTTAAAGGATCACAAATTAACGAAGAATATAAGAAGAAGAATAGATATATAAACTCTAGCTAACAGAAAACAGTATTAAGATTTCAGTTAGAATATTGAGCAAGAAGTTCAGCTACCTGAAAGGAAGGATTTCGTCGACATAGTGAAAAGTACGGCCAAGAACAACAGACACAACAGACATTGCCCTGTTAAATACAAAAATCATTATGACACCAAGAACCAAACGGCGTTCGCAATGAGACAGTGAAACTGGAAGCATAAAGAGCATTTCATTTTGGAAGTACCATTTTAAGTTACAACACACTAGGTGCCAAAAAGAATATGAATCTGCACTCAATATGTAATGAAACCTTACTTAGTACTAGACTCAGATATACTGCCAGTGCCAACTTCTGGTACCATCCCTCTAGGGGTTACTCGTGATGTATCTTGTTTGACAACCTTGTGAGTTGACAACTACCTAGTACCTACATATATTGGTAAAAGAAGGGAATTACCTAGGGGCTGCCAAATTAGCAACCATCCAGTTTCGGCCATTTATTTAAAGATGTAAAAGATGGTTTCTGGTTATAACATTGACCTTGCTTGTACAAAAAGTGTAAGAATTTCCATACCTAATTTTACTTGGTACTTTCCACCTTTCCTACTTTTACACATGTAGATCTCAAGAAATCACAAAAATAACAATGACAGTATTTCAAGATTATATGTGAACAATAAAGAAATTTTACAAAAGGTTATATGAGTTTGCAGTTCATGAAACCCCCTTATTGATGAAATCAGCTCAGCTACTTGTTGGATCTTGGATGGTGAGGTTATTATTTTAACATACGCACAATATTTCTCATGTAACATTGTATGTCCAAATAAGACTAGTATCTCTAAATACTATGAAATTGTTGCTCTCTATTGTCACTGGTAAATTTCTCTTAAGTTAAATTGTCACAGATAAAAGCTTTTCTCAGGAGATCAAGATAGCCATACATTCAAGTACTTACGCAAGTGCGCCAAAGGTGCCAATGAACACAACTAGTCCAGAATTCCTTGCAGCTAAAAGTGCCTATTAGAGTATGGAAAAGCAAAGTATTGATCATTTTATGTCCTAGAAGTGATAATACAATTGGTAATCAATATAGAGAACAGGTACAGACTTACTGCAATAAAAAAGGTTTTGTCTCCCAGCTCAGAGAAAAATATTAGCAAGAAAGCCTGCAAAATTATGATCAATTGCTTATTAGATGTTTAAACTTTAACGAACATAAATAACTACTAATGTTTGCTCCAAAGACCGTGTCCGTAAACTAGGTTACAATGGACACCTTTTCACTAGCACCTGGATTCACCTTAGCTCAAAATCCTATAATACTCATTTCACAGAATTGAACCGAACACCTTTTCACTAGCACCAAGATTCACCTTAGGTCAAAATCGGACATGAATTGTAAATTAACCTTCTGGGTTAACTACAAGGTGTCATAGGAATATAAAAGCACCAGCAGTTAGGATCCCAAAGTTCCTGCAGTAGTTGTTACTTAATATGAAGTACATGGGAAGGACACTCTGTTGGATATTTTTCATAAATTTAGAACTTTTGTTGTGCAAAGGGGGTCGAAGGGGAAGCGCCCCCTCCGTGGGGTTCAGGGACAACATCCCTGAAAGATCCACGAAGTGTCTATTCATATATAGACATGTTTGTGTCTTTTCAGCGAAGGGTTGTTACTGTTAAGACTAATAGTCACCTTCAACAGACACGAACTAAACTATAAAAACACCCAAACCCAGTGATGTTAAACACAACAAAATTCTTCTAGCAATTAGTGTGTTTTTTTATTTTGGCATCATCAGTACTCAGAGTGTTCGTTTGGTTTGATCAAATAGTCACAGTTTGAATCAAACAATCTCCATCGTATCCTGAGAGAGATCTTCTTCTATAACCCTTTGTGAATCGCGGTCTAACCGGAAGGGGAGAAACATCTCTTAAAAGACAGCAAATACGTGCCTTGGAGTTATATATTTTCAGCATTAGTCTAACACTATATTTTTTCAACACACTCTTAGGAGACCCGTCAATTGAAGGACTTATGGAAATGATGGGGGCCATTTTTTGAAAATGAAGGAAATCAGAAGTTGGCCATATGCATATCCTTACTGACAAAAAGTTTCCCTTTTTTGAGACTTTACTCCCCCTTAACATACCAGTAGTATGTCATGCGTATCTTCAAGAGAAATATCAAATGTGAGATGTATCATCGACTATCACTCAGAATATTGAGTGCAACACAGAAAAATATAATCAAATTGCAGAAGGAAAAAACACATCTTGCTAAGGAATTGTCCTGTTACTGTGAATTAAAAAACCCATGGATCGGTGAAATTCGTGGTAGTGAGAATCATGGAATAACGATTTTAATATCATGTGTTTGGTTAGAATTAACCAAAATGACTTCAAATTCTAATTCTTTCATGGATTTGGTTAGCTTGAATTGTAGGATAAAGTCACCTTGTTAAGGTGATACCATGGTCACACAATTCATGGTATAGGAATGAACTCATAAAATGAGTTGAATTTCCTCTTCCTTATTTTTTGTACACAAAGGGTGATTTTGAGATTGCCAAAGTGAATTAGAATTTCAAATTCCTACAAGACAAACAATGAATTGTTCTGCATAATGCAATTCCACATCCTTCAATTCCAAACATCAGCGATCACTACCAAAACAGGCCATAATAAAGAATTGAAGAGTAATATTCATGCACTAGCCACAATTACTGGATATAGAAATGGAAGTTGCAAGGAAGTTTTATTAACTGAAGCAAAACCTGTACTAATATCACCCAGATCCCCAAAATAAGCAAGAGGCTGCATTCCGTTCGCAAGTTCAGTAGCCGCAATTGCTTGCTGAGAACCTTGTACAGTAAATAACCCAATGAGAAGCATCATCTTAAGCCCAGTATATATCTCGGTCAGTGGAACTCTATTATGTTTGATGGAACCAGATGTATAGTTCCTCTCTAAAGAAATGATAGATTCCGGGGATATATGACAATCATGTATAGCCAACTCCAATGCTATCTTGTTCATGCTGTTACCAAGGCATCCAAGGTCCTACAAGAATTTAAAGGCTTATCACGACAAGAGAAAATTATAATGCCAATACAAACCTTTCCAAACATTTCTTCTGAATTAGTTTATGACAAAGTTTTAAAATAATCAACATATGGAGGTTGAGGATAAATGGCTTGAATCCTCTCAAGCAGAAAGCAGATGGATGGTGCAGGTATACTGGCCAATGCAGAAGAAAAAAATAAAAAGGAGATCTATTCCATATGAAAAAGAAAAAAAGAAGGTATATATATATATATATATATATATATATATATATATATAGAACCCAATCCCCGACTAGGGTTAATACTTTTGGGTTTTGGGTTGAAGCAGCTTTAGGTCTAATGACATTCTATTATAGTATGCAAAGCTGATCCTACAAAATGGATAATATGCTTGCAACATATAATGAGGGGTAATGATTTCAAAGAATACCTTGTCGTGTCCATTTGATGGTGTTTTTTGTAGCCATATTGAAGCCCTTTCCTTTATTTTTGAATAATGAGACCATTGTCTAGAAGATCTGCTGAGAGAGTCATTAACGAAACTTTCCATTAATATAATGAGATCGATGTAATTTGCAAAAAGCTTATTAAAAAAGAAATAGAAGTTAGATAAATCTTATTAATTATAAAAAACTAAGATTAAACTTATTGGTCTAGTAATTATATGTTCTATTTGTGATGCATCAATAAAGAAATATCAGTATTACACAAGAAAAAAGATACTGTAGAGATAAACATAATGTAAAATAATCATAGTAAAGTACATTAATTCCTCAGATGACAACAAATTGTAAATCCTTTAATAAATAAACAAGGGAAATTTTAATCTTTACTTCTGAACTTTTATGTCAATTCTAACACGAGTACAAGTGTACAGCTATTTATTATATTTAGCCTTTTGTTCTCCAATGACAGCTTAATTGAGTACCTTAAATGTGTTGTATCATCACAGAGGATTTGTTCGCATTTCATTCTGTTGCATAACATAGAAACATCAAACCAGAGAATGGCTTATAAAGACATTCAACCTGTTGAAAAATAGTCCCCACAATCCATTAATCACATCTAGAGCTCCTCCAAGGACCAAGAATATTTACTTTACAAGAACAAATAAAGAACTTTTTTAACCTTGTAACACCTTAAAGAAATGACGTAGAATGGAGTTTCAATCTTCCAGAAATTGGTGGTCTAAATTTAAGCAATTATCACTAGGTATGTTTTGATTATTTTAACTGAAATTAGTATTAATTTTAGGAAATTTGGGGAGCAGAAGTTTCTTTGCATAGAAGTCCTTGACTAATTAAGGTTTTATAGTAGTAAGGTGAGCAAGTCTACCCCCCATAACGTAACACAGGAGAAATTCCTCCATATGTGCTTCCCTTACTTCGCATGTCAAACTGGTGTTTTCAAGGACGGAGCCAAGGGGGACGGTCGCCCCCTCCCCCTCCTAATCCAGCGAAAATCCATCTCTCTTAGGATTGCCATACTCCTATGTAGATTGCCCCCCCCCCCCCCCCCCCCCCCCCCCCCTTTTCCATGATGGCTGTCCGTGTATCTAACCCCCTTTGCGATTTGCACAGAAAGAAAAGCAATAGAGAAGAAGAAGGAAAAAAACGCACAAGAACACACAGAATTTAACGTGGTTTACTTCACAAATAGAGAAGCTACATCTACGGCCGCTGCAAGCAAACCTTCCGCTATATTCTAAAGATCAGCGACTTAATTACAGGTGAAATACCTGGGAAAAAATTGGAGGCTTCCTGAACCCCGCGGGCAATGGGAGTCGATCCAAGGCTTTGCACCTAGGCCTCGTTTGGTTTGCGGAATCTCCGGGTTGGGAAAGGAAAGTGATTATTTTCCTATGTTTGGGTGCCAAAGGAATTGAGGAGGAAAGAAAGTGATTCCCAATAGAAGGGAAATTAGGGGGGAAAGTGATTCCATCCATCCAAGCAAGGAATCATTTTCCCACATTGAAGTAATCACTTTACTTTCCAAATTCCTTGGTGTTTCCAAACATCGGAAAGGAAAATCAGTGGGAAATAAAATTTTCCAAAGGAAAGAAAATGACAAGGAATTGATTTCCTTACCCTTCCATTCCGCAATTTCTTAGGTATTTCTCCAAGTTACTTATTTACATAAATCAAGCTAAGCCTAACATACTAAGTTCTCTCTTTTCAGGGTTTAGACTAATCAATGTTGAGGGTGCACATTGCACAATAAGATCATTTTGTGAACAGTGAAACAATATGGCACACCACTTTCTCAAGCAAACTAGATTTTCCAAACGTAGTTAATAGGGAGAAATTATTCTACGTGCCGGGCTCACCGCGCACCCTTCTGTACCGTCCATTGGATGGCATTGGGATGAGTGCATGCATAAATTCTCATGCAATCCAATGAATGGCATGGAAGGTGTACGGTGAGCCCGACACACACAGAATAATTTCTCAAAATGAACATGTTCCGGATCCCACGCCCCAAATGTGGCGGGTCCCTGGTCCGGATAACCAAAAGGGATGATCAGGATGTTCCAGTTGATGGTAGGTCAATGAATTTGCACTCCAGTGCAGTGAGAGAGAGAGAGAGAGAGAGAGAGGTCACTTGCCTGAGAGATCTCCGGAGAGAGTGTCTCTGATGCTCCTCAAAATAGCTCGGAGAAGTGTAGGGCTGTACTGCTGTGACGCTGCCGAGTGCAAGAAGACTTCGCATGTTGTTATTCTTCTCTTCTCCCGGGGGGAGAGAGAGAGAGAGAGAGGGAGGAGAAGTAGAGGAGAGGAGGGAACGTAATCTTATGTCTCGACCATTGTTTCTGAGATAAGTGATATTATGATAGATGGGTAGCAGTTGTATTGTATGAGCCAGTGTAGGTGCCACGTCAAAAATGATTCTGATAAGGTGAGACATGGATGGCTAGTGAGGTCAAGGTGTATAATGGGCCGGACGGTCCAGAATTCGGCCAGGGCTAGTCCACCCTAGGGATGGCAATGTCCTCCCGAATCCGACGGGGACCCGATTTTTTTACCCGATGGGGGTGGGTTTGGGGATTTAAAAATGAAGATGGGGTCGGGGATGGAGATTAAAATAATTCCCCGGTCGGGTTCGGGGTCGGGTATGGGTATAGTACTCCCCGTCCCGGTAAATCCCTGACCCCGATTACTTATACCCATATTCATATGTGCAACCCATTGGAAATTGTATGATTCATGATCTATCTAGTATATATTTTATGAAAACCATGTTTTATTAACAGACCTTGTACTTTTTTTTGAAACGAAAATAATTTTTTCAACTTATAATGTACCTAAAAATTGTTAACGGACGAGAGACGGAGACGAAAAAATTTGGTCCCGAAAGTTTTAATAGGGCTAGGTCGGGGACGGGGACGGGGATGGGAACGGAGAATGCATTGTTTAGCGGGGACGGGGATGGGCGTAAAATATTAAACCCGACGGGGAACGGAGATGAGAATGGGGATTCAAATACTACTCGGAGATGGAGATGGAGGATATGGTCCCCAGCCCCAACCCGCCCCGTTGCCATCCCTAGTCCACCCGGTCCGGGACCGGCCTGGTCAACACATGACTGGATGGGCTCGGATCGGTAAACGGACGGATTCGGAGTGGGCTCGCATTTTCGGCTCGAAAGTTCGATCCGATTCGAGAACCAGTCCGATTCGAGAACCAGTCCGAATTGGCCCAGTCCGCCCTTCCATTTCAATATTTAGAAGCAAATGAATTTCTTAAGATTGAAGTAGCAAGTTTCTAGAGTTAAAGTTACAACTTTATGGATATTGGGGTAAATTTTTCCGGAGTCTAAAGTGCATTTTTTCTGAAGGCTTCAAGTTGACATTTCAAGTAATTATAATATGAAAAAATAGTTTTCTTTCTCTCTCTTTTTATTTGTGAATTTTCTTTACCCTCTCTTCTTGTTGGAAAAATAAATTCTTCTAGATTCTTTTTTTCTTTCTAAAAAAAAAATATGGACTGGTTCTAACCAGTCTTATCAAAGTGGGTTCGAACAAAATTATGCTTATTATACTGATTATTTTAACAATAATCATGTTCCATTTTCTGATTTTGTGCTACCGACACAAATGTTACCTCCGAAAGTTAGAAGTATGACTACTAATGTTACAAATAGAAAGAAAAAAATATATACTGATAATGAGGGTGCACCGATTTTAAATCCAAAAGATCAAAAACCAATAGCTAAAGGTGAACGATGCAAGAAATACAGGAAAAAAAAATTTAATGAAAAAAATAATGGCACTGACACTCTAAGCATCGGTGCACAAGGACCTCCTATAGGTAACTTACTTATTTTACTACTCGTACCAAAACTGAGTTAAAAAATATATATCAATTATGGTGAACCTTTTACATTTTGTGAGAGTGAATCATATTATGATTATGTAAGTATTACTCTTAATTATTGTTTTACTAAAGTTTCTAGGTCTTCTACTAGAGGAGAAGCTGTCAAATATTTCAAAAAGAAAATACAACTTTGAAAGAAAGTTTTGTACATGCTAGTAAATTTGCCGCTAGCGAGAAGTTGTCAAAATATTTGTAAGTATTATTTGGAATTCTACTTATTTAATGTTGAAATCATGTATTAAATTTAAAGATGTTTTACACATTATAATAATATTAATCCAAGTTTTGATTTCAAGTAACTAAAAATGATTGGTTAATTGCAAGTTCAATTTATGAATCTTTAGAATTATTTTACAATATTATATGTATTTTATCTCGAGTTTTTTTTTATCTAACTTCTCCTTAGCTTTAACATAAATTATTGAATATGTCTCATTTATTTTTTAAAGGGATATTTTAGCAAATGCCCCCATTCCAAATGATGAAACTAGCATATGCCCCTACTATTTTTTTTAATTAGCAAATACCCCCATCCTCATGTAAAACAACAACAAAAATTCAAAAAAAATGGGGGTATATCTTAAATATTTTACTCTTCCGTACCAAAAATGGGGGTATTTGGTAGTTAAAAAAAATAGTGGGGGTATATGCTAGTATCAACATTTAGAATGGAGGGATATGCTAAAATATCCCTTTTTTAAATATAGAAATGCTCCTTGTTTTGATTATGTTGTTTCCAAAATGGAAACACAATTTCGAAAATATTGACATGATATAGCTCTTTTTATATTGTTTGTCTTCGATTATTTGTCCTAAAAATTAGATGGTATATTTATATTGTTAGACAAATTTAAGAAAATATGAATGTTGAGGTAGGTAGCTTAAAAGTAGAAAAATAGAGATGTTTCAGATGCTTTAACTGTTTTATATGAAGAAAAAAATTATCGAGCCGACTCGGTATGATCGTTCAAGGTAGTAGTAGTTTCAGTTTAATGTCTAAGATATCACATGCTAAAAGAATACTACAAAGGATGAAAAAAAAAATCTTTCATACCAACTCAAGACTTGTTATTATATTTAAATTCTTATGAAGAAGATGAAGATAATTATGAATTGTAATTTTAAATTTTAGAATGGTGGAAAAGATACGAAAAAATGTATCATATATTTTCTTATTTAGCACGTGAGCTTCTAATAGTTAATGTGTCCACGGTAGCATCGGAATCTTGTTTTAGTGCAGATTTAAGGATGCTAAGGAAGATGAGGAGTATGATGATGCAAGATATTTTGGAAGTATGCGTTCAAGATTGAGTTCGTGCTGAAAAACAAACTCAACACTTAAGAGAAGAACGTGCCGACATTAATGAACTGGACTTTCAGTTTCTTACTTTGGACGAAGCCACTGGAGCAGGAGTTGAGCAACAAACATGGATGAATGACGGACGACGGAAAACAAAAGAAAATACTTGTACACTTTATTACAAATTTTATGGAAATAAAATCTCTACTCTCTTTTTTTGTTAGTTATAAAAAATGTTATACTATATTTAAATTATAATGACATTAATAAAAATATTCTATTTTTTCCTTCTCAAAAAAATATTAAAAAAGACTCGAAATCGATCAAACCCGGTCAGCAGAGACCCCGGGTTGGCCCGGCCCTGCCCATTACACACTTGACTAGTAGGTGTAAGGCTATCTCCAATGGAGATTTCTAAAATTGAGTTTCTATCATACTTGCATTGTACTATAATAAATTTCTATCCTAGTTGGTATAGTTTCTATATAGAAATTGCACATGGGATTTCTAAGGCCATCTCCAATAGGGTTTCTATCTCCCCTACTTTTATGGTACAAATTTATTTTGGAAAAAACTTATTCCAATTGTGGTTTCTATGACAATATCTAACCTAGGTGGCCTTGATGTAGGATGAATAGTTTATATGATGGTTTCTACATTATAAACTCTCATAGAAATTCTCTATCTCTCATACCAATTAATATTGAGTCCCACACCATTAAATTGAGCCATTTATTTTGTGAAACTTAGGAAAGAAATTGAAAACTATTGGAGAGTAATCTTTGTGTATGTAATTTCTATGTGAAACTTAGGATATAAATTTATAAAGTACAATGACAATTAGGATAGAAACCCAATTTAGAAATCCCCATTGGAGTGGGGTTTCTATTTCCCCTGTTTCTATGGCAGAAACTCAGTTTAGGAAGAAAAAAAAAAAAACATATTCCAATGGTAATTTCTGTAATAATTTTTATTATACATGGCCGTGATGTAGGAAGGAGAGTTTCTATGAGGGCCAAATAGAAACTCTCCATCACTCTACCAATTATTGTTGGGCTACACATCATTAAATTGATCGTTTTATTTGTTGCCACATAGGATAAAATGAAGAACTATTAGAGCGTGTTTATTTGTATGTGCGATTTCTATATAAAAACTCTATCAACTAGGAAGAAATTTCCATAAAATACAATCACATGTAGGATAGAAATCCAATTTTAGAAATTTCCATTGGAGATTGGCCCAATGGGAATTTCTATCTCCCCCATTTTCTATGGTAGAAATTCAATTTTGGAAAAACTTATCCCAATGGTGTGGTTTCTATCTCAATTTCTATACTATATGACGTGTGGTATAAGATGAAGACTTTCTATGAGAATTTATAGATGTTAAAACTTTCATAAAAATTCTTTATCTCTTGTACCAATTAAGGCCGGCATCATTAAATTGATCATTTTATTCGTTGACATTTAGGATAGAAATTGGGAATCATTGGAGAGTAATTTTTTGTGCATACAATTTATATGTATAAACTCTTTCAATTAAGATAGAATTTTCTTTTAAAGTACAATGTGAGCTATAAACTTAATTTTAGAAAGGAATATTTTAGCAAATGTACCAATTCAAAATATAGAAACTAGCATATACCTCCACTTTAAAAAAAGAAAAAAGAAAAAAGAAAAGAAAAAGGCTCCCATTCCTTTGTATGGAACAAATAAAATTTTAATATATATATACCCCCATTATTTAACAAATTTTTTGACTGATTTACAAAGGAATAGAGGCATTTGCTAGTTTTTCAAATAGTTGAGGTATATGATAGTTTCTATATTTTGAACGGGGCATTTCCTAAAATATCCCTTTTAGAAATTACACTGCAGATGGCCTAAAATTGAGTTTATATCCTACTTTCATTGTACCTTAAGGAAAATTTAAGGGTGTGCATCGGTCGGTGGTCAACCTATTTGGGCATAACCTAAGTCGAACCGAAGTTAATCGGTTTGAAAATTATCACAGCCGAACCAAACCAACCAATTGGTCGGTTCGATTTTGAAACCGACCGACTTGGTTCGGTTTGGATCGGTTTGGCTGATCGGTTTTGATCAGACAAAAATTTCAAGTATATAAAAGTATTTCAAAAAGTAAATTCACACAAATATAGATCATAACCATCTACGTTTGGAAGATGTTTGTATGAGATACCAAAGTGGACAAATCCAAAATAATCTTCTAAGTAAACTACTTTCGTAATAAGTTTTTTCCACAAATCCAAAATAATTCTCGAAAATATCCTAATCCTAATAGATCTACGAATTGAAGATGGAAAATAAACAAACCATGAGATAGATAAGTTGAACAGGATATAAACCTAACTTTAGGTTGTTACTAACTAGGTTCAGTTTGGCTCGGTTTAAGTGATTTTTGGAATGACCAAACCGTGAACCGAACCAAATCGGCCGAATTTTAAATGTCAAGTCCAACAAATCCAACCGGACAATTGGTTCGATTAAAAACCGACCGATTCGGTTTGGTCTAAATATGCGCAGCCTAAAGGAAATGTCTACCCTAGTTGGTAGAGTTTATAAATAGAAATTGCATAAAAAAAAAACTCACCAATGATTCTTCATTTTTATCATACGTGACAACAAATAAAATGATCAACTTAATGATATGGGACCGAATATTAATTGGTATCAGAGATGAAAATTTTATATGAGACCATCTCCAATGGGGATTTATATCTCCCATATTTCTATGGTAGAAATCCATTTTGGAAAAAATTTCTGCCAATGGTGCTTTCTATACTCATTTCTATCCTAGATGGCATTCATGTAGGATGGAGAAACTCTCCGTCTATAGTGACAATTATTATTGGGTCCTGCACAATTAAATTGATCATTTTATTTTGTGACACCTAGGATATAAATGGAGAACCATTGGAGAATATTTTATTGCATCTACAATTTCTATGTAGAAACCATTTCAAGTATGATATAAATCTCCTTAAAATACAATGCCAAGTAGGATAGAAACTCAATTTTAGAAATCACCATTGGAGATGGCTTGAGAGTTTATACACGTAGAAACCCTCATATAAATGGTAATTTTTTAAATGGATTTCTACCATAGAAATGGGAGATATAGAAATCCCCATTGGAGATGGTCTAAGTTGTACGTGCTCTATAAAAATCGTAATATTTTTCAATAAACGGATGTGATTTGGGTTAGAGGTGGTAACCTTTTTAACCTAACTTGACTCGTAAGGGGGCGTTTGGTATGCGGAATACTATATAACCGGGAATTCTATATTTCCGGGAATCAAATTCCAAGGAATTAAATTCCCTGGAAAATTACATCCCCATGTTTGGTGACAATATAAATATTCCGGGGAAAAAAATAAAAAATAATAATAACGAAAAAAATGAAATATAAAAAAAATCGGTAAAAACGAAAAAAAATGGTAAAAATGACAAAAATCGATAAAAACGACAAAATAACAAAAAACGACAAAAACGATGAAAAACGACAAAAAAATCGGTTAAAACGACAAAAATGACCAAAAAGGAACAAAAAAATGTATAAACAACAAAAAATAACAAAAAATGATAAAACGACAAAAATAACCAAAACACGACAAAAACGACATAAAACCGATAAAAACGACAAAAACAACAAAAAATCGGTAAAAACGACAAAAAATGATAAAAAATCGGTTAAAAACGACAAAAAATCGGTTAAAACGACAAAAAAAAACCAAAAACAAAAAATAATCGATAAAAACAACAAAAAGGACAAAAAATCGATTAAAACGACAAAAAATAACCATAAAGCGACAAAAACGACAAAAAAACCGGTAAAAACAAGAAAAAAAAAGCTACAAAAACGACAAAAAATGGGTAAAAACAACAAAAAAAAACTACAAAAAACGAAAAAAAAAAATCGCTTAAAACGACAAAAATTGACAAAAGCGACAAAAGGGACAAATTTTGGGTAAAAACGACAAAAAAATAATCAAATGTGACAAAAAAGACAAAAAATGGGGTAAAAACGATAAAAAATCGCTTAAAACGACAAAAAATTGGTAAAAACGACAAAAAATGACAAAAAAAGCGATAAAAACGACAAAAAATAATCAAAAAGTGACAAAAAAAAGACAAAAAAGGGGTAAAAACGACAAAAAATTGCTTAAAACGACAAAACATAAGTAAAAGCGACAAAAAATAATGAAAAAGTGACAAGAAAAGACAAAAAAATGGGTAAAAACGACAAAAAATCGCTTAAAACGACAAAAAATTGGTAAAAACGACAAAAAATGACAAAAAAAAAGATAAAAACGACAAAAAATAATCAAAAATGTCCAAAAAAAAATGGGTAAAACGACAAAAAATCGCTTAAAACAACAAAATTTGGTAAAAACGACAAAAAATTGACAAAAAAAAGATAAAAACGACAAAAAAAAAATGTTCAAAACTAATCAAAATTGATCAAAAAAGAAGAAAAAAATTTAGATAATTTTTTTTTGCCCGGGCAAAAAAAAAAATACCCACCTATTCTCAAGGGATAGAATTCCCATGTTTTGTGGGTAAACTATTTACCCGGGTATTTATAATTTTCGGGAATAAATTTTTTATAAGCCAAACAAACGTGGTAATAAATTCCCATCTTAAATTTTCTCGGGAATAAAAAAAAATACCGCGTACCAAACGCCCCCTAAGATTAAATTTTGAATGATTGGTATTTCAAGAATATTTGAAAATGTTTAAGAGCAAGAATCATAATCTCTCTCTCTCTCTCTCTCTCTCTCTCTCTCTCTCTATATATATATATATATATATATATATATATATATATATATATATATATATATATATACTTCGAACATGGTCAAATTGAATTTGGCTTACTATTGATAGCAAATCTTATATATAATACGAAATTTTTTTTAGGATCCACCTTACAATTATTATGTTAAAATATGTCATTATTTAACCTTATATATCTCAAAATATATTTAAATTAACTAGGTAAACATGTAAATTTTACACATCCCAACTAAATAATTATTAACCAATCAAAATTAAACATTTATTACTACAGTACAATGTTCGTCATCTCAAAAATAAGTTTACTTCAAAAGATTTTATATTGTTTTAAAATATATTTGTCATGTATATTTGAAGAGTGAGAAAAAATACAGATAAAATACACGTTGAACGCAGACTTCTAATTATTCTTTAATGGCTACAAGATCATCAACTTTCTCTAGTGCAATTTTTCTATGAATTGTGAAGTTGTCATCTATATCCAACAACACATCTAATGTGTCATCTATTTTCATCCAATTCACTACCAAAATAAGTCATATTACCGACGAAATTAGCGACGCTTAAGAAAAACGTCGCTAAAATAAAGAAATTTAGCGATGCATAAAAAAATGTCGCAGGACTTAGAGTCGCTAAACGTCGCAGGACGAAATTAGCAACTTATAGTCGCTAAACGTCGGTAATATCAGCAGGTGTACCGACGCCTACTGACGTAATATAGCATCGGTAAACGTCGATACGAGTCGGTAAACGTCGATAAATGTTCCAGGATTTACCGTCGTTCACAAAATCGATAAACGTCGGTAAGTATTCTAAATGCGTCGCTAAATGTTCCAGTATTTACCGACGTTTACCGATATAAGAAACGTCACTCTCTTACCGACGGTACGCCGGTGAAAGTCGGTAAATTACTGACGTACGCATGCGTAGGTAAGAGCGACGATTAGCGACGTTTTTCTTGTCAGTGACTAGGCTTTCCGCGACAACAATAAAACGTCGCTAAATACGTCGAAAATTGGACTTAGCGACATTTTTTTATCCATGTTAGCGACGTTTTTGGGCGTCGCTAAAAGGTGATATTCTGGTAGTGTATATTTTTAACTCATGTTGACTCTCAAAACCTCCCATATATATGTACTAAATAACATATGATATATATCCATATCTCTACTGTTACAGTGCAACTTGGAAATGGCTCAAAAATGAGATGTCACGTCCCGCTTCCCGGATGGAAGGATGACGTCATAAACACATCCCCAGGCTACGCGCCGAATTTTGCGATTGTCGTCCGTAAACATTAGCAGAATGGAAAATACAAGGAATTACATAGTATTAAAATATACTGTATCTATTATACAGGGAACTTTTCCAACAATACTATTACAGATTATTACAAAGTGAACTTGCATAATAACTACGATACTGCTGGCCATAACTGTAGGTAGTCCAGACAGTCTACTCCTCGTTGTAGTGCGGCGATATTTCGGCGGAGGCGTCTTCTTCTTCTTCACCTAGTGAACAAATACTAGGTCGTTTAGAAAACGACGAGCAAGTCCTCGGCCAAGAACGGTGAAAGTTAACAAAATAATGAATATGTAGTTTTAAAAGAGGAGACATTACACTGCTATATATACATACATCTGCTTTAGTAAAACATGAATGAAATCAACATCCTACTCCATGAATGATAAGATTTCCGAGCTTCCCTTGAGCTTTTAATAGTAATTGCTTCCCTTGAGCATTTAAGGACACTGCCCACTCATAATAGGCAGCGTTGTTTCTGGAGTATAATTTAATGAGATGCAGTTTTGAGAACAATACTCCGAATAATCCTCTAAATATTTCCCGTGAACAATCCCGTTAACTTGGAATCAGGCTGTGATTTCCGAGCCTCCCTTGGGCTAAAAGGACATCTATTGATGTTACTGTCAAATAGATGAAATTGATTTCTGAGCCTCCCTTGGGCTAGTACACCCTAGTCGAAGACTAGATGTACTGATTCACGAGATTCACGAAATACTGATCAGCTTTTGTTATTCATGTTACGGGATATCTAGGGATATTCAGTTGTTCTCCCCTCCCAAATGCTTTCTAAAATTTCTGAATGTCAGAAATTAGTCTATCTCCTAAATTTCTCAAAAATTTCGGCAGAGTCTCCTTTGTATTTAGGAGCCCCGAAAATTTACAAGAAACATATATATATGATAAAAGAAATATGGGCTCGCCGACCCCTTCGGTGGAGCAACTCTCAACACCGGAACCACGCAAGTAAATAATTGGGCTCGCCGACCCCTTCGGTGGAGCAACTCTCAACACCGGAACCACGCAGTCATAAAAGAACAGAAGAACTTGAGAATTTTTATCTGAGCAAGCAATGGCTACCTTTCCTTTAGCAATTAGTCGAGTCGCGACTTGCCAATTGTTTTGCAGCTTATCAGGATAGAGCAATATTTAAACGTTTACCTCAATTTATACTAGTGAATAGGTGAAGGCTTTATACATACATAGGTTTATTTATATATATATATATATATATATATATATATATATATATATATATATATATATATATAAATATATGTATATAACTATATCTCATTTAGATAGGATAAAAATTAAATCAAACAAAACTCTTCTGTATCAATAAATGCATGAAGCAGGAAAATGAAAATAAACGAGAATTATTTCTAACTATGGACACACCAAATTGAGTAAAGAAATATTTTATGAGTAGAGAACGCAGGGTCCTTGTACTTTTACCTTCCCGGCGTGCGGTCCAGTTGTTCAGTTCCAATGTTTATGTCAAACTTACCTTTGGAGAGCTTCTTATGACCATATGTGTTCATTTGTTCATTCAAGTTCAATGATTCATGTCCACCACTGTTCCTTTGTTTGTGTCCAACTCGTACATGCTTATTCGTGATATGTCACAATTAATAGTATCTAGGTCTAATAAATTTAATTTCCTTGCTTATGTCTATTAAAAAAGACTTACTAGAAATCAAAATTTCAATAATTTAGAAATCTTAATTAGGTTAAAATGATATCAAAATTTCAGAATTTAATTAAACAATAATTAAAGAGATTATCGTAACTCATATTCCAAATTTGTTCTTATGAGATGAAATTTCAGATTTATAGTTAACCTATACATGTTCAAATAATCAACAATTCAAAGTGAAGTATTCCTAAAGAAAGAGGAAGAGAAAAGAGAACTTGTTCCGTAGTATTACCAAAATTCTTATAATTTCAGAATTTAGTGTGAATCCCTAATTATTCAGAATTAACCTAGAAGAAGGAAATTATTAGTGAAGAAGGAGGAGAAGAGGACTTGTCTTGGATTGGAAACGACCTAAACTTCTCCACAAACCCTAAATTGAATCCAATAGCAAAAATAACAACCTTGTTAGTATTCTAACCTAGTTGGAATTGGAAAAATAAGGATTGGGGGAAAGAGATGAAGTTTACCTAGGTTTTCTTGCTTTGGAATTGATGAGGAAGAGGATGAAGAAGAAGATGAAGAAGAAGATGAAATGGAGGTGGCCGGGGAGGGGCGGCAGGCGGCCGGCGGCTGGCAGCGGGCGGCGGACGGCGGGCGGCAGACGGCGGTGGCAGGCGGCAGCGGCAGTGGCAGGCGGCAGCAGTAGAAGGGGGTCGGGTGTGTGTGTGTGGTTTTTGTTTTTTTTTTTTCTCTTCCTTAGTGTAAAGTGTGTGTGTGTTTATATAGGGGAGAAAGAGGGGTGAGGTGCTGGTGGGGTTTGGGTGTGTTTGTGTGTGTGTGTGGAAAAATTTTAAATGGGGAGAGGGGTGAGGTGTCCCCTCCCCAATAAATACAAGGGCCACCTTACCCCTTCTCCATTCTTCATGAAAAATCCTATTGGTTTATTTATTTAGTTGAATAAAAAAATAATAATAATACTAATAATAATAATAATAAAAATAAAAATAGGAATATGACAAGTCCACTCCCCTTAGGAAAATTCCGTCCTCGGAATTTGAAATAACCAGTACAACAATTGGTTGCTAACCTGGTTTATGGAATAGATACGGATATTGCCTCCGCATGTCTTCTTCTTTCTCCCAAGTTGAATTTTCAGGCGAATCCTTGCTCCATGCGATTCGTACTAATGGGATGATCCGATTGCGGAGTACCTTCTCTTTTCGATCCAAGATCCCAACGGATTTCTGTTCGATCCGTAGTGTAGGCCCAACGGTGATTTCTGAATGGTCGAGTATATGTTTCGGATCCGACACATATCTTCGTAATTGGGAAACATGGAATACATTGTGAATTCCCTCTAGTGTTGGGGGTAAAGGAAGCCGATATGATACATTCCCTACTTTCTCCAATATGTCGAAGGGCCCAATGTATCTCGGACTCAGTTTTCCTCTGGTCCCGAATCTGATGGTTCCCTTAGTTGGTGAAATCTTCAGAAAAACGTGATCTCCAGGTTGAAATTCCAGTATTCTTCGATGCTTATCAGCCCACATTTTCTGTGTATCCTGGGCTGCTTGTAGGTGACTTCTTATTGTCTTGACTATGTCCACAGTTTGTGTCACCAGTTCTGGCCCTAACAATTGTCTTTCTCCTACGTCGGTCCAACATACCGGCGATCTGCATTTTCTACCATATAGTGCTTCAAAAGGGGCCATTTTGATACTATCGTGATAACTGTTGTTATATGAAAATTCCACCAGATGTAGATGATCATCCCATGCTCCCCCAAAATCTAAAGTACAAGCTCTCAGCATGTCTTCTAGTGTCTGAATGGTTCTTTCAGACTGGCCGTCTGTTTGGGGGTGTAGGCGGAGCTAAATTTCAATTGAGTGCCAAGATTTTCTTACAAGCTTTTCCAGAAGTGTGAAGTGAATCGGGTATCTCTATCCGATACTATACTTACTGGTACTCCATGCTGACTGACAATCTGCTTCATGTACATTCCTGCCAGTGCCTCTGTTGACTGTCCAACTCGAAAGGGAAGAAATCGAGCGGACTTTGTAAGTCTATCCACAATGACCCAAATAGCGTTATTACCTCTTTGGGTCCTAGGCAGTCCTGTCACAAAATCCATTGTAAGATGCTCCCACTTCCATTCGGGTATGGGCAATGGCTGAAGAAGTCCTGCTGTCCTTTGATGTTCTGCTTTCACTTGTTGACAGACGAGACATCTGGATACGAATCTAGCGACTTCTCTCTTCATCCCGTGCCACCAAAACGTTTGTTTCAAATCTTTATACATTTTAGTGCTGTCCGGATGAATAGAATATTGTGAGTTATGGGCTTCTGTCATGACCTCCGTTCTCAAATCTCCACTGGGCACACATAATCGATCTCCGAATCTTAGCGATCCGTCCGGATGCTTTCTTATCCCGGTCTGGAGCCCTGTTTCTGTTTGGTTCCAAATTTTTTGAAGTTTTGAATCACTTTGTTGGGCTTCCTTAATTCTATCTATCAAGGAGGATTGCACTTGTAAGTTTTGCCATATCCCTTCAGTTATCGGGCATATTACTTCAATTCCCATTTTTCTCAAATCCTCAAGGATTTCCTTGGGTGTATTCAAAAAGAAAGCTTCGGGTCTTCTACTTAAGGCATCAGCCACCTTATTAGCTTTGCCTGGGTGATATGTTAACTCCATATCAAAGTCTTTCAGTAACTCCAACCATCTTCTTTGTCTCATATTGATCTCTTTTTGTGTGAAGACATATTTTAAGCTCTTGTGGTCGGTGTATATTTTGATTCTTTCTCCGTATAAATAGTGTCTCCATAACTTGAGTGCAAACACCACTGTTGCAAGTTCGAGATCATGAGTTGGATAATTTCTTTCATGTGTCTTTAATTGTCGGGACGCATATGCTATGACTCTTCTGTGCTGCATCAGTACACATCCTAGACCCTTTCCTGATGTATCACTATATATCTCATATCCACCCGAACCAGATGGTAATGCTAGTATTGGGGCTGAAATTAATCTTTTCTTTAATTCGTCAAATGCTGCTTGACATTTCTCTGTCCAGTTAAACTTTTCTTCCTTCCGGGTAAGACGGGTTAAAGGTTCTGCAATCCTTGAAAAATTCTCTACAAATCTTCGGTAATAACCAGCCAATCCTAGGAAACTTCTGATTTCTGCTACAGACTTAGGTGTCGGCCAAGACTTAACTGCTTCTACCTTCTTCGGATCTACCGAGATGCCTTCTCCGCTGACGATATGCCCTAGAAATGGTATTTGGTCCAACCAAAATTCACATTTACTAAGCTTGGCATATAATTGTTCCTCCCGCAGAGTTTGCAATACTATCCTCAAGTGCTTTTCATGCTCCTCTTCACTTTTGGAGTATATAAGGATGTCATCAATGAACACAATCACAAATTTATCCAGATATTGATAAAATACTCGATTCATCAGGTCCATAAATATAGCTGGTGTATTTGTTAACCCGAATGGCATAACTAAGAATTCGTAATGCCCATACCGAGTTCTAAATGCAGTCTTTGGAATATCTTCCTTCTTTACCTTTACTTGATGATATCCGGATCTCAAATCAATTTTTGAAAATACTCTTGCCTCTCCTAACTGATCGAACAATTGATCGATCCTAGGTAAGGGATATTTATTCTTGATGGTAACCTCATTCAAGGCCCTATAATCAATTACCAGGCGTAGGGTACCATCTTTCTTTTTCACAAATAATACTGGTGCATGTAGAAGCATGGAATTTCATAACCAGAAAGCCCATGTGTCAGACACTACATACGCCAGGACTCGCACAGAACACTTCACAGCAAAGTCAATAACCATGGACATTTGAAGAAGGACTTTTTATTTATATATAAAAGTCTATTACATGTCTAGAAAAGGTTGTACAAAGAAGAATTTCTACAAAGGAAAGATCCTAAGTCTACAGCCAGCGGCCACCATGCGCCTCCAGTTAGGCGCAGCAGTCATCATGCGCTGCCAGTCACCATGCGCTGTCAGTCAGGCGCAGTAGACATCATGCGCCTCCAACCAGGCGCATCCCACCAAATCTTCAGCAGCTCAGTCATGTGCATCCCTTCAGCAGCCCAGCTATGTGCATCCCTTCAGCCAAATTCTTCCAGCCAGGCTCACCTGGCCGAGCAGAGCCCAGTTATGTGCTGCTCTTCCAGCCAGGCTCACCTGATAAGTGCTTCGCCAAGCAAAGCATTTAACCCTCTGGCTGGAACCAAGGAAGAGAAGAGCACCGCAAATGCTGTGGCCAGGGGAGGCTTCGAAAGAGCCTCCAAAGTCGAAGGAAGACCGTGATCGAAACCGCGGCTAAAGCCTAGCACCGCCATTCCGATCTACGGCTCTTCCGGAATAACGGGGACAAGGCCCGAGCATCCCTATCTTTGGATGCAACAGGCACCTTCCGCCTGCCTCGGAAGCCCTCGACTCCATCTTTTGGATGTAACAGTCACCTTCAAGTGCATCGAAGACAACACAGCGTCTCATCTTCACCCTCGGGAGCACTTCGTCAACAGAATGCACCCGCATGTTCAAGTTCATGTTGGAAGTACGTGAGGGAATGAGAAGCAAATCTTCTCTCCATGCCACTATTTATAGGCCGGGCAGATCAAACCCACGCGCCAAGTGGATGACCCTCCGAATTCCGTGCAATGAATTTACATTAAATGGATGAACCGGACGCCTCAAATTCAGCCAAACGGCTATTTATAGCACTCGAAGAGCGAGACAGCCGCATCATTAAAAGACATGTCCGATGCGCCAGCCAGACAGCGCATCACACGGACGCGCCCTTCGGTATCAGGCGCATCACACAGACGCGCCCTACAGTACTCGGCGCATTACAGAGGGTGCGCCCTCACACATCCCCATACCGAGTGGAACGCCAACCGATGCGCCCACTCAGCTGTTCATCGAACGTCACAAACATTAAATGCTGAACTGACAGAGTTGGCAGCACGCCTCCCAAAGTCTGAACAGTCGACAGCTTTTTCAGAAAACGAAGCGTCGGCAACGTCAGCATCATCATAACTTTATTTCGACGGCTACTACCACGTGGCCACTCCACCATCAGCATGCGCCTCTACGGCCATGCGTCCAAATCAGCATGCGTCTCAAAAGCCATGCGCCTCAGACTGCTCTCTGATCCCGAAAGACAGAAGGAAAGTCGCCTGCATGCGCCTCAAAAGCCATGCGTCCCAAATGGTTTGTAACTCCTAAAGTTTATCAGCCGCAGCCTCCTCCTGCGTCCAATCCAAGGCGCAGCTCACCAGATCACTTCTCTCCACCAAATCTGAGATCTTCGAACCATGAGTCGACGACACGTGTCTTTTGACTCAACTCATCCAAGATTTCAGCAACGGAAAGATCTTCTCTCTGCTACGTGCCAGCTCACAACAGCAGTATGAAGAGTTCTCCCCCTCGATCAGGATGCAGCATCCGTGCGCCTCCATCAGCGACCTCCACGTGGCATCCCCACACCGGCGTATCCTGCATGCGTGCATGAGCAGCCAGCCTGCAAAACTATAAATAGAAGGATCATCTCCTTCACACACAGACAGAGACTCAGAACAGAAGACTCACAACACAGAGAGAATCGACAACAGAGAATCACCGAGAGGCAGTTCTAGACACTCAACGTCTTCCTCCTCTCGGCAAGCTCCAGCACCCAGAGCAATCAACACCTTCAGAGAACCGATAACCGTCGTCAGCCGGTCAACGGAGTCAACGCATTACCACTCGCTCCATTGGCACTAAGGACCCAGCTTAAACAAAAGTGTACTCCTAGGACTACATCTAAGTCCTATATTGTATCACTGTTCTGTTTGTATTAAAATTTCAATCAAAACAATTTTAATGGCAAACAAGCTGGCGACTCTGCTGGGGACTTCTTTCTCCTCTACCGAGAAGGTTGTGTCACAGGCCAACGACGTAAAGGTGGGCTCCTCCCACAAGACGCTGGTAGTGCGCCTCAATCAACAGGCGTACGAGGAGTTCATTTTTGAAGGAAGTGCGAGTCCTTCGAAGCGGCTGTCGAAGCCGAAGAAGACCCGCGCAGTCTGGGTGCGCAAAGTCGACGCCTCGGGCACCACCGTTGAAGCGGATGCACCCGTCCAACCTTCCCTTCCTGCTGACGTCCTCAGCAGTCAAGGTGCGCCCGCTGATGCAGCGCATCTCTCGGGGAAGCGTGCGGCTGACCACGTTCCCCAGCCATCTTCCTCTCAGGCGAGGAAGATACGTCGACGGAGCAGGGGCGCAGCCAATGCCCCGCGCATCACTTCTGATGCGCCACAAAGAGCCTCTGTCTTTGACAGACTCACTCGCTGTAATGGCGAGAAGAATTTGGATGCTGAGTACTATGCGCCCCAGCGGGCTGGTACGAAGAAATCCAAGGCGGCACGGGCCATGCGCCACAAACGTGCTATGCCAGCAGCCGGCCAGAGGCACGCGCTTACAATCACGCGCGCTGCCGATGGCAAGCTGTACAAGGTTGACTCAAGTGCTTCTGTACCGACAACGAGTCGACCTTCAAAGTCCTCATCTCGCTTGGGCGCATTCACTGCGTGCACAACCAAGCCGAGAGAGGCAAACTCAGTGGTCTTGAACTCCCGCGCCTCCTCTGGTTGTGCGTTTAAGGTCCGTTCAAGTCACTTCAAATGCTGTGGTTCCCCCACTACTGATCGTGATGCCCGCTTGGTATTAGATCAGGGGGCGCAGCACTCACCCGACCACCCCGACGCTTGGCCCTGCCATGCGCCTGAGAGGGGTGTGAGGGTAGCACTCTCCTCCAACGACCTGCGCAACGTGATCACTCACAAGCGCCGGTCAGGAGAGTTGACCAACAAGCACGATGCGCCTCTCACGGGGCACACTTGTGCAGTGGTCACCATCAACTGCTGTTGCAAGACGGCAGTACCACCAAAGCAGTCGGTCTTCCAACGGCTACAATCATCGACACCCCTCCGACATCGCCTTGGGACGAAGGTGTCAGCAGAAGAGGAGCTAAAGGTTGCTTCATGCAACGTGATCTCCAACTCCTCATCTGTCCGGAAGACGACTGCCAATTCCTCGTCTTCATCCAAAAGCCAGCCGAGGAAAACCAAGGCAGCTGTCTCGACCTCTGGAGTGTTTGAAGGCACTCGGTCGAGGAAAAAGTTCTTGGAGGAAGCTGGGGGTAGCCAGACCCTTGTCGAGCCTCCTTCCGAAGACGAAGATGTCCAAAGCACAGCTGCGACGGATCTTCATCAAGGCGAAGATGGCCTCCCTGAAGCCCCTCAAAATGACGATGTCCTCCAGGACACCGCAGGGGGTAGTGCTGGAAACGAAGAGGCCCTTCAAGACAGAGCTGAGGGCAGTCAGGCCCTTGCAGATGCGCCTGTCGAAGACGAACTCCAGAATGTGGCTGGGGGTGGCCAAACACCAGGAGAAGTGACTCCCCCACATGAGAGCGAGGCTGAGAGCGAAGCCTCAACTGATCCATCCACTTCCGGCCGTGTCATGACAGTATACATGACCGAGGGTGATCTTGAGACTGATGCGCCGCCACAGGACATTGTCCAGCGCATAGACTCGCTAGAGGGAGGACTCAAAACCCTCTCTGCCTCAATGCAAGCACTGACTCAAGCAGTGTTTGAGATGCGGTCGGCCTTGATCAGGACACCTTCAAATGGTCCCGACCCAGGAGCCAATGGAGAGTCGAGTGTGCCCCTCCAACGAACACCCTCAGACACAGAAGCACCCCGGACGTCGGAGCCCTCAAACGCTCCACTCCAGGTGGTACCTCCTTCCCCGACTCCTAGCTCCACGGAGGACGTAGTCGAAATGATCAAAGATCTGCGGGAGCGCTTCGAGTCCAAGAACAGGCAGGAGGAGCGCCAGAAGATGGGCATTCCCCAGCCTTATCCCCTTGAGTGGAACAAGGTGGTTTATCCCCCAAAGTATAAACCACAAACACTCATGCCATATGACGGGAAGGACTCTCCACGACGGTACCTGACGTACTTCCAGTCGCAGACAGGGCATCTTCCGAAGGAGGACGCGCTCCTCACCAGCATCTTTGTTGGGGCCCTGAAAGGGGTGGCGTATGACTGGTACTGCAGCCTCCCCGATAATTCCATATCGTCCTTCGACGACCTGACACGCCTCTTCCTCGACCGCTTCTACGACGGTGGGAAGGACATGACGATGGCGTCTCTCATTGAGATACGCCAGAAGGACAAGGAAACGGTTCGGGCATTCATCGAACGCTTCCGTCAGGCCTGCTTCAGGCTACCTCCAGGCATGCCAGAGCATGCACTTCTCTCCGCTTGCAGTATGAACATGCTGCCTGCAGTAAAGCTCTGGCTTAACTCTACTCCCCCTCCCGACTGGAGCTCCCTAATCATCGAAGCTGAAGCTGCAGAGAAGAAGGCGGCCAATGCACGTCTTCTGGGTGTTAGCTTCCCCGCCTTTGACGATAAGGGGAAAAAGTCCGCAATCAACAACTTCGAACGAGAAACAAAGGGGAAACAGGCATTGACTGTTAATGCCTCGAAAGGCGCATCTGCGCTACTCAAAAGCCTCCACTGGCACCGAGACCCAAGGAGGTTTATTCATTCAATGATGACGACACCCTGCAACTCTTTGAGATACTGAAGCAGGGTGACATGCAAGATCAAGCTTCCGGACCCGAAGCGGCCCGATGAAGTCGGGAAAGTGGACAACCCGAGGTACTGTCACTACCATCGGTTTGTCGAACACCCGACTAAGGACTGCTACGTCCTCAAAAATTACATCCAGCGCATGATCAATGCGGATGTAATCTCCGTCGACTACGAAGAGAAGACGGTGTCAGCTAATGTGGTGTCACTTTAGTTCGGCACCTTGCCGCCGACTACCACACAAGATGGCGTCGTCCCCATCCCTAAGGCGACAATGGAGGTGGTGAACTTCCCACCCACCCGTGACAATGTGAGTGGACTTGTCCCACTCACCACATCTCGAGGAGAGGTCCTCTGGGTTCACCCCGACCTCGTCTCCGAGGTAACTCAACCGGAGGTACGCCCTACCTCCAAAGCAAAAGGCAGGAAGATCAAGTCTTGCCGTACGGTCTCTTCTTCAACGGAAGAGGCGCTTCCTGTGCAGACGTGTGCACAACAGAACTCCCAGCCCGGTGAAGCTGCCGCCGAAGTGGTGCCTCCTGGCACCATCCCTGAGGAGGGTCCATCCAAGCCCTCAGCAGCCAATAAACAAAAGCAAGTGGAGGCCCGTTTCGACAGACCTCTGCGGAAAGAAAATGCTTCGGGGCTAGCCAAGCCCCACAATTTTGACATTCTGGCACAACTGGCCAGTACTCCTGCACGTTTGTCTTTGTTCGAGCTCCTGCGTCTCTCCAAGGACTCCCGAGAAGCTCTCTGTGAAGCTCTGAAGGATGCCGAATCCTTTCTCAGTCAAATCAAGCAGCCTGAAGACCTCCCAACTACTTGTGCACACTGTCATTGTGCGGATGAAGTTATCCCAAACATAACTTTCACCCAACAAGACATGCTGCTCAAGCATCACCGACATAACCGACCGTTGTATTACACAGGGTACATCGGTTCGGTAAAGGTGAGCAGGATTCAGATCGATCCGGGGTCTTCCCTAAGCATCATTCCAAAGGCGCTACTATCAAAGCTAGGGATCCAAATGTACCGGCTGGCGCCCTTCAATACGACCATCAGTGGCTTCAACGCTAGCAAGAGCGAGCCACTGGGCAAGATCCGGCTGAAGTGTCACATCGGCAGCCTCAAAACTGAGGTGACTTGTTATGTGGTGGATGCCGAGGTCAACTACAACATCTTACTCGGACGACCATGGTTACATGAGTACATGGTGGTGCCCTCCACGCTCCACCAATACATGAAATATGTATCCACCAACGACGTCATCCGGACGGAGTTTGCAGATATCGATCCCTTCAAAGGGATTGAGGCCTACTTCACCGATTCCGACTTATACAAGCCACTTGACGAGGAGGAAGCCAACGATGCCGATGATGAAGCAGAGACGGCAACAAAGCCGGACTTGGAGCCCGAAATGACTCCCGACGCCCCCTTGAAAATCCGATTGAAGGGCAAGCCTCCCCAGAAGGCGCCTCCAATGAGCATCAAGCTATCAGGGAAAGCACCGACTCACGAAGCTCCCCTGAAGATACGCCTCAAGGGAAAGCCACCTCAAACAGCGGCTCCCCTGGTGGTAAAATTACAAGGGAAGGCGCCACTCATCGGAGGCGCAACCGAGGCACCTCTCAAGGTGCGTCTTAAAGGCAAGCCGCCGCAGTCATCCAAGATGCCGGAGAGGGCTCACATAACCCTCTCAGACCCCAAAGTCAGAGCGATGGAGGACTCTCCTGATCCGGCCCCAGTGCTTACAGATGAGGAGCTTGGCGAATATATCTCTGCTGATGTAGACGCACCCTCCTTCGACAATGTAATCCCACGGGATAAAATCTCGTACTTTATCAATAATAGAGTGTCTTTCAATTATTCTTGTCTTCCATACTGGAATGCCATGTATACATTAGACAACGCTCTACGGTCGTTGCAAACACAAATAACGACCGTCCACCATAATCGAGTGGTCCCGTCTCAAGGAGTCTTCATAGTCCCTCCACGGAGCCGAGACCAAGGCACCATCATCTCGGGCAAAATCGAGCGTCGTCGGGACCTCCCGTCAATCGAGCCCGAACCTGATACCGGCAGAGTACAAGTCTATCGGTACACGGATACGGCAAAGCGCATCATCCAAAAGATGGGCTACGACCTGAAAAGCAATAAAGGCCTAAACTACGGCAAGGGTCGGCATCTCCCTGTCCGGCTTTCGATGTCCAATGGAAAGCCACATGATTACTATAATCGGACTCGACGGGGGTTAGGCTATGTCACGCCGCCATCAACTCCAGAGAGTTCAGACGCAGAAGACATAGAACATTCCCACTCGTCTGAAGCATCGACGTGGGATTCCGATACCAGTATCGGATCAGTCTTCAGGAAAGTGCTGTCAGCTAACATGACATCGGCGCAACCTCAGAAAGATGAAGGCGAAGACCAACCGCCGGAACCCTTCGAAGAGGAACCCTGGGCTCAACGCCTAGGAGAACAATGTGAGTCTCGTTTTGAGTTACGAGAACCTCCCACCGAAGACGAAGTCGAGCATATCGACCTCGGGGATGGGTCTTCTTCTAAACCCATCTTTATCAGCAAAAGCTTGGAAGGAGAAGACCGAGAATCTTTAGTCCAACTGGCTAAAGAATATATCGACGTCTTCGCCTGGAGCTACGAAGACATGCCGGGTCTCGATCCACAGATCGCGATGCATAGGTTGAACATCTTACCAGATGCCAAACCTATCAAACAACAACAGCGACGCTTCCGCCCGGACATCATGAATGCCATCGATCAGGAGGTGGACAAGCTCTTGACCAGTGGCTTCATCCGTGAGGAACAACACCCGGACTGGGTAGCCAACGTCGTCCCTGTCACCAAGAAGAACGGGAAGATACGAGTCTGTATCGACTTCAGGGATCTCAACTCTGCTTGCCCGAATGATGAATTCTCGCTCCCAATCACCGATGTAATGATCGACAACACATGTGGCTTTGAACGCATGTCCTTCATGGACGGGTATTCAGGCTACAATCAAATCAAGATGTTCCCCGATGACGCAAAACACACGTCATTCAGGACTCCGAAAGGTGTTTTCTGCTACACAGTAATGCCCTTCGGCTTGAAGAATGCCGGTGCAACATACCAACGAGCGATGAGTACTATCTTCCGTCAACATCTTCGCAAGACAGTTGAGTGCTATGTTAACGACATCGCAGTCAAGAGCCGCCTCAAAAGAGATCACCTACAGGACCTGAGGACGGTCTTTGATCTCATGCGGGCACATCAACTCAAAATGAACCCCGCTAAATCCTTCCTGGGGGTTTCTAGCAGCAAATTCTTGGGCTTTGTCATCACGACAAAAGGCATTCATGTCGATCCCGAGAAGACTAAAGCCATCCTCAACATGGACCCTCCGAAGAACCTTCGAGAACTTCGGGGCTTACAGGGACGTCTGGCATACATCCGGAGGTTCATAGCAAACCTCTCCGGTAAATGTCAACCCTTTACTCAGCTCATGAAGAAGGGAGTCTCTTACGTCTGGACAGAGGAGTGCCAAAAGGCTTTCGACGACATCAAGGCTTACTTGACAAGCCCGCCAGTCCTAGTGGCACCTGTCGCCGACAAACCATTCCTCCTCTACGTCCGTGCCATGGATCATTCCCTCGGCGCTTTACTGGCTCAAAACAGCGATGCAGGCTACGAGCAAGCAATCTACTACCTCAGTCGAACACTCATCGGGGTCGAACACCGGTACAATCCCGTTGAAAAGGAGTGCTTGGCTTTGGTGTTTGCCATTCAGAAGACTCGTCATTACGTCTCGGGCCAGACAATTCACGTCATCTCCCGAGTCAATCCACTCAGAGTTCTCATGACGAAGCCAGGGTCATTAAACTCCCGGCTGGCTACATGGGCGATCCTACTAACGCCATACAACATGGTGTTTGTCCCGCAGAAGGCGGTCAAGGGTCAGGCTCTGGCTGACTTTTTAGCTGCACACCCCATCCCAGAATCTTCAAAACTCTATGAAGACATCCCGGATGAAGTCCAAGAATCAAACGTCACTGAAGGAAGCCCCGTTTGGCGGATGTTCTTCGATGGCGCTTCAAGAACGGGCCCCAACGGCCAAATCATCGCAGGAGTGGGGGTAGTCTTGGTCTCCCCCGATCAGCTGGTCATCCAGCGCGCATACTCTCTTTCGAAGCCGTGCTCCAACAATGTTGCTGAGTACAACGCACTCGTCATGGGACTCCAGCTAGCACAACAGCTGGGGGTGGATCATCTGGAAGCCTACGGCGACTCGAAACTCGTCGTAAACCAGATTCGGGGGCAATATGAGGTTCGCCATGAAGATTTGATCCCTTACCATGAAGTTGCATTGAACATCATTTCAACCTTTACTGGGTTCTTCATCGAACATGTACCCCGTCTACAAAACTTGGAGGCTGACGCTCTGGCTGGCCTCGCAGCCTCATTGGCCGCGCCCCTTGGGACTCAACACTATGTCACGGTAACTGGCCGAGACTTGATTTGTCCCAGAAACAACCTGTGTTTGCAAATGGCTCACGCCGTGCCGATAAACACCGATGTTAATGTCCGAGACTGGAGATTCCCGTTCATCGACTTCGCCGTCTACGGAATCCTTCCGGAAGATCCGAAGGAAGCCGTCTCAGTCAGGAGACGCTCTCTTCGATTCTACTACGATACAGCCACTAAAACGCTGTACCGACGCTCCTTCGACGGGCTTCTCCTTCGATGCCTGTCTAACGAAGAAGCGGCCGAAGCTCTTCGAGAAGCTCACGACGGAACTTGCAGAGCTCACCAACCCGGTCCTAAGTTGCAAGATCGACTGCGACGTATGGGCTACTACTGGCCAACCATGGCCGCCGACGCAGTGGAATATGCTAAGAAGTGCCATGCATGCCAACTTCATGCAGACTTCATACATACACCGTCTGAACCTCTACATCCTACAGTCGCCTCCTGGCCATTCGAAGCCTGGGGCATGGACATTGTAGGACCAATCACCCCTCCTTCATCAAGAGGACATCGTTTCATCCTGGCCATCACCGATTACTTCTCCAAATGGGCGGAAGCAGTCCCACTAGCGGAAGTAAAAAGCTCCAGGGTGGTCGGCTTTATCAAACACCATGTCATTTACCGTTTCGGAGTACCCAGGCGAATCATTCATGATAATGGTCCCCAATTCATCAGCCACATTTTCAGCAGGTTCTGTGACAAGAATCGCATTCAAAACGTGGCCTCAACCGCCTACAATCCGGCAGCAAACGGATTAGCTGAGGCATTCAGCAAGACTATCGTTAGGCTGCTCAAAAAGGTCGTGTCATCCAACAAACACGACTGGGACGAAAAGCTTGGCGAATGCCTTTGGGCCTACCGCACAACGGTACGGACCCCAACAGGCAACACTCCATTCTCCCTGGTCTACGGGAGCGAAGCAGTACTGCCTCTCGAGATACAGATACCTTCGCTCCGCGTAGCAATCACAAACGATCTCACAGAAGAAGACAATCAACGTCGTCGTCTGCGGGAACTGGAGGCACTTGATGAAAAGCGTCTCCTAGCTCAACAACGCATCGAACTTTACCAAGCCCGTATATCACAGGCTTTCAACAAGAAGGTCAAGCAAAGAACTTTCCAAGTTGGCGACCTGGTTTTAGCAGTCAGAAGGCCAATGGTGTTAACTCACAAGACACCAGGGAAGTTCGAGCCCAAATGGGAAGGACCCTTCATTATTGAGACGGTATACTCAAACGGTGCTTACCGCCTCGCCAAACCCAATGGGGACTTGTTCATGATGCCCAGCAACGGCAAGTTCCTAAAGAAGTACTATTCTTGACATCCTCCAAGACATGTATTTCCCCAAACAACCTCTTTTCACAAAAATCAAACGCTTCCGGAACCCAGCTGTTCCGTGGCATCCTTCCGTAGAAAGATAACCACGTCCACATTACCTCTGAGTTGTCTCTCTACATCCTACAAAGCGGAACCTTACATTTCGTGAGCTTACGCTATCCTTTATGTTTACCACGTCCACATTACCTCTGAGTAAACATTCCGTACAAACAACTCCTGTGTTGTTGTACATTGATCGCAGAACTTCCACGTCCACATTACCTCTGAGTTGTTCAGCGTATCCCCCAGGATCATTCCTACCACGTCCATAAATACCTCTGAGTAGGAAGATTCTATCATTTGAACCTAATGATTGCCATGTCCACATTACCTCTGAGCAAACATGTTGGTTCCTTCAAACTTATTATCTGTACCTAAAAACCAAGGTGCGCAAAAGATAATAGGTCCACATAAATCATCAAGTTCATGAGATCAAAAATGAACACATCACAAAAAAAAGAGATAGTGTATTTCTTTATTTTTCAAAGAAGGGAGTACAGAAATACGCTATTTCCCCGGCAAGAGTTGCAAAAATACATAAAAAGAAGAGAAGCTACAGTCCCCGATCCTCTCCAGGGTGGGATGAAAGCTCTCTGACTCGACGTCTCAGGTCGGCAGTACGAGTTTCCACAGTCGCCTGGACTCGCAGCTCGGCTTCTTGACGCATTAATCCGACAGCCTCAGCAGAAGTTTTACTCTCATACTTCTCATCAAGCTGTCGTCGCTGCTGAGCCAAAGCAAGGGTCCGCTGAGTAAGAGTCGCTTCCTCCTGCTTGAATGCCACGTGTTCAGCCAGGACACGATCAGCTTCTAGTTGAAGTTGGGCCCGCTGGTCTTCAAGACGGCGTATCTGAGCATCAACCTCTGCGATGTTAGCGTCCACCGCAGCCCGCTTCTCCTTCGTCTTCTCCATAGATTGAGACAACTGCTCCGCCGCAGCCTCAGTCCCAGCCACTTCACGCTCCCAACTGCTCACATCGGCTCGATGGGAAGCCTCGATTTCAGCAATCAACTTCCCTATCTCTGCATCTATCAAGACAGAGAGGTCATTTCGTTGGATGCGCTGCAGTTCCGCGAGCCGCTCGTCCAGCTCAATCACCGAAACCTCCAGAATTTCGGCCATATGGTCATGGCCTTGGTGAATGTGGATCAGCTCGATACAAGGCATTGCCAAAGCTTTTGCTGTCGCAAAGCTCCCCTTGGCATCCATCACTGCAGATACTCCTTTCTCCAGCATTTTGTACACTCCCTCGACGAGGAACTTCACATACTCGTCGGCATCCGCCAGCACCTGCAGCATCATAGCAGGAGTTGGGGGAGCTACTACAGTTTGCGGACCGGAGGAAGATCTGCCAACCTCGATCTGAGAGGTTTGAACCTCGGCAGCAATAGGCTCTTCATCAACAGGGGCCAGACTGCTAGCCCGAGGAGCCGAAGGAACAGAAGGAGCCGGCACATGCGTCGTGATAGTACCCCAAGTGGAAGGAGCAACAGAGGGTTCCACACCCTTACCCTTCTCAAGCCCGGAGAAATCACCGACGTCAACGGCCACCTCTTCTACCCCCGACGTTCTATCAGCATCAGCTACCTCCCCCGGCAAAACGGGGAGATCAACATTTATCTCCTGGCCAGCCCCAGGAGACAAGACCGGCAGAAGGGTCTCATCCTTCTCAAGTCCCTCTACAGGGACAAAATCTGTCGCTACCGCCTGATCGGTAGCCATCTCTATGTCCATGATTGAAGCCAAGGAAGGATTTGGCAATGATTCAGCCGACCTCCCCTCATCATGACCAGGAGGGGAATCAACCCTCTCCTCTATCCTCACTGCTTCTGCTGCCCCCGTAACAGACTCCTGCAGCTCCGGAGCGATGTCATCGGAAGATGATGAACTCCATTCCTCTTCATCACCAGGAAGCTGCGCACTTGCTAAACCTTTGATATGTGAAGCCTCCGCTGTGGCCTTCGTTACCTCGGAAGCTGCTGCACCCTCAGATTCCCTCCTGACATAACCCGGGGATACCGGAACCTCCACGATGACAGTATCCTCCGGATCTTCCTCCATGAGAGACATCATTGTCGGCGGGATACGCACTCCAGACGAGCTCGCCATCTCTTCTCGCCGACTCCCACCCGACTTTGGGGTACGAGGTTTTCTTTTTAGCGGCTCCTACAAAAGAAGATGGGGCCTCGTAAGTGGCGGAACCAAAATCAGATTTAGTAGGATGTCCTTACCTCTTCGGACGCCGAATCCGATGACACCGTCGGTAACGATGCCTTCTTCTGCTTCTTCGACACAAGAGATTCAGCCCCTGTATCTGCACATCGTTTCGATCGATCGCCCGAGGGTTCTGCTTGTGATGCGGAGGGGGCACTCCGTTGACCCACCCCTGACGGACGATGCGGCCGAGCCTTCACTGGCGTATCCCCAGTCGCTGCTAACTGGGTGCCTGCAATAAGGCTGGTCTCCCTGTCATATCTGGAGGGCGGGGCAGCCATAACACAGTAAAATTTGGCGGCCGAGTAAAGAATGGGCGGCCGCGGATCGGGGACGGGCAACGTAAAACGAGCTCCGGTACATCCGGCATTATAGTAATGCCAAGCTCGTGCACCATCCAACAAACTTCCAACATACCCCAGGGTATTACTGGGGTTATCCAACATCATCTGAGCATAACCAAATTGCCGCGCAAAGCGGCTCGGCAAGTATGGTTCCAGGTAGCACTGATTCCTGTTCCGGTACACCAGATGGGACGGCCGGATACTTTGCAACCAACGGAATCCCCATTGAGGCAGAGTGGTGGTACCTTCGCCCAGGTCCCTTAAATCCTCGTTGGCCTCAAAACCCAAATAGATGGGACCAACTTTGGTGATCTCCCAACCCTGAAGACGGGATAAAACCTTTTTACAAACCGGGACACCAGTATACGACCAGCTCCTCCGATGGAAACGACGAAGGAATGCATCTCCAGCCTTATAATCTCCTTCCGAGCCTGGGCTCATCACACTGGGATGATGCAGAATCAGCCATCCCATCAAATAGTGAAACGGCAATTCGGCGCGCGGGAAGTTATTTTTTCTGCCTCTATCATGAATCACATTTCCAGCAAACTCTCGCAAACCTCGCTGCAGGTTACATACCATTGCGGGAAGGAGAGCCAAGCGCCGGCCGAAGACCAATTTTACGGCTGGCAGGATTAAGTTTCGAGTCACCCTCTCGACGGCACCGGATCCACCTGCGAACACGCAATCCCGGAGCCATATCATCAGATAGGCGACCAAAACCGCCTTGGATGACATTGGATAAGCAAGGTGCCAGAAGCAGCTGTAGGAGCGTGCATCTGACTGCTGGTCTTCATTTCCTCGGGGATTCTTCTCCCCTAACGTGCTCATTTCGGACAGCACCTCGCTACGAGAGAGCGCCGACGGAGTAGAAAACTTCGAAGAATCCTCTTTGTCTTGTCTAAAGACATAATCTCTCCAAGCGGTTACATGGGGCTGCGACCCGCTTTTATCCCTTCTCTGCACATAGTAATGATGACTCGCCACTTCCTTGAAGACGGCCGCCATCTCATCAGCTCTGTCCCCCAGGACCTGAAGTTCCTCATTGGTTGGAAAGTACTCTTCATAGGGCTCCGACCCCCAAGGGAGTTTAGACACCTCATACATCTCATGAAGTGCGAGCCCTAATTCCCCTACCGGAGTAAAGAAGGTCCCGGTATGGATATCAAACATCTCCAGGAGTGTGAGGAACATGTGCCTATTAAGGTCAACACCCGCCTGGGTAGCACGGATCGCGGCAGTCAACCCGATCTCTCGGAGCTCAGTCCGAAACCGCGACAAGATCCAGAGCGTCAGTTTATCCCATTTGGAGACGTAATGGCACCAACCCTCCACCCGAAACTCTCCTGTCGGGTAGGAACGTTCCATCAAAAACATACGATGTGTAAAAGTCGAAGCACTATAAGCAAACGTATCAATGGGTACATCACTGTAGAGGCTCCCAGGACGTAAAGTCCGCCAAGTGTAAGAAGACCCAGACCGTACAACGGTCAAAAGCATCCCTTTGGTCGGAAGTAGAATCAATTTGGATGACACCAGTCACCGCTCTCCCCTGAGAAGGGGTAAGCTCCCAAGACATCCTCCTCTGGGAAACAAGGCGACAGAAGGACGTCAAAGGCCACTGACGTTCAAGTTGCTTAACAGTCATATGCACTCCATTCGCAGTAAAGAACCAGTCCTCCTTGACCTTCAATACTGACGAGTCAGTAGAAGTGAGACGGTCTCCAAATAGGAACTCAGGCTTCAGGAAGGTCACTTTATCAGATGTGGAAAGTTTAATGACTCCACGCTCCATCATCCATTTGAGGAACCAATACTGCTGTTCACGGATTAGGGTCATTCTCTCAGGAGGTTGATCCAGCATAAGAGCATCTTGAGCAGGGTTTATCACTTCCTCGTTATGCTCTACTCCCATTTGGTTGAAGGCAGCCTCCAAGAAAACTTCACTCAAAAGCGGGATTGCCATCGACACTAGTAAAAGATCAGAAAAAGAGAACACACAAATGTGTCTAAAGGAGAAAACTGCGGCGCATCATCAGGGTTTGAACCCATGCGCGTCAGCAGTATAGCCTCGGCGCATCATCAGGGTTTGAACCCATGCGCGTCAGCAGTATATCCTCGGCGCATCACCAGGGTTTAAACCCATGCGCGTCGGCGGGCAAAGACCGCGGCACATCATTAAAGACTCAAGGCCTATGTGCGTTGGCGTACGGACAACGAGACTTACCAACTACCTCCGGCCGAACTTCGACAGGCCGACGGGGAACGACAGCCGCCACAACTTCCGCGGACTCCTTCGCTTTCCCCTTCCCCTTGCCGGCAGCACCGCGAGGAGTCTTGGGAGCCATTCTCTCGAGGAAGGAGAAGTTAAGGTTTTGAAGAAGAAACTCTAAAGAAGCAGAGGCACAGAGAAGAAGAACCCTTTCTCTCTCCAACTCTTACCTATTTATAGGGCTTGGTCGCACGCGTGAACAGATGACGTGTGATCTCAGCCGTCGCCTCGGGTTCTGTGCAAGGATAGCAGCAAATGAAACCAAAAGATCATCATTAATCTTTTCGGTTACCGAGGCACCATCATCATTAACTGAGAAGAGCATGCACCCGAACAGGCATGCGCCCAGAAATCATACGCCCTGACCTCCATGCTTCTTATTCAAAGTATTCCAAAACTTATTCAAAAGTTTTGAAAACTTTGAAGGGGGTCTTGTAGAAGCATGGAATTTCATAACCAGAAAGCCCATGCGCCAGACACTAGATGCGCTAGGACTCGCACAGAACACTTCACAGCAAAGTCAATAACCATGGACATTTGAAGAAGGACTTTTTATTTATATATAAAAGTCTATTACATGTCTAGAAAAGGTTGTACAAAGGAGAATTTCTACAAAGGAAAGATCCTAAGTCTACAGCCAGCGGCCACTATGCGCCTCCAGTTAGGCGCAGCAGTCATCATGTGCTGCCAGTCACCATGCGCTGTCAGTCAGGCGCAGCAGACATCATGCGCCTCCAACCAGGCGCATCCCACCATATCTTCAGCAGCTCAGTCATGTGCATCCCTTCAGCAGCCCAGCTATGTGCATCCCTTCAGCCAAATTCTTCCAGCCAGGCTCACCTGGCCGAGCAGAGCCCAGTTATGTGCCGCTCTTCCAGCCAGGCTCACCTGATAAGTGCTTCGCCAAGCAAAGCATTTAACCCTCTGGCTGGAACCAAGGAAGAGAAGAGTACCGCAAATGTTGTGGCCAGGGGAGGCTTCGAAAGAGCCTCCAAAGCCGAAGAAAGACCGTGATCGAAACCGCGGCTAAAGCCTAGCACCGCCATTCCGATCTACGGCTCTTTCGGAATAACGGGGACAAGGCTCGAGCATCCCTATCTTTGGATGCAACAGGCACCTTCCGCCTGCCTCGGAAGCCCTCGACTCCGTCTTTTGGATGTAACAGTCACCTTCAAGTGCATCGAAGACAACACAGCGTCTCATCTTCACCCTCGGGAGCACTTCGTCAACAGAATGCACCCGCATGTTCAAGTTCATGTTGGAAGTACGTGAGGGAATGAGAAGCAAATCTTCTCTCCATGCCACTATTTATAGGCCGGGCAGATCAAACCCACGCGCCAAGTGGATGACCCTCCGAATTCCGTACAATGAATTTACATTAAATGGATGAACCGGATGCCTCGAATTCAGCCAAACGGCTATTTATAGCACTCGAAGAGCGAGACAGCCGCATCATTAAAAGACATGTCCGATGCGCCAGCCAGACAGCGCATCACACGGACGCGCCCTTCGGCATCAGGCGCATCACACAGACGCGCCCTACAGTACTCGGCGCATTACAGAGGGTGCGCCCTCACACATCCCCATACCGAGTGGAACGCCAACCGACGCGCCCACTCAGCTGTCCATCGAACGTCACAAACATTAAATGCTGAACTGACAGAGTTGGCAGCACGCCTCCCAAAGTCTGAACAGTCGACAGCTTTTTCAAAAAATGAAGCGTCGGCAACGTCAGCATCATCATGACTTTATTTCGACGGCTACTACCACGTGGCCACTCCACCATCAGCATGCGCCTCTACGGCCATGCGTCCAAATCAGCATGCGCCTCAAAAGCCATGCGCCTCAGACTGCTCTCTGATCCCGAAAGACAGAAGGAAAGTCGTCTGCATGCGCCTCAAAAGCCATGCGCCCCAAATGGTTTGTAACTCCTAAAGGTTATCAGCCGCAGCCTCCTCCTGCGCCCAATCCAAGGCGCAGCTCACCAGATCACTTCTCTCCACCAAATCCGAGATCTTCGAACCATGAGTCGACGACACGTGTCTTTTGACTCAACTCATCCAAGATTTCAGCAACGGAAAGATCTTCTCTCTGCTACGTGCCGGCTCACAACAGCAGTATGAAGAGTTCTCCCCCTCGATCAGGGTGCAGCATCCGTGCGCCTCCATCAACGACCTCCACGTGGCATCCCCACACCGGCGCATCCTGCATGCGCGCATGAGCAGCCAGCCTGCAAAACTATAAATAGAAGGATCATCTCCTTCACACACAGACAGAGACTCAGAACAGAAGACTCACAACACAGAGAGAATCGACAACAGAGAATCACCGAGAGGCAGTTCTAGACACTCAACGTCTTCCTCCTCTCGGCAAGCTCCAGCACCCAGAGCAATCAACACCTTCAGAGAACCGATAACCGTCGTCAGCCGGTCAACGGAGTCAACGCATTACCACTCGCTCCATTGGTACTAAGGACCCAGCTTAAACAAAAGTGTACTCCTAGGACTACATCTAAGTCCTATATTGTATCACTGTTCTGTTTGTATTAAGATTTCAATCAAAACAATTTTAATGGCAAACAGTGCACCCCATGGCGAAGCGCTAGGCTGAATAAATCCCTTGGATAATAATTCCTTTATTTGTTTGTTTAACTCAGCCAGCTCTTTCTTGTTCATTGGGTATATCTTTTTGGCTATGGGTGCAGCTCCAGGTATTAGATCTATAGAGAATTCTACAGCTCTATCTGGGGGTAGCCCTGACAATTCTTCTGGGAATACGTCCTTAAATTCTTCTACTACCCTTGGAAAGGTTTGCTCTGCCACTCCTTGCAGCAGTACTGGTAATTCAAATTTCTCTAGTTCTTCTACATTGAACTCATTCTGGTCTCTTATAAATTCATAGAATTCTCCGTCAGGGAGTTGAAAAAAAACTTTCTCCTGACCGCAATCTATGTTTGCTAATGTTGCAGTTAGCCAATCCATACCCAATATTATATCATAGTTGCTTGTTGGAAAAACGAGCAACCGGGTACGAAAAGCTCCTCCACCCAATTTTATGGGACATCTACTGTATACCCGACTGACTTCTACTACTCCATTACCGGTGAGGACTTTCAGTGTTTTAGGCAGCGGTTGGGACTCTATTTCACGTTGTGATATAAAAGAAGATGCTATAAATGAATGGGTAGCCCCGAAATCAAATAATACTGATGCTGGATATGCAGAAATTAAAATAGTACCTGAAATTACTTCTCCAGGGATATTTGCATCTTCGGTTCCCATCACAAATGCTTGTCCTTGCTTATTCCTCTTCTTGTTATTATTTTGGGCTTGAGCCGCCCGTTGTGCTGTTGAAATTGATATGCTTGAGGTGCATAGGGCGGCCTGTGCTGATTTCCATAAGCTACACCTTTTTATGATGTTGGTGCCTGTATCATGGGTCGAGGTTGGTTTCCTTGAACTGGAGGCCGGTATCCTTGATTGAAGCTTTGTGTGATTGCCCCAGTTGCAGGTATTTGAGGGCATTGATTGGTTAGGTGATTTCCTGCTCCACACTTCAAACAAAGCCCCAATCTCTTCCTACATACATTTATTTTATGGCCTGGTTTGTGGCAGTAATTACAGACAACGGATCTGTCTTGGTTGCCATTCTGAGGACGCTTAGGCGGTCCCTGCCAATGATTCCTGGAGGATGCCCCCTCCGCAAAAGTCCTCTTAGGTTGTGGAGATCGGAAAGGTTGTTCTTCTTTTAGTATCATTTCTTGGTCTCGAGCAGCTTCTGTTGCCTCTGAAAATGTTCGGCACCTATAAGAGGCGACCCTACTTTTCAGTTGGGTCCCAAGTCCTTCTACGAACCTGGATATCTTTGTTTCTTTATCTACTATCATGTTGGGAGCAAATCGGCTAAGTCTGGAAAATTTCGCAACGTACTCGTCAACTGTACGTCTCCCTTGTTTCAGATAGTTGAACTGCCGTTCTAATTCTATCCGTGCTGACTTGGGATAGAATCTGTCTTCAAATTTCTTTTTGAATTCCGCCCATGACATGACCTCATCCGAATCTTCTGGGTACTCGGCACTCCACCAGTATCCAGCTATGTCTTCCAGCTGGATGCGGATTGCTGGTACCATATCCTCGGGTTTAACTTTGGCAGCCTTCATTAAACCTTCAATGGTTCTCAGCCATTGACTCGCTTCCATCGCATTTTCAGTCCCTTTAAACTTGGGCGGCCTAAGATCCCTGAACTCTTTTAGGGCCTTATCCTTGGTATTGTTTGAATTCTGCATTTGTTCTAGTATCGTAGTATTTGTGGCATGGGCAGCATTGGCCTGTTGATTATTGGATTCCAATAATTGCTGGAACAAACGGAACATGTCAGCCACGGTTGGCTCAGTTGATGTTTGAGGTGGTGGATTGTTTGATCGATCGTGATTATCCATATCCTGAAATAAAAGACACAATTCCTCAAAGAACATCCGACTTACAATATTCATTCATAACAAGGTGTACAGCAGAGCCATATATATTTCATTAAAATGAGAGTATTACAAAATGTGGTTTCTACTCTCAACTTCACATTTGTTTACATTCTTTTTATCTAACCTACTCATGTCACTCTATCTCCCCAAAATGTGACATAGTATCTATCTCTAACTGTCCCTACTTGTATACACATCTGTCGATTTCAAAATACCATACAGCAGACAAAAAGGAAGGATTCCTTCTTCACTGTACATATATTGGTTAGGTTTTTCTTATTCTATGGCCTCGATGAGGATCCTTTCCTCAGTGAGGATGTCAACTTCTGGATGGAGTCTTTCAAAGTCATCTAATGTACCCTCATATCCATGTAGTCCGATGTAAATGCGATTTGGGTCTCGGACATGCAGGCAGTAAGTTGTATTTTCATAATATACTTCGGCTCCGTCTTCGATGTCCCTGATAATGGGACGCATGACTGCATAGAATACTTGGTAGACATGGATATCGTACCAGTCGGGTGCGTTCCACATTAGTCTTGCATAGCGCTGGTATAAGTACAAAGTGTAATCACTCTCATCCCATTCCAAACTTGGCATAAATAGGTCCATACCTACATCCATAATGTCTTTATGAAGAAAAAAAAAATATTTACCAGGAATATAAAATATAGGAAAAGCATATTTATTTATTGATAGCACAACATGTTCCTACTATATATATTCTTATATTACCTTCTATTAAATACATTCATGTTCCTCCTACATATTGGGGGGTTCTAATACTTATTTTACATATCTCACTATATACTTTCACACACATCCCTTACATCATTAAGGATCTAATATTTACATATCTATATTTATACATCATCATCATTCTAGGGGTCTAAATCCACATACGTCTTATGTTAAGGATCATCGCCTCTGGGTATGCCTGGTTCCATTTTTCTAGTGTATCGTTACGTTCATTTTTCAGACCTTCGGAGGGTTCTGCCTTGATCAGTATATAATAATGCACCGTATTATAGTATACTTTTCTTTCATCTACAATATCTGTCACCACTGGGTATTTCAGCTCGTAGTGTACTCCATAGGCTTCTATCATTCCCTTTGGTGCTACTTTCCACATCTTCTTCACAAATGCATAATACTCGTCCATGCTATGGCTGTCACTATTTAGTCTTACGAAGGGTGCGAATCGGGGCATGATCTACATCAAGAATTTCTTGAGTCACTATCCATTTACTAGGATTAAATAGTTGGTTAGAAAAGAGGTAATCATCTACTAACTATTGATATTTCCTTCTCAGGGATTCCTAGAGTGTGATTGGGACTCGTAGTGCTTCCTATGATTCTAGAACCTACGTTTTATCCGAACCTATGTCCTATCATAGATTTTCCATTCTTGCTGACCTGCATGGGCCACCACTTAAAGGACGTGTCACGTCCCGCTTCCCGGATGGAAGGATGACGTCATAAACACATCCCCAGGCTACGCGCCGAATTTCGCGATTGTCGCCCGTAAACATCAGCAGAATGGAAAATACAAGGAATTACATAGTATTAAAATATACTGTAGCTATTATACAGGGAACTTTTCCAACAATACTATTACAGATTATTACAAAGTGAACTTGCATAATAACTACGATACTGCTGGCCATAACTGTAGGTAGTCCAGACAGTCTACTCCTCGTTGTAGTGCGGCGATATTTCGGCGGAGGCATCTTCTTCTTCTTCACCTAGTGAACAAATACTAGGTCGTTTAGAAAACGACGAGCAAGTCCTCGGCCAAGAACGGTGAAAGTTAACAAAATAATGAATATGCAGTTTTAAAAGAGGAGACATTACACTGCTATATATACATACATCTGCTTTAGTAAAACATGAATGAAATCAACATCCTACTCCATGAATGATAAGATTTCCGAGCTTCCCTTGAGCTTTTAATAGTAATTGTTTCCCTTGAGCAATTAAGGACACTGCCCACTCATAATAGGCAGCATTGTTTCTGGAGTAAGATTTAAAATTTAATGAGATGCAGTTTTGAGAACAATACTCCGAATAATCCTCTAAATATTTTTCGTGAACAATCCCGTTAACCTGGGACCAGGCTGTGATTTTCGAGCCTCCCTTGGGCTAAAAGGACATCTATTGATGTTACTGTCAAATAGATGAAATTGATTTCTGAGCCTCCCTTGGGCTAGTACACCCTAGTCGAAGACTAGATGTAATGATTCACGAGATTCACGAAATACTGATCAGCTTTTGTTATTTATGTTACGGGATATCTAGGGATATTCAGTTGTTCTCCCCTCCCAAATGCTTTCTAAAATTTCTGAATGTCAGAAATTAGTCTATCTCCTAAATTTCTCAAAAATTTCGGCAGAGTCTCCTTTGTATTTAGGAGCCCCGAAAATTTACAAGAAACATATATATATGATAAAAGAAATATGGGCTCGCCGACCCCTTCGGTGGAGCAACTCTCAACACCGGAACCACACAAGTAAATAATTGGGCTCGCCGACCCCTTCGGTGGAGCAACTCTCAACACCGGAACCACGCAGTCATAAAAGAACAGAAGAACTTGAGAATTTTTATCTGAGCAAGCAATGGCTACCTTTCCTTTAGCAATTAGTCGAGTCGCGACTTGCCAATTGTTTTACAGCTTATCAGGATAGAGCAATATTTAAACGTTTACCTCAATTTATACTAGTGAATAGGCGAAGGCTTTATACATACATAGGTTTATTTATATATGTATATATATATATATATATATATATATATATATATATATATATATATATATATATATATAACTATATCTCATTTAGATAGGATAAAAATTAAATCAAACAAAACTCTTCTGTATCAATAAATGCATGAAGCAGGAAAATGAAAATAAACGAGAATTATTTCTAACTGTGGACACACCAAATTGAGTAAAGAAATATTTTGTGAGTAGAGAACGCAGGGTCCTTGTACTTTTACCTTTCCGGCGTGCGGTCCAGTTGTTCAGTTCCAATGTTTATGTCAAACTTACCTTTGGAGAGCTTCTTATGACCATATGTGTTCATTTGTTCATTCAAGTTCAATGATTCATGTCCACCACTGTTCCTTTGTTTGTGTCCAACTCGTACATGCTTATTCGTGATATGTCACAATTAATAGTATCTAGGTCTAATAAATTTAATTTCCTTGCTTATGTCTATTAAAAAAGACTTACTAGAAATCAAAATTTCAATAATTTAGAGATCTTAATTAGGTTAAAATGATATCAAAATTTCAGAATTTAATTAAACAATAATTAAAGAGATTGTCGTAACTCATATTCCAAATTTGTTCTTATGAGATGAAATTTCAGATTTATAGTTAACCTATACATGTTCAAATAATCAACAATTCAAAGTGAAGTATTCCTAAAGAAAGAGGAAGAGAAAAGAGAACTTGTTCCCTAGTATTACCAAAATCCTTATAATTTCAGAATTTAGTGTGAATCCCTAATTATTCAGAATTAACCTAGAAGAAGGAAATTATTAGAGAAGAAGGAGGAGAAGAGGACTTGCCTTGGATTGGGAACGATCTAAACTTCTCCACAAACCCTAAATTGAATCCAATAGCAAAAATAACAACCTTGTTAGTATTCTAACCTAGTTGGAATTGGAAAAATAAGGATTGGGGGAAAGAGATGAAGTTTACCTAGGTTTTCTTGCTTTGGAATTGATGAGGAAGAGGATGAAGAAGAAGATGAAGAAGAAGATGAAATGGAGGTGGTCGGGGAGGGGCGGCAGGCGGCCGACGGCTGGCAGCGGGCGGCGGACGGCGGGCGGCAGGCGGCGGTGGCAGGCGGCAGCGGCAGGCGGCAGTAGTAGAGGGGGGGGGGGGGGGGGGTCGGGTGTGTGTGTGTGGTTTTTGTTTGTTTTTTTTTTCTCTTCCTTAGTGTAAAGTGTGTGTGTGTGTTTATATAGGGGAGAAAGAGGGGTGAGGTGCTGGTGGGGTTTGGGTGTGTTCGTGTGTGTGTGTGTGGAAAAATTTTAAATGGGGAGAGGGGTGAGGTGTCCCCTCCCCAATAAATACAAGGGCCACCTTACCCCTTCTCCATTCTTCATGAAAAATCCTATTGGTTTATTTATTTAGTTGAATAAAAATAATAATAATAATACTAATAATACTAATAATAATAATAAAAATAAAAATAAGAATATGACATGAGACGTACAAGTATATTCTCCATTAAATAATAATAAAAATTTAAAAAACTTTCTAACTGTTACGTATGTGCATCTCCTCACTTTGTTAGGTGAAACAATAAATTTTTTTTAAAATACTTATAACTACTTGAACATATAACAAATCACAAATTATATTCAATATTCAAATTATATTTAAACTAAGTACATTGTATTATCTAACTAAACACATATCCAATTCTAAAAATATATCTATAACAAATTCTAATTAAAATATATTAAAATCATATATAAAATATTTTAATATATTTTACTATTTTAATAATAAAATTTTTTGGGTACATATAATACACGTTAACATAACTAGTGATTACAAGTCTACTGTGAATAAGAATTAATATGTATGCCCTTGTACTAGTGGAGTGTAATTATCCCCAATACCACCTCTTACCCTTTCAAAAAGATTATAGAAATTATATTTCAAAAAAATCCTTCTTTACTTTTGTTTTATAAAGGCCATCAATAATCCCATATACACTGATCCATGCATTATGGTGTTTAAATTGTCTATCAAAAGGTGTCGAATCTAAAATTTTACATTTGCCAAATGACTCTTATATCAGAATATTAATAACACTTAAATTATTTCGAAAAATTCAACACGGACACCAGGTGTGGCCGACATAATTCGATCCCCCAACCGTAAGAACTTGTAGGTGTGTGTGAGTTGTAATAAAAGCACTTAAATTATTTTGAAATTTAGCAAAACATTTAAGACCTCTATTTCTACTAAAATTAAAATATATTGGTTTGAAAATAGCTCAAAATAATCTCCCGTATGTACAGTATATCCTAGGTAACTAAGAAGGAATTTTTTTTTTCCTAAAATTAAAATATGTCAATGTGTTTCACGTAATTAAAATTGCTCCCGTTTTACACGACCCCCCTCTAAAAAACAAAAAAAAGTTTGATCCGTGTGTTTCACGTTGTGTACATTCCCTCTCTCGGTAATGAACGACCCCAACTTGCATTAAATTGCAACGGCACCACCCATCGATCAACGCTATAATAGAAACACAGACTCCGATCGAGAAGGAAAGGGAGAAGAAGAAGAAGGAACCATGGGAGGAGCGCCGGAGGAGAAGTGGGTGCTAATGGCGACGGCGAGGTCCCCGACGAACATCGCCGTGATCAAGTACTGGGGGAAGCGCGACGAAACCCTAATCCTCCCCGTCAACGATAGCATCAGCGTCACCCTCGACCCCGGCCACCTCTCCGCCACCACCACCGTCGCCGTCAGCCCCTCCTTCCGCTCCGACCGCATGTGGCTCAACGGAAAAGTAACACTACTCCCTTCCCTTCTTCCTTTGGATTCGACTGGATTAAAATTTGAATTTTTTTTTTGTTGGGTTTGATTTCCCAGGAGATCTCGCTCTCCGGAGGGAGGTTCCAGAGCTGCTTGAGGGAGATCCGGAGCCGGGCGGAGGACGTGGAGGACGAGGGGAAGGGGATCCGGATCCGGAAGGAGGATTGGGGGAAGATGCATTTGCACATTGCGTCGTTCAATAATTTTCCGACCGCCGCTGGATTGGCTTCTTCTGCCGCCGGCTTCGCTTGCCTTGGTATCGAGTCTTTGCTGCTCGTCTTTTTTAAGATCAGAAAGTAACAATTACCAAGGGAAATTACTACCATAACACGATGAAAAATACGCTAAGAGCATCCACAGTGGGAGAGGTTTCAAGTGCTACATTTTTCACTTTAGTTAAATTTTGTAGCACTTGAAGGCTGCAGCGGGCACTTGTCTATACTTGAAAATTGCTAGAAAGCTAAGAGAGACTCCAGATTTGGAGCATGCCCTAGCTCCTCTACATTAATTCATGGGCCCACGAAAAATAACCGTACATACCAAACATGGATGGAAAATAAAGAGGAAAAAGAGGGAGTAAAAATCTTATCAAACATGGAAGTACAATAAAGAGAGAAAAGAGAAGGATAATTTGGAGCATTTGTTTGGAGTGGACCATTGTGTGCCAATATCAAGGAGACACTCCAAGAGTAGTAATTTACACAATTTTCAATAATTTGGAGTATGTATTTGGAGTGTCTCCACTATGGATGCTCTAACAAGACTATATTAGACAGCTCTGCTAGCTGGCGAGTCACAAGTTTACCAAGTTTGCCGCAACTAGAAACTATCACAGTCGTGGAGGACGGACACACATCACTTTTTGAAGTGTCCATCTTTGACAAAACCTTGCCCCAAAAGACCACCATAGCAGAGAAAACACCTTGCCTAATCTGCAGTTTAGTATCCTCGCGTATTCCTTAATTTGAACTTGCTACCCTAAAGTATCAAAGTTAACAACATGGTACCGTAAACTTTTAGAAGAAGAAAAGAAAAACCATTCAAGCCAATCTTTTTCCTCATGCCTAATCGAAACCCTAACCTGCCTATGTAGCACAAGCGCTCTCATCTTGGTAACGTATCTCGTGGCGGACAACGACATTCTCATACACTCTTTGGACACATATCAGGCACTCATTTTTAAGTTTTCTCGTATTTTTCGTGTGAAACCGGACACGGATACTCTCCAAGTAAAGACACATGTTCATACTTGCCAAAATACTCATTTTTCTTCTCAAATGCAACATATAAACCAATAGAGCTCTAGGGTTTCTTGCCAACAATGACAAAGAAACTTATGGGAGGGGCTAATGGAGGAGGAATCTACGTGTTTAAGCTACTAAAGGAGTTTAGGGTTTATGCTTATAATTAGGTATTAGGGAAGAAAGGGTAAGGTAGGATTTTTTTTTTTATGAGGACAAAAATGTCCATATTGGTCATGTTCTTTGCAAAAAACACATAATTGTAAAGTTGGATTGCAATTTAACCGAGTGTATTAAGTTGCAAAAACTTAAAAGTTCAAGGTATTTACTTGCCTATTAAAATACTTTAGGATAGCAAATTGCAATCTAGAAATATTTGAGGATATCAAAATGTAAATTAGCCAAAGACCATTAAGTAGAAAAGTAGGCATTCCCCAAAGCCCCGCTTTTGGTTTCAATGTTTAACGTTGCCCATCCGCATGCGTCCTACCCCAATGTCTTACTGAGACCATTCATCATTTAAGTGTTAATACGACCCATCCTCAATTATCACTTGACCCCATGCCGTATTCCGAGTGTCGAGGATATAGCAAGTAGCCCTGGATGATACCAATGATGAATACAGTTCATTATTCCAAACTTATCATGTCCCTTTTGTCCCCTTTTTCTTTCCATTTTCCAATTAGACAAAGTGGTCCAAGTGATAGTACTACTGATACTCTCTAAATAGTCTGGAGGTCTTTAGGGTTATTTTGATTTAGTATATTCATCAGAGTACTAAATAATTTTGTACACAAACATGGAGGTAGGGATACTCCTGTATCATTCTGCACTGATTGATCTTCTTCTGAATATAAGAGGATGGAATCAGCTCCAGATATTTCTTGAATTTTGTTTGTTTTTTGACTATTGTGGGATGATTCATGGTCAAAATTCAGTTCTTTCTTGAATTTATATAGCAACCAAGTCTCAATCTTGAGCCAAGTTGCTATGATTTGATATTGATGTAAATAATATGTGCTTTATGATTGTCCTATTGTTTTGTCTAGGAAGTTCTGTAAGAATTTGTAACCCCACATATGAATATTACCCTAGGCTGAACAATAAGACCTATCAGGAAGGGGAAAACTCCTCCTATCTTAAAAGAGAAAGCACTCTGGTAAGCGCGGGGGGGGGGGGGGGGGGGGGGGGGGGGGGAGCGCTCACTATGGGATTTTTCTTATGGGGATTGAGTACCAAGATGTAGGAAGAACACAGAACGCAAGTAAAACACAAGTAACCGCTGGGCATTACAACTACGGGGGTTGATCACCATAACATGTAAGCCAGAAATCGGCCACTAGGGTCGCTATAGTAGTTTTCCCATTAGCTGCTACTTATTGCTATATGCTATCGAAATAGCGAATCAGGAAATAGACTTTGTAGACGTAATAAGTTTGACTTGCATAATTTGGTTGGATTGATACATATATTACAAATTTAGCCACCTTCAAACCTAATTTAACTTAATTAGGAGCTTCCTTAAATGAATCCAATATAGATTTGCATGCAGGTCCTAATAGCATACTCTATAGCCTAGGAAAAAGAATGTATTATCGACCACAGTCAACTAGAAACGATATGGGAAAAAAATACATCATAAAATATAATATATATGTGCTATGTTTCATCATGCGATAGTCCTGAGTTTATTGTTGTAGTTCCATATTTTTTGTCTCCATGCTATTTCTTAGAGTTTTTATTTCAATAATTTGCAATATTTTATTAGTTTTGTTATCATTTGTATCATATTTAAAACTGAATTATTACTGTATACTGCTATGTGCTCATTTAACAATTCCCATTTGCAGTTTTTTCCCTTGCAAAGTTGATGAATGTGAAGGAAGAGCTTAGCTCACTTTCCGCTATTGCAAGGTCGGTACATATGTTAGTATGCTTGCTTTCGTACTGATCCATTGATAATTGTGGTCCTTTGATTTTTTTTTACTTCTAAGCTTATTGTACCATTCAATAAACTATCCTCATATCAGACGTATACCCTGTATTGTGTTACAACTAAATATACTAGCTGCACCTTTTTTTTGGATGTTATATTCCACCTAGCATGCACATTTATCTTGGTGAGATTCATAAATTGCAGGCAAGGTTCAGGTAGTGCATGCCGCAGTCTATATGGAGGATTTGTCAAATGGCAAATGGGAAATGTAAGATGATAAAGCGATCATAAATAGTGTTAGGATACCAAGGTGGCTTAAAGTCCTGAATAAACTAGAATTATTTGGGACTAGCCATACTACCCTATTGAAGTTTGATTCTTTGCACTCCTCAGGCTCCAGATGGAAGTGACAGCATAGCAGTTCAACTTACTAGTGATAGTCATTGGGATGATCTGGTTATTATCATAGCTGTGGTAAGTGACAATTGTATATCTTGAGTTATTGCTTAGTCTAAGCCTTCCGTCACTTCACTTATGGAATAAGCACCATTCATATCTCAAGTGTCTCATCTTGGTTATAGATTTAGTCCACGAGTCACTGTTAGTGTTAGCTCTCCTAGTTGAACACTGTCCTGTTGAACTTGAAAGTTGAATGCTATTAACCTCTGATGCAGGTTCTTTCAAATTCATGCTGCCTCTTGATGTTTTACATATACTAGAGGTTCATTGCTTTCAGTTAACTGTCATCTATGATTAATATAATAGACCAAATAACCCTCTATGAAACCAGACATCTTTTACTATCACTTTGCGGTTCGCTTCTCTCTTTACGAACAATATTATAATATTGCAGGTGAGTTCAAGGCAGAAGGAGACAAGTAGCACTACGGGTATGCGTGATACTGTTGAAACCAGTCCCCTATTACAGCACAGGGCTAAGGTATCATTTCATCTGTTCTTGTATGCTAATTACCTAATTTTAGAACTTCTCCTTTGAATCACGTCAATCTGTTTTTAATTTAGCCATTTGAAAGCCCAACAAGGACAAGGTTTAGCTGTCACAGGGTTCAATGAGTGTCACTAGTCTGTGGTATGCTCCTTGTTTTCATGGACTTAAACTGCATGATTAAATAGGTAGATTTAGCTACCTGCCAACTGGTTTCTAGATTATATGGCAAGGTCCTCTTGTGTTCATAGCTATGACAGGTAGGAACTTGTCACTTGTCAGTAGCGTACTCCTTGGTTTCATGAGCTTTTAAACTGCAAGCTGAAAGTGTAGGTCTATATACCTGGCTATTGATCTTGTTGGTTTATGGCATGGCCCTACCTTGTCATAGCTATCTTGTCTAGGAATTTGCCACCAGAAACAGAGGGTTGATGTCAGTTTGTGTCACGTCCCGACCCGGAAAATCGCTCGTCCTCGCTAGATTTCACCCGAATCATCGTCCTCGCTGAGGCGTGATGCCGCACGATGTAACCCCTGTTTTCAAAAATTTAATAAATGAAAAACAATTCCAAAAATTTCCCAAATTGGTTCTAAAATGTTCTAAATATTTTTCTATTAATTTTAGAATTTTTTTGCGATTTATTTGGAGTTATTTGGAGTCCGTACGAATTTTTACGATTTTTGAACTTGTAGGGACATTTTGGTAAATTACATATTACGGCAACTTGGTGAAAATGACACACTAGAAATTTTAGGATTTTATGATGGGTATTTTTGTAATAAAATTTCTGTAGGGAAGGCTACAAAGTTTTTCTATAAATAGGACCCTATGGTTGTGCATTGGGATCATAAACAAATCCCTAGCCCCTTTCCAATTAAATTTCTGAAGCCTTAGCTTCCTAACAAAAGGATTCTGTGGGCTTGCTGGTTAGCGCGTGAGCCTAAGCATCCCCCCC